>CM060116.1:4533116-4855616 GCA_030522415.1 Channallabes apus | reverse complement strand
TTCGCACCCTCTTCTGCTCTTACAGTGAGATCCAAACTGATCTGAGTCCAAATAATCCAAACTTAAACTCATGCAACCGTTCAAAGCAACATTTATAAACGTGTAATAAACGTGTAACAGATAATGCAGAACACTTGTAAAGCTCCAAAAAAAAAAAAACCCTTCCATTTCTTCAGGATGTATATAGAAGGAAGAATAAATAACAATAAATAATAAGAAACCATGCCTTGATTTAATTATTAAGAAATGCAACATGTTTAAAGACACGTAATAAATGTGTAACACAAAATATACATTAAAAAAATAATCTCTGTCTGTCTCTTTCTCTCTTTTGCACGACATAGTTTAAAAGTCTTTCCCTACTTCACTGTAAGCAGTGTCTCAGCGTCTTTGTTTTTGAAGTGAACAGTAATAAACGTGTAATAAACGTGTTACGCGCTTCTAGCTTGTTTTATTTATTTCAGCATCGACACGTCAAAAAAAATCATTTTTATGTATTCAATTTGCAGCTCGTCAGCTTGACGGTGTTGTGTTCCAAACACCCCCCCCCCCCCCCCGCCTCCCATCCACTCTCTCTCTCTCTCTCACTCTTTTTTCTCTCTATCTATATGTCAATTTTCCAATCCTGTCTATATTCTCATCTTTTAATGTAACCTGTGCACATCTTCAAGCTGCTTAAAAATGAAAAAAAGCATTCAGATTTTGGTTTCTCCTATCCCTCAGAGAGCCGACGAAACCAGGAAGACGCCATGCGCTAATAACGCAAAGTGAAGTGTATCGTACGCGTCTAACGTCGCAGGCGTTGATGATTTCAGATCGTCCACGTGAAAAAAAAATGTGGGCTCAAACCTAATGTTTCATTTGCGTTCATTTTGTTTTTAGACACTTTTCAGAGAATGTGACGCTCGTCATGAAGCCACAGCGGCTGTCAGCTTGTCTTGTTTTTTTTTTTTTTTTTTTCTTCTCTCACTTTGATTTGTATTTTTCTTTTGCTTTCTTTAAAAACAGACATGAAATGTATAAATAATCAAAATATCTTACAGTTAAAGACGTTTAGAGCATCAGTGTGTTCTCTAATCTTTCTCTTTCTTCTTGCCTCTCTCTCTCTCTCTCTCTCTCTCTCTCTCTCTCTGTTCCTTTCTTTCTTTTTTTTCATCTTCTTTTCTACCGCTCTAATTGCTGACACATTCAAAAAATAAACAAACAAGATATTTACTGGACATTTGAGCGTTTATTGGTGCTGAAGTGCAAACGATAAAGTAAAAGCTTGAAACTGAAGTTTTTTTTGGACTGGGGCTTCATTGTTCTTTCTATCTAAATAAATAAATGTGACTCAAGAAAGAAAGAAAGAGAGAGAAAGAGAGAGAGAGCGAGAGAGAGAGAGAGAGATCCTGTAGGCTTTTCCCCTGGAACAATGGCCAGATTTCTGCCTGGCGATTTTGATTAATACGCTCGCAAAGTCCTGTAGGTTTTCATATGCCTTTTGTTTGCATGGAGAGAGAGAGAGAATGTGTGTGTGTGTGTGTGTGTGTGTGTGTAACTGTGCAAACGTGCTTTTTTTTGTGTGTGTGTGCTCTCGCTTTCTGATGTCACGCAAAGAAGCAAGAAGCGTACCGCGCGTCCGTGTTTAACAGATTGACGTCCGACAGCTGGCTTGAATCAGAGTGGCCCTGAGCATGGAAACACTCCCTGTGTGTGTGTGTGTGTGTGTGTGTGTCTGTAGAAGTGTGTGTATGAGTATGAAAGTGAAGAAATGCTCCAGCATCTTGTATGATATTATACGCACATCCTTTACGTCTCCTCCATAACCTCCACACGTTAGGAAAATCCAACATGGCCGCCTTTACATGTGTAAAGAAGCGTTTTTTTTTTTTTTTTTTTTTTAGTGTTCACACACTCGCTCTTGCTCTGAATATGAACTGAGTATGTATAAGTCGTTGACGTTGTACAATAAGACTCCCAGATCGAGTGTCAGCAAAGCGGTGCCGCGTTCCCGGTGCGTTCATCTCCATGACGACCGATTTCCTTTCATTTATATACGTTTTGCAAATTTTGATATTAAAAACCCTGCAGCTGATACAGCTGTTCGTTCCAGGTTCCTGTATCGGTTTCTTTCAAGGCTTCACAATCAGAAAAAAGGGTACTAACTAGTACAGTTCCTATAGTGTTTATGGAGTGCTAGTCGCAAAAACGTACAACTTTTATATCTTTATTAACTTATCAATGACCTCCATAACATCTGCATCTCCATAACATCTGCATCTCCATAACATCTGCATCTTAAAGGGACACTGTGTCCCCAGTTCCAGGTGAAAGATACCTATCCAAGGTTGAGTACCATTTCAGTAGAATCCCTCCTGTACACTCCGACCTTGTACTTTTGCATCTTTTAAATGCATCAAAAGGGGTAAACAGGGGTACTAAAGGTACCAAATGAAACAAAGCATGCATGGTACCTCCTGAGCAACAAGCACAGGTTCTTTCCATCTATTTCTCATCCTGGTTTTTGTCGTGCTTGTTGTAGTCTTTATGGCTTGTTTTAAATTGAACTTTAACTGCTTTCTTCACACTAAGATGAGGATACCAAAGGTACCAAAAGTCTACGCTTTACGGTACCACCTGTTCAGCACCATAAAGGAAAAAAAAAAACAGATTATAATTGCTTTTCATGCATGACTCATTTTTAAAAATTTATTTTGAGGATGCCTTTAGAGCTTAAATATATACAGTATATTTTAAGATACTAAAGGTACCAAAGATGTACCAAAAGATATTACTGCCAAAGTCATAAGAACAGGACAGATTAGTACCTTATTTCTTTTGGAACTGTACCTGCTTTCCTCTGAATGAATTTGTCTTTGTGGCTTTTTGTTATTATTATTATTATTATTATTATTTTAAAGACGCCTTCATAACGTTAATTTGACACAATCATACCCGAGTCCACTTTAGTACCCTTTCTGAGAGCGTATGTGCTTTCATGCATTTTAGTATTTGTGGTTACATTTTATTTTATGTTTTTAAGAATTGTAAAAATGCCTTCATACTGTAGATTTAATGCAATTAGAAAAAAAACGTGGGTACTAAAGGTACAGAAGGATACGCATATGTACCGTAATGACCTGAGTCACAAGCACAAGTACACTGTAGTACCCTTTCTGAGAGTACTGTATGTACTGTACATATATTTCATGAATGAAGAAGATGATATTATTTACATACGATATGTTCTTATCACCTTGAAACATATACATGTACATATATAAATATATTCTTGATAGAACCACATGAACCACAGTTAGTTTAGTACCGTTTGTACCTGCTTTTCTCATGCTTGCTTATTTATTTATTATATTAAAGGACCTTCTTAATTCCTACCTTCCCCTCTAATGTGTCTTTTCACATCCAAACATGAACACTAAAGGTACCAAACATGTACACACACACAGCAGATCCGCAAGCACTACTTTAGGTACTTTAGTACCTTTTTCCGCTCTCATTCCTCAGGTTAGTCTTCACGACTAACATTATTTTAAAAACTATATCCTACAGACGCCTTCTAGGATTTAATTGGACCTTAATTTGAACGGAACTCTAAAAATGCGAGTACGACAAGAAAGTACCGAACGTGTACGGGTGATGGTTCTACACCTGAATGATTTTAGGACAGTGTGTGTGCGAGTACAGGAGCGAGGGCTCACCGAGTGCCTCAGCTGCTCCGACTCGGAGACTCCGACTCTAATGTAGGTTACGGATTAATGACGGCCTAATTAATTCCTGATAGATTCCAGCGAGATTCCATGTTTGATTCCCTGCACACACACACACACACACACACACACGTAAAAGCGAGGGAGCTAGCCTCGTTATCTCTCCTCTGTCCTGTTGGCGGCTTGTTGTCCCTCTGTCGTCCAATGCCACCTCACATCACACAGTCCCGTCCTCAGCTTCCCAGATGAAACCCCTCCCCCGCCCCCCAATTTCCTCTTTGCATCGTCTATTTTTTTCCCCCCACGTTTTGTCGCCTGCTGGCGGGACGGAGCCGTGCACAGACAGTAAACTCCAGCTTTTATAGTTTGATTAAAGTTTTTCTACTGCTTTCATTCTCCGCAGACGTTTTCTTTTGCCCCCCCCCCCCCCTCCCTCCCTCCCCCCCCCCCTCTCTTTGCGCAACACAACACAGCCAGCGCTATGAATGGCTCTAATTGGCGCAGGGTAAATGTTTATATCTGGACGGCATTATAAAAGCTTTCAAGATTTTAAATGGGAAAATTTATGGAGGTTGTAAAAAAAAAAAAAAAAACTCTGAAATCTGTAAAATGTCGTGTGTCATCTAATTAGCCTGGGAGAGTCTCAGCAGCGAGGAGGTTTAAACGTTATCGGGTTTGTTGCTAACTCTAGGGTTGCGAGTGTGTGTGTGTGAATTCTTTATGATGGAATTTTAATTTTTTTGGGATAAAATATATATTTGTGTCCGAAGCATTTTTCTGCCTTTAGGAGGTGGTGGCAAGTGTACAGGAATCGCTTCAATCCTAAACGGAATCGCGCCGTGTGTGTGTGTGTGTGTCGTTCATTTTGAGATGCTCGATTTGTCTTTTTCTTCTTTTTCTACTTTTGCTCTTTACACCACCAGCGGAAATCCTATTAGAGCTCTGACTCATCGAGCCTTATTAGGTAAATTAGGACGTCGTCAGGAACTGCCAGTGTCTGTCATTTACAACGCTCTCACTCTCTCTCTGTGTGTGTGTGTCTGTGTGTGTGTGTGTGTGAGAAAGAGTGTGTGTGTGTGAGGCCTCAGTGGTAGCATCAAGCTAACTAATTATAAGGTGGAAGTCGAGCTGTGAGCGTGTTGTGTTAGTAACAGTAGTACAGCTCTGGAGTAAGGTGAGACGTTACTGTGGGTTTAGAGCCGTGCGTGTGTGTGTGTGTGTGTGTGTGTGTCTTATGTGTCGGAAATACGGTGCTGTGGTTCTTTAGGTGAGGTTGGAGAACCCTCAGGAGGTCGTCAAGCAAAGTTAAGGGCGTGCGAAAACAAACAGATAGAGAGAGAGAAAATACTATGACAAAAAAAAAAAAAATGTGATAAATAAATAAATAAATAATAATAAATAATGTAATTTTAAACAAACAAACAAACAAGTAATATTATAATATATAAAGTTTACTAATAATTCTACTCATAATAATAACATAAATAAGACATACTTAAATATTTTATTTATTCAATTTGATTTTTTTTAAATTGAGAAAATAAACAAATAACCTCCCCAAAAAAACTATTACTACTACTTCTACTACAAACAAACAAACAAACAAACAAACAAACATATCAATAACATATTACTTCTGCTGCAACTGTAACTACCAAAAATACATAAATAGAATAAATGTACAAAAAACTTATTTTTTAATAATACGAAGAATAAGAATATAGAAATTAAGAATAAAGAATAATTGTATAATTATAATATAATATATAATTTCTAATTGACATATTATATATATATATATATATAAATAAACAAAAGACTGACACTGCTACTAATAACTAACTTACCGACTAACTAATTCAATAAATTAAACAACTTTTTAAAATGAAACAAAACTTTGTAAATGAACAAAGAAACAATAAAGGAGATCTCTATTTCTACCACTAACAACTCAAAATGTAAGAAAATGAACACTATAATGTATTAAATATTATTTCAACAACAACAAAACTTTGTATAAGCAACAATATTTTATTTTTTAATAATTTTTTGCTCTCTGTGTTTGAAAACATTAACTGAATTTGTTTAAAAGAACTCGAGTATAAACGTCATATTTTAATAAAGATCATAAAAAAGTCTGGCTGATATTCATAATTCATATTGGAATCTGTGTGTGTGTGTGTGGTGGGGGAATAAAATGCTCTGAAGTTTAAAAGATGTTAAAAATAGGTGATGGTTACAGTATAAACAAAAAAACAACATCAGATAACATGATATATATTTCTATATGTGTGTGTGTGTGTGTGTGTGTGTGTGTGTGTGTGTAAAATTGGTGTAAAATTGTGATAAATTATTACGCTGAAAGTTAGAGACGTTACAGGGAGAGTTGTACGATCCTGCGCTCTAACCCCACGTCTCTTCCTTTTTCATCTCTTCCTCCTCCTCCTCCTCCTCCTCCTCTTCCTCACGCCGGCCGTCTCAATAAAGACAAATATCATTTGACATTTCTGCGGCCCTGATAGAATTATACCGAGTATTTGTTGAGGGATCAGAGAAAATGATGAGCCGTAATGTTACCTTGGTGACAGCATTGTTATCGCAGGTGGAGTCGAGTGTGTGTGTGTGTGTGTGTGTGTGTGTGTGTGTGTGTGTGTATGTGTGAGAGAGAAAGTGAGGGATGGCACACTCCCGGCTGTTTGTCTAGACTAGTAAAAAGGAACACACACACACACACACACACACACACACACACACACACACACACACACACACACACACAAGATTGATCCGTTTTCTCATCTCTGAACAAAGCTGAGAAAGATCTTTTTCTTTTGCATATATTATATCACAGGCTTGCTAACTGCATGTGCATGAGTGAAATACCTGATTAGAACACCTGGTGTGTGTGTGTGTGTGTGTAGGTGTGTGTGTGCGTGTGTGTGTGTGTGTGTGTGTGTGTGAGTAAAGGGAAGGGGGTTACGTATTTTTTAAGTTCACAGTGACAGCATACCGCGCTGCACGCTAGCAGAGTGTTTCCTGTGGTTGAGAGAGAGAGAGACAGATGAAGAGAGAAAAACAGATAGTTTGAGAGACAGACAGACAGACACACACACACACACACACACACACACACACACACACACACACACACATATGCATGATTATGCAGCTGCACTCAGTTTTGTTTTACTCATTTTGTCCTAATTGTTGAGAGAGAGAGAGAGACACACACACACACACACACGCGGAAAGACAGAGAGATATGGAGATATGGAGAAAGGATTTCAACAAATATTTCTTATTCTTTCCATCCTGCTGGTTGAGACAGTGAGAGTAAGTTACAGTGAGCGAGAGAGAGAGAGAGAGAGAGAGAGAGAGAGAGAGACCCCCCCCCCCATCCCCCCCCCCCCCTAGAGGGGTGCCAAAACTTTTGAAACGTCCCTGAGATGTATTTAGGATGATGAGATACCCCTTGCCTCATCTTACGCTTTGCTGGTGCTGCAAGTTGCCATGATATGAGTGCACACCAACACACATGTACACACACACACACACACACACACACATATTGCACATGTATTGCACATGCATACTGTAACGGCTGTGCCCTAGAATGCGGACATATCAATGAATGCACCCGCACTCACTCACACACACACACACACACACACACACACTCGCAGGTGCATTCTTAGCAAATGTGACACGTCCTTAGATCCTCGTCTTTGTGAGTTTAGCGCTAGGTTTCTTTCGTCATCGTGCTGAACCGAACACCTTCCCGCGCTCGTGCGGACAGAACGATGTGAAACAACTAGGCACAAACGCTTGCAGGCCTGCAGGCTCACGCGTAAAAGTGTACAGAATTATGAATAATTACAGCTAACGTTATGCTAGAAGAGCGAACACCAGAACTAGGAGAAGGAGGATCACTTTCCGCTAGTAATAGTTGCGGTTCAAACCTCGATCTTCATCCGTTCCATCACATGTTACGAACACTTCTGCGCTGGTGAACTGCAGGTGGACGCGCATGTTGTTTATCAGCTAAAATTAGCAAGTGCACACGGCTGGCTACCTGTGTGACGAGCCGTGCCAGCTCTTTTCTCAAAATATATATATATGTATTTTTTCGAGGTGTGATTTTTCCTTGCTTGGCCTAATCTCACCTAATCTATTTTTTTTCACTAGATTGAAAAATAAAAACAAGAGGCAAATCTACACGGATATTAGGGATATTGTACACGTGATCTCGTGGTTAACTCGCGCTGACCGGCGCTCTGACAGCTTGCTAATTTCTCTCCTCGGGTTCTCTTGCGTAACTCCTGCTGTCAATATAGTAGCAGTTGTTGTTGGTGTGTGTGTGTGTTTTTTTTCCCCTCTTTGCCCAAAAACGTGCGGTGCAGCGTGGCAGCGTGGAGCGTTAAGCTCTAAAGCGGTGACAGGAAGCCGAGGAGTGCGAAGTGGCAGCCAGAAAGGTGTTTGTCTAGATTTTGATGATTAGCCTAGCACAAGCAGAAGCTGTCGCATAACATCGACAGGACGCGAGCTGAGGGCCTCCGTGGAGTTCCTCCAGAAACCCTCCACTACAAAGGTGCGATTGCGGCCACGCTTCGATCAGCGTGGGACGATATTTCGACCCGGAGGCGTCGAGGAGGAGTCGTGCCCAGCGCGGCTGTGGTTTATCTCTGCTTCATGTTGAAACCCAGCCCTCGCCCACTCGGCCTCGTCTAGCGTCCCACTGTTCTTCGGTCGCTCAGCCTCACAAGCGCAGCATTGTCTGTTACTAACAGCGTCGTGTGCTCGGGTCCCGGGTCCACTTGCAGGTGTTTATCAAGATTAGATGGAGATTCTCTTTTATTCACAAAGACTTTGATCACGGCCATTGTCGCGGGATGGAATTGGAAAAACCGGGGCTTTGGTTTGATTTTAGCGAGCTCATGGATGAACCAGCGCTGAACCCTCACCCCAAAAAACACGTTTTGCATGTTTTTTCACTGGCAAGGTGAGAAAGCGCGTCACGTTAATCCCTGCTGGTTAAAAAACGCTCCTTTGCATGTTTACGTCACCGTCGCGGAAATTGTCCGAGAACTTGTACGGCATTCTGTGTATGGTTGAAATGCTGTCATGACGCATCATGCTCTATAAAGAGTGAATTTCACACACTCTGTTTCAAATGTGCACTATTTAGAGAGTACTGTTCATACATATATATATAAACCTGTATGTGTCTCTGTGTGTGTGTGTCCAACAGCTGAAGACGAGCATGTGGATGCAGACCTGTCGCTGGCCGAGCTCGCCGGCCGCCACACCCCCATGCTGCTGGACCCCAACATGGTCGCCCCTCTGCCCCCGGGCCTCGGAGACCATGACCTCCTGACGTGTGGGCAGTGCCAGGAGACCTTCCCGCTGGGCCACATCCTGCTCTTCATCGAGCACAAGAAGAAGCAGTGTCACGGCCACGGCGGCAACCACGGCTGCTATGACAAGATGGCGGACCGGAGCAGCCCCTCGCCGCCCCGCGCCGAGCTGAGGAAGGTGGAGGAACCGGTCGAAATCGGAATCCAGGTGACGCCCGAGGACGAAGATCACAGACTGCTGACGCCTCCGAAAGGAATTTGCCCCAAGCAAGAGAGCGGCCTGGCAGGTGAGTCTCGGTGTCTTGGTGCAAACTAACCTTGAACCCTCTGACACCTAGGAGAAGGTCTTTCTTGCCTTTGCATACCAGCGTGACAGATTTAATACGACCTCAGCTAATGTGAGCGGCCACTCCGCAAACACTTTAATGTACTGGATTATCTGGACTAGCAGCTGTGGTGTGAGTTAGGGAAGCCGGAAGAGTGGAAAACAAAGATAAAAATGGGTGTGGTTAATCTTTTACTTTACAGAAATTAACCAACACTAACTTTTCAAATTTATTTAAAAAACAACGTTGTTTTTTTCCTCCATCTTTTTCAAGTTACCTGCTTGTATTTTCTCTCTGACACTGGAGACTCCTTCCATTACTCTTACACAAACATCTCCAGACACCGGACCTTGCCGTTGGTACTGATGCGTTTACATGAAGCCTCCTTTACCGGTTAGCCGTTACTATACAGTAGAAGCGATAACAGCACGTTAATGGGAACCTTTGATTTGTAGCTGCACTAGCGTCAGCTCTGCTGTTATATAATATGAACCGACCAATCAGAACGCAGAATTCACAAGGGACATGAAGTCAGAAAGTTGCGCGGGTTTGAAGGGAGAGTTTAAAACGGATTTAAACGGATCTCAGTATGAATCACACACACACACACATATACAGTACATACACACAGACAAACACGTAGAGCGTTTTCAGACAAAGGGAAGTGCACTCATTTCCCTCCGCAGGATCCTGTCGTGATTGTGATACCGCTCGTCTCAGAGGCCTCGAGAGAGATTGTTTTTCCTTCAGCTGATTTCATTAGAGGAGCCTGTGTTGCGCGCCGAGTGAAACATCACATTACGGACACACGCACACACACATACACACACACACACACGAACAACCCCAGCACCCCTACTCTAAACCCCCTGAAGGACTCTGGTAGTTGAAACAAATTGTGCAAAACGTGACGGAGAACTCGGCGCTCACTTTCCTGGAGAAATCCAGCCTGAGCCATCTGCTTAAAAAGGTGAAAAACTCATTAAAATTCAAATACTCCAAATGAGAGAGAGAGAGAGAGAGAGAGAGAGGGATTAAAAGAACCAGTTTGCTATTGAATTTGAGTAAAGAGGCAGTTTAGCTGCGGGGTGAGAGTGCTCTCTCTCTCTCTCGCGCTCTCTCTCTCGCGCTCTCTCTCTCGCGCGCTCTCTCTCGCGCTCTCTCTCTCTCTCTCTCATTCTTTGTCTCTATTTTTCTACCTCTCTGCTCTACCTCTCTGCCTCTATTGCTGTCTCTCTTTTTGTCTCTGTCTATGTCTCGACTTCTCTCTCCGTCTTTCTTTTTCTGTCCCCGCATATCAGTTTCTTTTTCTGTTTCTCTCTTAATTTATTTTAACTCCCTCTCTCTCTCGATTTCTGTTTTTCTAGTTTTTGTCTCTATTTTTCGGTCTCTCTGGATGCTGACTCGCTCTTTTTCAGTATCTGTCTCTCTGTTTCTATCTCTCTTTCTCTCATTTTATTAATTGTCTTCTTTATGTGTTTTCTTTCTGTCTCTACGCTTCTGTCTGTCTGACTCTGTATCTCTGTTTTCATCTCTCTCTCTCTCTCTCTTTCTCATTGTTTCTCTGTCTATCTCTCTCTCTCTCTCTCTCTCTTTCTTAATTCATTTTAATTCTCTCTCTTGAATGTCTCTCTTTTTCTCACTCTCCATCACTTAGTTTCTTCCAAACCAGTGCAATTCAGTCTTCGACAAAGATGCAGCCAGAGTGATGATAGGAAACGGGTCTCATAATATAATAATCGCGGCTGGGCAAAGTTTGCAGGGGGAAAGCGGTCGGAGTGGCTCCAGTTTTAATAACGTCTTTTTTTCACTTTTAGTTAAGCGTCCTTGTTTGCGAAGATTTCCTGCAGCATCAAAGACAATTTACTTGCTGCCACCGTGCCACGGCGCACATTTAAATACACCCTTAATAACCAGGAAGAAGCTCATTTAGTCCGAACCCCACATGGCGCAGAGCCACCTTGCAGCGGCCGTCGGCGTTAATTACGGAAAATGATGCGCGGCTTTCATTGCAGATGGTTTCACATTTCGAAGCCTTCGTGCCACAGTCCACGCACGTGTCGTCATTGTGCACGTGCCACTGAGCCGCTATTATCAAAGCGGGAGCTGAAGTAGAAAAACTGAACAAAAAAACATACATTTCACGTATCAATAACGTGATTATTCGGATCGCAGGGGTAGTGCTCATGCAAGCAGGCTGATATCCACCTTAAATCTAGAATCGAAAATCAAATATGAGTAAATCATATAAGAATGACACGTGAAAAACACACGCAGGTGTGAACGATGAGGAATCACAAATGAATCACGTGAGACAGGTACAGTCTCGGGATTAATCACAAATGTGGAAAGAAATGAATCATTTGCGGAATAGATGAGAAATGTGGGAAGAAATCGCACGTGAAAAACAAATCACGTGAGAAAGTGAATGATCTGAAGAACTTGCAAAAGAAGTGAAGTAGAAGTGATGGTAGAAAGTCACAGGTGAAAAAAAGGATTGATATGAAAACCCCACATAGGAATGTCGCACAGTCATGTTGTGACTATTCACGTGACTCTTCTGTAAAAGTAGGCTTCCACTAAGTGTAAAAAAAACTAACAAAACTAAATGCATATTTATATTGAAATCTAAATCAATATATTCAGTACCGCTCTGTGTGTGTGTGTGTGTGTGTGTGTAGGACTGGAATTATGAATATACATTTAATACAATATCCACCCATCATGACAAGTCATTCAATCTTTCTCGATTTTTAAAAAAAAATGACTTTTAAATTATCGTAATAAGCAAAATTCTATTTTAACCCCCTTTCTTAATAAGCTCCGGATTCGAAGAAGAACAAGGGAGGAGAAAGAAAAAGAAAGGACATGGAGGTGTGGGGGGGGGGGGGGGGGGGCTGTAGAAAGGAAGGAGGGATGAAGGATAATTTTTAATCTTGTTTAAACTTCAGCATTTGAATAATGGGTTATTGGAATGAAAGATGAACATTTGCCGGCGTAAATCATATTGCGGTGACTACGAGTAAATTTTTAGCCCTTTCATTAGCTCGGGCGTCGAAGGGAGAAAGAGAAGGAGAGAAAGAGAGAGAGAGAGAGAGAGAGAGAAGGAGCAGTGGATTCTCGAGCCCGGCTGAGAAGAAAGGCAGAGATGAAATGTCCTCGGCGAATGATTAAGAAGCTTGAATGTCAGCTGGGCGTGCGGCTAAACATGTGCACGCTGCCTTGTGTTCATAATTGCCTCCCAGCAGGTTAAAGTATTCTTTTATGCTAAACCTTTTCCGCTTCCCATTTGTTCTCCACGTGAAATAGAAAATGACACGCAGAAAAACACTCGGGCTCCGTTTTTTCAGGGGGGAGAGGAAGAAAAAAAAAAAACAACAACAACATAGCAGCGAGTGGCGCTCGTACTCTCAAAGCGCAGATCATTTTTCATGAATTTGCTGTTTTTTTTTCTTTAATATATCCATCTGTCAGCTTCAAATGGAAAATGAGGGCGAGAGAGAGAGAATCCAAGGAGGACAAATGTATGTTTGTGTGTGTGCATGTATGTGTGTGTGTGTGTGTGCGAATAAAAAAAAAAAAAAAAAAAAAAAAAGCTAATTCTGAGCAGAACAACATTCTCATCATCCCCAGAGCTGCGGTTTGATCTTTTTCTCCCTCCGTCTGGCCCCCGACACGCGACTGCTGTTTTGACAGGCCTTAAACTCCACCGATTCATTCGCACACGTCAACCTGCATCACGTCACATCGTCTGCACACACACAAAGTCAAGCACACACAAGGACAAGAAGAGCGCTGCCATATTCAAGTATTTCCGTTTTTTTATGTAGGATAAAATCCTGTATTGTTTATTCTACACATGATGCAAACTTTAAATCTCATATCCAGTCAAAAGGTGTTGATTTACTTCCTGTGACGTCAGCTCTGATTTAAATCATGTTTTGATACCTTGCAGAAGTGACTGAACTAAAAAAAAAAAAGACTAAAGACATCTTAATGTCTCATTGCTGAATTGATGTTTATTTTACGGAAGGAGTCGTCAGTGTCAGTGTCAGCGCTTCGCAACCAGATCTCCATGACAACCTGATGTCTTATTAGCTACAAGAGAGAGAAAGAGGAATAAAGAGAGGCTGAGAATTGAGTAACATAAATACCAACAGGAGCTAACTGATTACCTTAAAAGCAAACTAAAATAATTTATGTTTTTTATTTAAAGTAATTTAATGTTTTGTTATTTTTTTTTAAAATGTTGAGAAATGGCTGTGTGTGCCATTTTGGGAAACGAATCAATATCAGGGTGATAATGTTAACCACTCAAGAGTTTTATGTAAATATCAGCAGGAGACACACATACAGTATTCACGCCCAGAACATATAGCCACGTAGCTGCGGAACGTAATCGTAACTAATAGCACTAATTAAATAAATTATGACATTTTGCATAGCCAGAGGCTGCAAGAGTTGCTGTTAGGGATGAGATGAAAGGTGTGTGTGTGTGTGTGTGTGTGTGTGTGTGTATGTGTGTGTGTGTATTTCTAGGTTCTGAGTATCGTGGTATGACATTTTGATGTAGTACACCAAAAAACCACTGAATCAGAATTTTATCAAATGTTTAAAGGTGCAGTTGGTATTTTTTTAAAACTTGTTTTTAATCATTTACAAATCACATAATTTCAACAACTCTTGTTTCAAAAGGAAACGTGATTTACAATACATTCATGCAATAGAAAAATCTGTTTCTTTTTTTTCTGCTTCTGTTTCTGGCCCTAAAATCTATCACATCAGATGGAAGGCAGCTCAGTAAGCATGTGACTGTGAAGGTGGAGTCAGTTGTGGGAAAACCTGGAAAGCTTGTCCAGGTTTTTACTGGAAGGGATCTATATATGACAAACTGCTGCTTTAATACCATTACAGTTATGCACTTGAAACTTTTGGTAAATTTGGAGCTTATTGTAAAGTGTAAAGTGTTGATGCTGATGTAGAAGTGAGCAAAAAGTATTTTTCTTGCTGTTAGATGTAGATTTAAACAAAAACGACAAATTCGAGGAATAACACAATATAATAATGACATCGCCACAAATCATATAGCAGTACGCTTTTCTAAAACAGAAACGCGTGTGTTGCAGATAATCTGTAAATTCTTAATCTTACTTGCTCTAACAAGGAGCCGATTGATATTATATAAATTAATAATATTAATAGGGTCAGGCCGGTGAAACTTTTTTCGAAGAACACAGTAAAAGAGGCTAATGATGTATTTGTTTGGAGTTGAAGTTGCATGTAAGAATGTACACCATAAGCTGACCATAGCTGTACATTTGTTTGTTTTTTAAACATTTAATAATCATATAACATTTTCTTGTTCTTCTTGTAGAGCCGATTCCTCAGACTGAGATTAAATATAGAGTTATTATTAATGTTTTCCTGTAAAAGTATTATTATTATTATTATTATTATTATTATTATACATTTTTAACACTATTTGCAAGCATTTTTCATTTTATTTATTTTTTAAAATACTTTTTTTTAGCAAGCCTAGACACAATGATGATGACGATCAATTCCATGAAAAGCACTTTATTGATTACGAATAAATTAGAAGAATTTAAATTGTAATTAAAATCTCACATAGTTTCCATTTTAATTACAAAATGATGGTGAAATGTGGCTACATTCTGTGTTTTACTCAGTGAAAAGTCTAAACAACTGTTTAAATAACATTTTAGTAATAAAATCACCTCCCTGCCACACACACACATGCACACACACACTAACCACATGCACGGGCACAGTGAGTGTAAGAGCAGCACTGTGTCATGTGGTGACCACAGCCGTGCTGTAGTTTTGCGAGACGAGGCCCTGTTCCTGTCACTCCTGCAATTTCTCACTTTCACACGTTCTCCTTTTTTCCCTCCAGAGGAATATTTCATCTTTGCTACCATGTAAAGAATCATTTTCTTTTGGTTAAAAGCTTGAACAAAAGCCTTGCTCTCTCTCTCTCTCTCTCTCTCTCTCTCTCTCTCTCTATATATATATATATATATATATATATATATATATATATATAGAGTATATAGAATTATGTAATATTTAGATAATTCATTTGATCTAATAAACTCCTGGAGAAAAATATTTCTACTACTGAATCAGAAATACACATTCTCTCTTATGTACAATAATACCTATAAAGTGTTTTTGATCAATTAGTTCAGGTGTGATGACGTCCCCGAGCCCCGCTTAAAGCTGTGGTTAGTAAAACCTTTTGCGAGAAATGAGTCGAGTTTAGTGAAAGTCAGGCTGTGCAGATCAGGTTGGACTTCCTGTTTTGGTTTAAACCGTTCCTACAGCTAGCGGTGTCGAAGTGCAGAAATGCTTTGGCTGAGTTTGTCGTCTAAATAAATACTCCAGTCACAATTTTTCACTCAGGTTAAAAGGAGAACGGTTTCAAGTCTTAAACTTTATTCAGTATGTAGACAAAAATACATCAAAACACACACTGATTTTACATTAGCATCTGTATAACATAGAAGCAAGAAAAAGAAGAAGAAATAGGGGGGAAAAAACACAGGCTTAGGCTAAGAACAGCTTTATTGCTAATTTGTAATGTTAGCTAGCATAGCATTCTAATGATACATACAGTACACACTAGCTAAATGCTCATATTTAGCATGATAAGTACTGTATGCGCAGCTAAATTCCACAGTGTGTGTGTGTGTGTGTGTGTTTTCAGAAATAAGATGAAACACAGTAAGTGAAGGACAAGCTCATGTTTTAGTTAGTTAACACTAACTAAACTAGATCTTTTTATTTTTCTTTGCTAGTCTCTCAATTGTTAGCTAGAACAACACAGCTGATGATAAATACCCAATTGTGGAATGCTAATAGTTAGCAGGATAAAGTCTTATTAGAACAAATTTGTGGAAGTTTAATTTTTTTCTCTCTCCAAAAGTAGGTATATGTGAATGCAAAATATTTAAAGCAAGCTAGCAAGCTTTGTTAATGACTCTTGCTAACACTGATGACAAACATACTTCCTAAATGCTAATAAATATCAAGATGAACTCACAGCTAAATTCTGTTTATTTAGTGATATTAAAGCTTGTGTTTTTTTCTTTTGTAAATGTGAGGTGACGTCATTAGCTGAAGGAAAAACTTTAAAGAAGCTATCTAAGGCCTCAGTTGCTTTCTTTAATGCTAATCCCAAATGTGTTAGCTAGCTATTTACTATTCTCTCCATAGTAATATTTTCCTCCTGTGGATAAGAAATGTCGCCAGGTTTATTCATGCATATAGTGTTGTTGCACTTTTTTTGTTTGTATATTGCCCACATATTCAGTTACATCATACCTCATCTCCTTAATGAATATTTAAAAGTGCACCATGCCGCGTAGGGCATCTATACCAGCTAGGACATGCACGATTATGCCATTTTTAATGCTGCTATAAAAGCAGACTTGGATATACTTAAAAGGCAAAATCCGTCCAGAGACATGCACAGATATTTGAAGCCCTCTGGCTTAGCTGGCGAATCGAGGCGATGTCTCAATCGAGGGGACATTTCTGCTCGTCTTTGTACCCCTGGATCTGTCTCTGAGCTCGACACGATCACAGAGAGAGAGCTCTTCAATAAATAATGATGCAACATGGAGAGAGAGAGAGAGAGATTGAAAACATGTTTCTGTAATATGACACACATGCCTTTTTTTTTTTCCTCAATTAAAATTCACAAAGGCTTGATGGTGGTAGTGGTGGTGGTGGTGGTGGTGGTGGTATGGGGACGGGGTTATGAACGGTTCGGGTGCCAAGGCCGTGCCAGAATCAATGCCTGCGGATCATGTGGCGAAGTGAACGTGCGTTTTATTTAACGTGCTCTTTTTAGGGCCATTATTCCTGCTGGTCTTCTTGTTTTTTTGTTGTTTCAATAAAGCCGTGAGAGCTGGGACCAAGCAGGCGTTTTGAAGTGGTAATTGCCCACTTTTGTCTAGTTACCTGCTTTCCTCCCTCTCTCTCTCTCTCTCTCTCTCTCTCGCTTTCTCTCTCTCTCTTAACATAATAAATTTTCCTTTAATTTTCACCATGAAAAATCACCCAGGATCGATAAAGTGTTAAGACAACCTATTTTTAACATTTCATAGTTTCACGCTATCACAGAATTAGCAAAGCGTTAGAAAACACACAGCACACAAAGAAGTGAAAAATTATAGGAACATTTTTAATGTAAGCTAACCACCTTTCTTTTTTTCTTTTCTATTCTTTTCTAAAAAAAAATTTTTGACAACAAAACATGTCTTCACTTGCAGTATTTATTACTGTATATTGTTGTTCTTGTTGATGTTGCTGTCGTGAGCTGAAAGATGGTGGATCTGAGGAAAAGCCGAAAATAGCTACATCATTGGTTTAGCTGTGATCATTGACGCTGTGATCAGCTCTGTCCGTCTGATATGATAAAGCTATGATGTACATAAAGGTAAAGTGCTGGCTGTATTTGGAGTGGCAGGTGAGGTAACGACGGAGAATTACACGAAGTTAAACGCTTTGGTGGAGCGAATCCAGGCTGTTGGAGTGTATGGAGATACAGCAGGAAAGAAAAGAGATAAAGGTGGAGAACTCGGGCTTTCACATGGCGGTGTGAATAAATACAGTACACGGTAACAGACTCATAATCATAAACAGTGATAAGACTAGAGAGGGTGCAACCTGAGAAAGGGTGTGTGTTTGTGTGTGTGTGTATATTATATATATGATAGAAAATGAGTGTGTGTTGCTGAATGCACACGGCTCAAAATCAGCGTTCTTGCTAATCACTTTCCAGCCTCCACTCTCTCTCTCTCTCTCTCTCTCTCTCTCTCGCTCCCTCTCTCATGCTCGGAGACGTCATCCTGCTAAGATCCAACGGCCTGCAGGAGTTACCTTCAGCGCAACGTGCTTTCATTTCTCCCCCCCCCTGCGTGCCTAAGCTCTGAAATCCAGCAATGTGCCACTTTTTACTTCAGGCTACTTCACCCGCCTCCCTCCTGAGCTCTGTCCAGCAGCAGAAACAGAGAAAAGTGTGTGTGTGTGTGTGCGTGTTTGTGAGAGAGAGAGAAAGAGACAGAGATTGGCGAAATACTTTTAGAGGCTAATGGAGCATAAAAAAAGAGAAGGTTGCATCCGTGTACTTCTTAGCATCTTCAAATCCCCCCCCTCAGATTTTTGCCTCGTCGCTTGCCTCGGTTAATCACTTTCCATGCGCTCATTTAAATATTAAAATTTTCTTTAATCATCAAAGGCAGGGAGCCTCATGCATATTCATATCTTCAAGTCTCCCCCCCACATCTCTCTCCCTCTCTCTCCCTCTCTCTCCACTTTTCCCCCGAATTACAGGTTCATTACCTCGCTCCAAAGCCAAACAGTCATTACCAAGAGCCAGCTTTTTAATTGCTGATGCCTGGCCGTCATCGGCGTAACGCTCAGATTTAAAGTTCCGGAAGAAGCCGAAACGCAAAGAAAGGCTTCAAGTTTTAAAAGAACTTAGCATTCATGTTGTACATTTTCATCGCTGTAGAGAAAACAGAACGGAGAGAGAGAGAGAGAGAGAGAGAGAAAAAAACCTGTTCTCTGGCTGGAGCTCTGAATATTTGTCAAGAGGCTTGACGAAAGTTGCATTTGCATAATGACTTTGTAGTTCTGCATTAATAAAATTTGCATATGAAGCCGTGTTAATTACTCCTGATCAGGCTTTTTTGCATTCATGCATGGTAATTTTCGGAGACTTGCGAGAATTGATGTCCTGGCGTCAGGGCTGTGATTGGTGGCGGTGGCTGTGCTGGTTGTGGAGGTGGTGTATATGTGTGTGTGTGTGTGTGTGTGTGTGTGTGTGTGTGTGTGTGTTTGTAGTAGTGACGGTGGGGGTTATGAGGAGTGACAGAGGAGGGGTAGGGAGGAGATGCGATGGCGTCGGATGTAGCTCAGAGAAAGAGACGATGGCACATTTTGCGTGTTTTGCGAGCCGCTTTATTGTGCCTGCTCTCTCTCTCTCTCTTTCTCTCTCTCATACAACTCAAAAGCAGCTCCTGTAATTGGTGTGTGAAAAAAAGGAGTGAGGGAATGAAGGAGTGATATTAAAAAAAAAAAAAAAAAAAAAAACGAATCGCATGTAATAAAAACTCATGTAAAAAAATAGAACGAAATAAACAGCCAGGAAAAAAAAAAAAAAGAATGATAAAAAACACACACTAAGTTTCCGAAAGGCAGGACGGCGCGATCGAAGGCGGCCGAATCGATAAGATTGCAATTCGAAAATAGGACGACGGAGGATTTTTACAGAATGTCCTTGTCCTTCTTCTTCTTCTTCTTCTTCTTCAGCGTTTGTGCCACTTTTTTCAAGTTTCTCTTCTCATGAAGACAAAACATTCCCTGTACATCCCACAGCTACACACACACTTGTAAATTTTCAGGAATGTCACGTTTTTCTCATGTATAATGAGGATTGTTTAACCTCATTAATTTTGTTCACCTTTAAGTGACGCTGGCGTTCCAATCCCAAACCCCTTCTGCCTTTTTTTGTTTTGAGACCCTGCTGAGTTCAAGCGTTCGTCTATGGAATTTTGGTCTCTCACTTGTGGTTTGGCAAAAGCATCACACGGCACTCTGAGCGTGTGCGTGCGTATGCACGTGTGTATCCAATATGTGCCCACACTAGGACAAGCTTAATAGGTGTGTGTTTGGTGGTGTGGTGTGTCTCACTACTTCTTCTTTTCCTGTTTCTCCTTTTCTTTTTTCCCCAACTCAAACCAGCGCTCTCTTTCTCGTTTCGTCTAAGAATTAAACCCAGAACTTTAGAGCAGCGTGAAGAGTCTGGGGCCACGTCCAAAACAAAGCCATCTTTCTTTTTACTTTTTTCTTTTTTTCCTTGCACAGACGCGCAGCACATGAGCACTCGAGTGCGCCCGTGACAGCTCTGGCACTCTGTTAGCCTTTTTTTTTTTTTTTTTTCGATGCCTGCACGTGTGTCATCAGTGTTGTGATAATTGCGGAGAACAACGCACGGCACCTTTAAACCTTTAAAACGCCTGATCTATCAGCCAATTCTCATTGTATATTTCGAAAGGGAACGAGCGGAGGCCGAGCACGCACCTCGTCTTTTCTTTTCTTGCTGTAAGAGAAAGGTTTCAGCTGCGTGCCCTTTGGATTACTGCACTGCACGCTCAGTGTTTAATTTTTCAAGAGGAAATGACAGCGAGTAGAACAAGTGATGCAGGAATGGATATGTATATACAGTATATATATACACACACACAGAGGGTGAGGACACAGGAACAGTGCCTGAGATATCGAAAAAAGTTGCTAATATAGGATGTGTGTATTAATATCACAAATTCACATCAATCGTCAGGTTAGCGTCCAGGGATTTGAACACTTGCTGTTATAGGACATGATGTTATAGGAAAATAAACAATGACACATGGGAAACTGTCAGTTCTTGATTATGCTTCTTCGACCATGTACATTTTGACCTTGTTGTCTTGACCTTGCTACAATTTTAACAGATCTTTACGGCAAATTCTTCAAAATATGACTCTTTTGTGACACTGGAGACTCCTTCCAAACTTGTCGATTTTAAACGTCCCCTCATTGAACACTTCACGTTTTTTAGGACGCATGTGTCAATATAAGAGTTTGACATTAAGTTTTTTATTTTTTTTTACAGCTGATTTATACTGCACTAGCGAACATGTTCAAAGACGCTAACGAGTCGTCTTGCTGTTCATCGAACATATTAGAACAGTGGCACGTTTTCAGTGGCAGCGAGGCATTAACACGTCCCACATGAAGTCATCAAACGGCTAGCGCCACTCAGCGGTACCGCCACGGCAGCGTTTCGGTCTCTCTCCGCCGTGAGGCAGGGAATAAACCTGTCACCGATTTGGGTTGTGAACACAAGCTCTCTGCGTGTGCTCATGGCTTCTGCCCTCGTGTTCATCATCTTCTCCACACTTTTTTATTGTCAGCAGACATGTAGTGCACTGCCGCACTTTGATAAAAAAAAAAAAAAAACAATTCAAGGTGGCTAATTCAATGCTATTAAATCCTCTTAAGGTTGAGGGATTGAGACTTTGCTTCTTTTTTCACCTGTCCTGCCAAAAAGCCGTCTATGCATAACTCGTTTGAAGGCTGAGCCGTGGCACGTTTGATACAGTAGCTCTGTCACCCTGACGCTGTTTGTTTAGCGAGCTGCTCGAGCAAGCATGCAGATTTGAATTTGTAAATCATAGGAGAAAAGGCTGCAGGAAAACTGGTAAGCCCTTTCCAGCAGGGCCTAGACGCCAGCCCTTCGATATACCTCGTTCCAAAGCGGCTTTGGCGAGAACGGATCACGGCCGCGGACAATGACGCGCCTGTAGAAAGCAGTGGACAGGATAGGATTAGGAGGTTAGCTTGGGTTCCTCCTCGCTGCTAACACGCTCTCCTGGCTCCCCTGGGCTTTTTGACACAGTGTGGCGCAAGGAATTAGTCCAGCTCCTAGATTTAAACCTTCACCAGCTAATGGAGCCTCTAAAGCCCAGAGCATTTTCTTGCGAAGGAGTGTTGCCGACGGTTAAGTAGAAAGCATTGCCACTATTAGCTCCATACTAATTTTTCACCGTGTTAGCTCTGAGGATTAAGGATGCAGAGTTGGAACTATTCAGGAGAGGTGGGTTGAAGAATTAGAGCCCAATTACAAGCGACTGAGGGTTTGTTTGTCATCGAGGAAGGTGGAAAGTGTGGCGAGAGAGGAGAGGGGAAGATTTTCGGAGGGTGCTGGAGGGCGACGCAGCCTGACGAAGTGTGGGTTGATCCTCTTGTTTAGGGGGGCTTAAGGCTTCCCAATTTCACATGCTTCTGCGCAAACCCCAGACTCTGCTGGCAGTATTGATATTCGTCCTCTCTGGTCAATGCCTCCTTTTTCTTTTTCTCACTCTTTTTTGCTTCTCTTGATCTTTCACTTCATTTAAAAAACGTAGAGAACGCCAGGCCTTGTGTTTATCTGCGTGTGTGTTTATGTAGCAGCCCTGTAATCAGGCTTCTCCGGCACTAATTGCTCATGCCTGTGGAGTATGTAGAGCGTCGTATCAAAGCTCATCCTGAAGACCGGGATCACTAGCTGGCACCGCTTGATCGTTCCTGGAGACGTATCTGGTCCAACCCTGTTTTTTCGCCCTCCATCTCTAGCCTGCGTTTTTATCTACGAGATTGTTTCCAAGCCATTTCCCCATCTTGCCATCCTCCGAGACCTCGTTTTTTTGGCCCCGTACACGCAGAGTTTAATGTTCCTCCCATCGTGAGGCAACCTGTCAGCGCGGAGCTGTTTTTTTATTTATTTTTTATTTACCGGATGTGCAGAGCAGTCTGGGTGGTAGTAAAGCAAATTGTAGGAAAGCAGTAAAAGCAGATTGAGTTTCTCCTCATGGGTTCGGGTCTTTAGCGCGTTTACTGAAAACATCACCCTGGACTCGACAAACACGTCAAATTATCCACCCCGAACGAACACAATCAGTGTAGTTTGCTGAAGCTTAGAAAAAAAACACTTGAGGATTTTACTGTTTTAAAAGAATGATTGAATTAGATTTCCACTGTTACATAACGAATCAGTCGCAACAACATCGGAGCGGGAAAATAAAGCAACCTGTTGGACGTCTAATTTGTTAGATGTAAATTTCAGCGCTGGATTTTAGCCAGAAGGAGCCACCGTGCCTCAACAGTCGTCCCTCTGATCAGAAACTAGGACAATAAACGACTATTTGGCTCTCTCAAAGCCACCATAGAAACCTGTGGCTTAATCCAAGAAAATTGGCTGATGCTCAGAGAACAGAGAGGACTCGCTGTGTGTGTCTGAGGTATTAATGTCGCTGGCACAGATTCTCTGGTTCCCCTGGTTTCAATCTAACCTTTCGTTCATTTTCATTTCAAGCCACAATGGCATTAGAACAGTGAGTGTTGGATTAGGCAGAGTGTGTGTGCTCTTAATCCACTGTATTTGTTTTTCCATCATTTACAGCTGTGTGATTTCTTTCTCTCTCTCTCTCTCTCTCTCTCTCTCTCTGTTATAAAAGTCTGCAGTGTTTTGACTAGGGCTTGCTCTATGTCTATAATTTCATATTTCGAGTAAAGGACACCATTCGGACTTTCGCCATTGGCGTCGTCTTGGCTACGTGCCTAACCTGAAAGTGAGAGCTAGCACGAGAACCGGAGCTTCAAAGTCGTCTTTACCTCGGAGTCTCTCTACCTGTCTTTCTAATTCAGGCAGATATCTGAACACGGCATCCCTCTCACGAGAAACCCAGAAATCAGGTATGATTCCCAGGACCAAATGAGCATCATTAAAGCTAATCAGCAGCACAGAAACGGAGACGAGCTACGTCATCAGACGACAGCGATACCAATCAACCTTGTTAGATCCAGAGGTGTGAAATGAATATGATGCCTGTTAGCAAAATCAAGAGTTAGCGCTTGAGCAGGGATATTACTTTCTGCTCTGCTTTCTCACCTGCTATAATATCCTAATATCATAACGGAAACTGATCTTGATATTAAAAGTCCAACAAAGCCTTTCATATACCGCTCTCCTGTGTGGCCCAAGGCCAATGTGCATAAAAAGTGGATTGAATGGGTGGGATTTGGTTGTGGACCTTCCAGCAAGTTTTGGTGAACCCGAATTCAAGTGGTGCTAGCATTACGGTTGGGAGAACTTTGCGAAGCCACTGGGAAAGCCTTAGCTGGTGGATGACTGAGATGAAAATACATTTTAGCTAGGTACCAAGCATTGTGGCAACAGAAACTATTAGGAATACCTGATGGATTCCGCAGTGTTTCCAGACTACATGGATTTCTTGGCACAGGTTCACAGACTACAGTTGTTCCTTCTCCCGAGACATCTGATTAGCCTTCTCAGCTAATTAACAACCCTTCCTGAGTCAATCTGTCTTAGAGCAGGGAAAACTCAAAAATGTGCAAGGTTTTCCAGAACCAGGGTGTGTGTGATGCGATAAGAATTTGTGAGCTTGGTTCTTTGAGAAACTTTTAACTTTTCATGCTGTACGTTCCACAAGTAGTGGATCTTTTAATCATAGCGATAGAGGAAAGTCACAATCTCTTCCTGTCTAAAAAAAAAAAAAAAAAAAGAACCTTGCCCTCTTGGCTAGATTGTCTCCTGTGCCATGTTTCTGAGCACACATCACAGGGACCTTTTATGGTGCCCACTTCTTTTTGTGAAGGGGATGTTGAATGCCCAGCTTTTTATAGTTACATTTAAAGGGAGTTGGATGCCTGGCGCAGCTGGGGCTCATTATGGTATACTCCATCCAAAAATGCACGTGTAATTAATTCGCTCACCCAGACCCTCGTTGCTCCCTCCCTCCTCACATCCAGGACCTCCAATCTGCTAGCTACGTATCTGCACAAAGTCTTCGGCGGAACTCATGTGTAGCTTGGACGGCACTCGGCTTGACGCGATAACCCGACTTTGGGGGTGATGGACGGCACTTACGCAAGCGTACCCATAAGATGGGTGGCTAGCGTTCTGTACCCGTCTGGATCGCTGTTTAATTTCCGGTCGATGCGGTTTTAAAGCGGAGTGAATCATTCGAAACAATGTCCTTTGTGTGTCATGTTCTTCTCGGATGCTCGGTGTGCTGTGCCAAGCCCGAGCAGACTGCCGTACTGTAGCTCAGCGGCAGGGCTATCAGACAGAGAGAGGCCTTTTTAAATCCCTGGCGCATCGCTGCGTCCACTCGCTGGTGTAAACCCACTCGAACGAGATGAATAGCTTATGCAATTTTGTGAAGTCCGTCCTGCAGTGAGGCAATGCCAGGAAACGCTTCTGTCTCTTGACAGTGACGTTTTTCCAGTTCTTTTACATTGTCTTGCTGCCCAGTGGCTCGTGAGCGCACACGGTCTCCGTTTAAACCCTTTAATTTGCTAATGCCACAGGGTATTTAACACTTAATAATTTGACCCTTGCAGCAAATAAAGCAAACAGAGTGCAGCTTAAAGCGACAGGATGGAGGAAGGGATAAAACTTTCGACTGTACAGTACTGTTAAACTTAC
This sequence comes from Channallabes apus, assembly GCA_030522415.1. Taxonomy (NCBI): domain Eukaryota; kingdom Metazoa; phylum Chordata; class Actinopteri; order Siluriformes; family Clariidae; genus Channallabes; species Channallabes apus. Next base: position 4,830,160 of record CM060116.1, on the reverse strand, counting down.
TAGTCAATTAAAACGCATATTGTTTCTTGTTCTTTACGTCTTTATGTATCTTATTATACTGTATACGTAGATGTCTATAACCCTTTACACCGGTCGTGCTGCTACCCCGGACTCCCTAGAGCAGACAAAGCGAGTGAAGTGGAGTTTTTAGGCCCTTGAATGTAAGCGTTTGGAGTGGAGAACAAGAAGGAGGAGGACGAGGAGGACGAGGAGGAGGAGGAGGAGGAGGAATAGGAGGGGTGTTGGTAGAAGAGCTCTGTTTCTTGCAAATGAAAACAGATTGGACTGGTTATAGAAGAGAGCCTGGTTTCAGTTAGACTGGAGACAGGCGTACTGTGTGAATGCCATACCCCCCACTACCACCACCACCCTCTCCTCCGTTTACAGCTTCTGACATGCTTTTTCCAGCGCTGCTTTCTGCTGCACTTTTTCTTTTTTGCTTCCCCTTTTTTTCCCATCCTACTTTTCTTTTCTTTTCTTTTTTCTTTTTGCCTGCGAATTAAACCAAAGTAAAGAGGCCTGCTCTTCTAATCTTTGTTATCACTTTTGAAATTTCTTTTAAGAAAATGGCCGGAGTCATATACCGTGCAGAGATCATTTCCGTGAGCGTTGTTTGATCGTCGGCCGCCATAACGTTAACACGGACGCCACCGAAGGTCAGCTTAAGCCTCCTGTCATAATCACCGCGTGAAGAAATGTTTTCTTTATCCTGACAAATAGAGGGCTTTGTTTATAGAGACCGTAAGCTGCGATTGCAGTTATTATTCTGTCGGGCAGAATAGTAACCAGGCCGAGAGGATTCCATCAGGTAGATCTGAACCTATGCGCCTTTTTTCCGACAATATGTCTTTACGAAAAAAAGTCTGTGTTTTGTTTGCTAATTACAGCTATATCGCCCCCCACGAAGTTTCGTCTGGCTCGCCGGATCCTTTTTTTAAAAATTCCTTATTTAAAACCTTACAATCAAGGCACTTTAACTTTGGTCTTTAATACATGTTTAGAACCAGATTTCAAAGGAAATTAAGTGATTTTGCAATTAGCGTTATATTTCCGGCCTGGGCACAGAGGCTGGCACCGTTATTAGCGTTTTCTATGCCTGATTTCATTTTACAGGTGCCTGTTAAATAAGGGCCTTTCACACCACACTCTGGCACGTTTGATGACGGGAAGCACTTCACACTTTTTATTTTTTGTGTAAAGTGTATGTACATTATGAAGCTCACAGTCCAGTCCAGAAGCCTTGGCTGTCCCTCGTCTCAGATGCGTCTTGCGTGCAATCAGAGCCTTATAAGGTCCGTTTGGAGCAGAGTTGCCCCCCTTCCCCACCTTCGTGTCTCTGGTTCCTCGCTTTAACCCTCATCTGGTCTGGATCTGCTCTTAAAGGCCACAGCCCGCACGGCTCGCTCTGTCTTCACAGTATAAACACACAAACCAGGGCCAGAATGCACGGACCTAGCTTTATCCCGTACGCACTCACACAAGCCCCACACACACACACGGACGTTGACACTTTCCCCTCCTTTAAGTCCTTGGGATCAATTCAGAGGGACAGGCGCCAATAAGATGACAAACATCGAAGGCCTGCTGGTGGATCTGGCTTTTGTTCTGTGCCGTGTTTTCTCCAGACACGCTTTACGTTTTCCTTTTTTCTCCTTCTCTCCGTTTGATAGTAATGAAGAGTGCTTCAGCGGTAATAATACCACCCGGAGACTGAATGAGAAGTCTGCAGATTTATAGGATGACTGGACTCTTTTCTTTATTCCCACCTGTATATAGACCCGTATCTCACTTGTGCTCTCTCGCTCGCTTTTATATCTCCTGCAAACCGGCAACACTTTCAGCTGACTGCTGGGTAAATAAGGTTGGCCCAGCCTTGCCTGAGAACCTCATATATTTAAAAAAAAATAAATAAATTTTTTACTCCGAGGCTGGAGCAGCTTTACCGCGACTGCACAGAGGAATCCGCAAAGCAATCAGAGTGCAAAGAGAGGTTGCTGATTTCAGGAAAAGCGTGCTCCGACAGCTAGCTGCAGCGTATGACAATTTCAGACCGACGGGTCTACCCAGGAACGCAAAATTTGTGTTATTTCAAAACAAAATGAAAAATAGAGGCTTGTTTTTTTATTTTATTTTTTATTGCCAGAGATGCTGCAGGTTTTATCACGAGCTCCCATGTTGCCGGTTCTGTTTGGCCAACAGAGCGCAGCTTTGTTACATCAGAGCGAGAGAGCCGAGCCAGGAAGGGGAGGAGAGACTCCAGCCGTATATACAGTACTCTGTACCCATGCTCCCACTTGGCCCAGTCTACTTTGGACTGTCTTGCTGTCTAAAGGATGTTGGGAAGGGGGGGGGGGGGGTGCAGTGCGGTGTTTTTGGGCCGGCCAAAAATCTGTTCATTCTTGTCTACGCCATGCTTAAATTGCTCCCCAGATTATAGAGATTTCTTATTTAGATCGCAAACTGACATGATGACATTGTGGCACGACACCGTTGGCTGATTAGACGTTTTAGCATATGATAGTGTGAAAATAGTGCTGCTGGCTGAATGTCAACAAATCGTGCAGATCATGATTATTAGGATGATCGCAAACTGTTATAATTTCCCGAACTACAAAATGCAAGTTGCAAAGACGGAACCATTTTGATATATACAATTTACAACGCACTTTTAGAAGTCAGCAGTTACACGCCAGACTCAGAGATTTAAAAATAAACAAATCATAATTTTGCTAATAAGACTAAAATGAAAAGTCGTCCCTGTCCTCGGGTCTGTGTCTCTGATGGACGTCCTTTATCTACTAAATTTGCAAAAATTAACGAGATTAAATGAATGAATAGGTTAAATTCTAACAAAAGATGTCTAGATCAACAAAACTGTTTTGTTTTTTGTTTTGTATTGTTGTTCCTACTTGATCTGGAAAAAGAAATTTGCAATAAACAGTTGAAGATCTACAGTAGCTACAATAATCAATAAACAAGTGGCAGTTAGTCTTTTTCTTTTTTTTATTACGTTAATTTGACTCTTGTGCGTTGCTTGTTTGAGCGATCCGTTCCGAAATGTTTTCCTGAATCCGAACCGTAATCTCACCCCCCCACCGTATACTCCACGTTATTAGCGTCCTTTGTGAGAAAACCTTTATAATTATCACATGAGTCAGGAAAAGTACGATGAATTGAACAAGAACATGAAGCCACGTTTTTACAAGTGCTTGTTTCTGCCTCATGTTGCTTTTTTGCTCATATTCAGGGGCAGGTAAAGACCTGCAGGTGAGACTATGTGTGTGTGTGTGTGTGTGTGTGTGTGTGCGTGCATGTGTGTAGGGAGGTATGGATAGGATTAGTGAAGAAAAAAGGCTACCCATATCCCTCCGTCTGTCCACTTCCTGTCTCCCTCCCGCATTTTCTGTCCAGACTCAGACTCTAAGTCTTGTCTGGCACTTTCACGTCTAATCTGTTTAATTTGTTAACATGAAACAGGCTTTTTTTTTTTTTTTTTTTTTTTTTTTACGCAAGCTGTTGACATCGGCCTCCAGCACGAACCGGTGACCCTTAAAATGTCCATAAAGCCTGTTAAAAGGCTTTAAGTCACATTTTACGCCTACACACATACACACTACAGGTGAATAGGGGCTTTAAAAAAAAAACTATTATGTTTAGTCAGGTGTTTGCTAATAAGATTAAAAGAAAAATTTTTTACTTTTACAACATTGTAACTTATGAAATTTTGAAAATTATGTGTTTAATTAAATATGTATGCATTTAAAATTAAACTGTTTATTTCATAACTGGAAATTATCATAAATTTTTTTTTGGACTTGAAAAAAACATTTATTATTATTCCGTTTAAAATTTTGTTGAATTTCTTCTGTAATATCATTTTAAATAGACAGGACTAGGGAACAGTGATGAGCCTGACCATGATGCAAAATTTCAGGTCATAAACTTTTATATATAATTTTTTTTGGGTTATAAATATGATACAAATCTAATTTTAGAAGAAATTGTTTTAACTATAAAATAACTATAAAAAGTGGGTGGAGTCTAATGGTTTCTTAGTGGGTATGAGTGGAAAACGCTGAAATGAGCATTTTTTCTGTTGCGATTTGAGTGTTTTATTGCTTCACATAGAGGTAGAGGTGAGAAACCAGACTTCCTTTCCCTTAGTGGCCCAGCAGACGAAAGTGGTTTTCTGACATCACGTCCGCCTAGGTGTTTAATTCCCCTCTCGGCGCTGCCACTTCCCCATCACCAGGCACGAGTGTAATGAATTTAATTCATTCTGATTTCACTAAGCTGCTCAGTGTTCATTTAAAAAAAAGAAAGAGAAGAAGAAAAAGAAAAAAACACCCCTCATCCCATCCCCGCACACCACCTCTTCTAATCCCTGCCTCTTCTAATCTCACGTGAGGAAACCAAGCAAGCTCGAAAGAGGGGAGGAGAAGGGGGCAAACAAAAAAACAAAAAAAAAAAAACAGAGGAGATAGGGAAATCGTATTTGTCAGGTTTAAAGTACGTCGGTGCGTGGTCCGGCACTCGGGCTGTCAGAAATGAAAGGGAGAAATAGGAAGAGGAGGAAGAAGGAAGGAGAAATAAAGAGCAGACGTGGTGAGGGTGCGTGGTGACTCGGGTAAGCTCAGCGCACCAATAAACTGTAACAAACGGCATCATTATGTTATTGTGTATTGTATAAAAATTATATACTGCTGTAAATGTAAATGGTCTGATCTTAGAAAATGAGGTCATAAAAATGTTATGGCTGAAAAGTGAGACTTGTGGTGAAAGAAGAAGAAGAAGAAGAAAAAACAGACAGCAAATCACAACTGTCAGTGTAAATGGCTGGCTGTTGGTGTGTGTGTGTATGTGTGTATGTACGTCTGTCTGTAGCTCTTCCCGGAGTGAATATGTCCAGTCGGGGATCCAGTCGAGGGATTTGGCCAGTTGGAGGGAGGAGAATGTAAACCAGATGTTGTGTGTGGGAAATAGCTATGTGCTGTCCACTCCAAGTTTGCGCTAGTGTGTCTAACAGGCTGTAAAAACAGCTGCTTCCAGATTCCGTCGCCTCATTTACACTTAGTAAATCACCCATGATTCTTTGCACCGCCGCCACAGCGCCTTTCGGATCCGCCTACCGGCTACCGAGCGTCTCTGTCGCGGACTGCCGTGCTCGGCTCTGATCTTTCTCAGATAGCGCAGAGTGAAAGGGAAAGACGTGCGACCGTGCGACGCTTCTGAGTCAGCACCGGGTCCTAGCTAGAAGTTTCTTTTGTCTTCCCCCCTGTTGAATCTCGTTATCCGAAATAAAGTGTTTAAGGTGTTGTATCTGGGAGCAGTGGCCTCTCAAGAGAAGGAGGGACGACCGCACAAATTGTTGCAAACAAAAACAATCTTTTCATAGTGAGTTCAGTTTGGTGTTGTTGGTACAGATTTCTTACTGCAAGCAAAAAATCTGGAGATTTTCCTCAACACTATCTCGTCTGATTTATCTTAAAAATGCTGTATAATGAAATCAGACTGAATAGACAGACAGTAGGCGGGATTTAATGAATTACGTCGCTATGTTCCTGAATGTGACTGGCTAAAACAATAATAATAATAATAAACTAATAATGTTGTGAACTTAGAAATAAAATCAGGGAATTTCACGAGTAGTATTTTTTTATATTACAATAAAAGCATATATTATTTTTGCTAATCTGACAGTTAGCAGCTAGCTTCTTCGTAACAATTGAGACGATCCATTTTTTTTTTTCCCTAAATGAGAATGTTCTACGACTCCATCGCCGACCTCATCCTTAAGCGTCCACCATAATCGATCTCGAGCGGACAGTATCTGCTTTTTAAATTCTGATGTTTTTTATTATTTTATCCCCCCACCGCCACCCCCCCCCCCCACGCCCATGCGTGTATATTAGACCGGGCATGTGTACGAATCGCCCTGCTTTGTTCATGGTGGCACAATGCGTCTCGAAACTGATTTGCATGTAATTGTTGCCTCGGATTTGCTATGATAGTCATAAACAAGACATTAGCAATTCAAGGTGAGGAATTAGAGGCCTGAGAGACTTCCAGATCACACACATGGTAATGAAGCCCCTGGCTTAATAATGCAAGAAATGTCAGGAAACTTTCCACCAGCCGGGCGGACGCCAGGGAGGCACCGCAGGCCTAGGGCTCATGTCATCTTTGTTCTAAATGCAAATCAGTTTGTCGTGACATTGACTCCATCAAATATGGAGTGTTGGAGGCATGATGAGAGAGTGTCCTGGCCTTTTCCCTTTCTCCTCCGTCAGGTCTGCTCCATCACACACCTGAGTCGATCTATTATTATTATTATTATTATTATTATTATTATTAGTTTAAACATATATTTCTTTCTTTCCTTTATTAATCATCTTTTTCTACACTTTTTGTTTTTACTTTTCAGTTCTCAAACAACCAACATGAGTAGAAGTAAGAGTGTAAGAGTGTGTGTGAGTGTTCTTAACTGTGAAATATAATGAATACAATCTCAACCTTAATAATTTAAGACCCTCAGTGTGCAAACGGCAGGCAGTTCAAAGAAAAAACAGCGGTGCCATAAAGACGAGAGCTTCTAACGGCCGGGAAAATTCCAAGGTTATCTGAATAAGTCCTGGTTAACAGGATGTCCAGTTTTGAAGTGCGAGCTTGCCGTCCCATGTGCCCAATTTTTTTTCTCTCTCTCTCTCTCTGTTTCTTTTCTCTCTCTCGCTTCCCTTTTTCCTGGTTTCGCTGGCATGAAAGGCCGTGAGTCCCCAAAAATAACTCAAAAGGTTAAGATATTAATTAAGCGGCGAGGGCTGAGGAGGAGGATAATGAGAGGTGCTCTCCACAAACAGGCTGGCTGGTGCTTCACTCCGAGAGCGGGGATGAATGAACGCACCAAATCAGTAGTCTATCGGCCGCTGGTCTCGCCAAGTCATTACAGGAATTAGCTTCCAGCCCTGCTAGCAGCCCGCACCTTTTACAGCTGTCATAAGCAGCCCTGGTCATTAGAGCGCGAGGAACGAAATTCATCCCCAGCAATTAAAATAGGCCTCTACGTGGTATTTGAACATGACTTTAAATACAGTACTGTAAGTGGCCCTTCTTACAGAAGATAAGTAAGGTGTAAAACACACTCTGGGGTGTGCTGTGGCAGGGAAATAATCAAGGCTTCTTAGGCATGGAGTGTATTATTGCTCTTAAACGACATCGATTAATTCAAGTGTACTTTTTATCCAGAAAAAAAAAAGAATCTTTATATCCAGAAAAAAAAAAATCACTGACACTGGAGACTCCTTCCTTGAACATTACGCTTTATTCTGTTTATTGTACAGTAAGTATCAGATTTTGTGATTATACTGTAGAAACCATAAATGATTAGACCTGCTAATTTTCTCCTGGCTGACCAATCAGGATCAAGAATCCACCAGCATTTCTCTTTCTCCTCGTTCCAGGCGTGATGCTCAGCACCTCGTGATACTCTGAGCACTCTGAATAGATTTCCCTCCCTTTTTTTCCCCGATGACAGCGGAGTTAGAATTTTATGTCCCCGACATTAATCGCGAACGGTCTGGCGATTGGCACTTCCCCGGTAATTGTCCATGGAGTGCTAAGCCTGTTTCCCTCACCGAGTCGAACAGCCTACCATAATAGCCGTGATTTAATTTAGCTATTTAACCTGTAATTCCAGCAATATTTATTGAAGAGCGAGGGGAGAAAATTGGGCCATTAGGCGCCGAGGATGAATACACCGAGATGAAAATGAACACGCCTAACTGGTAGTTGACCTCCGCGTTCCGTGGCGGAATTTTATTAGCACGGGCCGCTGTAATTACCGCAAATTGAATCATAGAGAAAACCAAAATCATCCGGTAATGAGCATTTTTTTTTTTATTTTTTATTATCCGTTATTGCACTTCACGACTGGGCTGTGAGGTGTGACGTCCCTGCACGAGCTCTGGCTCAAACCCGAACGCTGAGCACTCTGGAGTTGAAACTCGGTATTTAAATTAAAAACAGCTTTCTCTTCCTAGACATGCGTATTGTTTTTTTTTTTTTTTTTTTTTTTTTGAGAACGAACAGGGGGATGGGAAGTGCTGCCAATTTATTTGTGAGCATTGTCTTTTTTTCTGGCCGACATATGGCACATCCTGTAAGACGCTGTGAGATGCAAATTCAGGGGAGTCTGACTTTAAATGAGGCAGCGACGGTGACATGAGCCCTTTTGAAGAGTGCACATCACAGTACTCCGGGGAGAAACAGCAGGGGAGCACCCACAATGCCGTGCGGCTGCGACGCGCACCACCCACCTCTTCTCTTACAGTACGAGAGCGTTCGAGTGAAGTGCCTGGCGCGGAAACCCCGCAGTCGCAACATCAACTCGGGTTATTACCTGCGTTTTCGTTTTTTTTTTTTTTTTTTTACTCCTTGGAAGAACCGCAATTAAGCTTTCGACTGTTTATCCGGGAATGAAATGAGATGGCTAGGAAGGAACGATGATGCTAAAGGCAAAGACAATCTGCTATACGGATGCACATTCACAACATGCCTTTTGATTCCATTTTTTACATTTATTTTATTGTTTTGAGAGAGAGTGTCTCACAGTAGATTCCGAAAGTTTAATCCTCTTTTAAGCCTCTGTGGTGCTTCACCAAACACCAAACAGCAGCCTGAGACTAATTAACAAGGCGTGCGTCTTTCTGCACATCTGTCCGAGAGGAATCTAACTCAATTTCCGAGCACAAGAGTCCAGACTAATAATTATTCCTTTCTATAGTCATCCAGAGGCTCGTGGTGAGGAGTAGCAGTAAATGATCATTAAGGGCCAGACTGTGCTTAATCAATATGGAGAGAGAGAGAGAGAGAGAGAGAGAGAGCACACTCCTCTTTCGGCGTTACACCAGCCATCAATCACAAGTCGCATGTATATACAGTAGCAGCCTTACAGAAAGTCACCCAAACACAGACAGATTCATACACCTTTATTTTTGTTTTTTTACATTTATATGTCTGTGGTTGTGTGTGTGTGTGTGTGTGTGTGTGTGTGTTTTTAGACACTCCACTTGTTTTCACATTTCGACTGTGTTTTTCTGAAAAGAGTGTCTGACTCAACTGTTGTAATTTGACGTAGTAAATCTTACTAAAGGAAGCGCTATTGTTCACTAATTCTTTAACACGTGATTCATTTCTACAATTTTTAATAATCTACACGCGCAAGCACTTGTGCTTTATATTCATTTCTTCATGTATATGATCCGTTTATTTCCATGTGATTGTTCGCACACGATTTATTTATTTCCATTTGTTTTTTAGTTTTTTTTTTTACAAAATTATTCATTTCCACATGCAAATCTTTACACGCTTTTTATTTTTCGAAAGTGATCTTTTGCCCGTTTACTTCTTTATGTGATTCCTTACAGGTTATTCTTATGTCTTTTACATATGATTTTTTTCACATCATTACATAATATGTAATGTGTGTTTTTTCCCCCCGACCATTTGATTAATCACGTCCGCATGCACCTTTGTGTACTTTTCACATGTGACTACATAATGTCATGTAAAAAAAAAAAAGAAAAAAAAATATATATATATTTTTTACATGTATGCAATTTTTCTAGTATTTAACACCATAGGCTGTATACTGTAGCTGGGTGTTTATTGTTCAGCATGATCAAAGAAATGCTTAGACAAATAATTGTTTATGGACTCAACAGCTTACTATAACTTTTCCCCCCAAATTACACGTTTCCATAACTATTTTACAGAAAATACATATATTACATTATATGCAATATAATAAATGTACCATGTAAGTACTAAAAGCGTACTATTTGTATGGTGTACTACAGTAACGTCCTTAATATAAGCATTATTATTATTATATAACTAATATATAATTTTTGATTTCTTATACAGTTATAACAGAATGATGATGTAATCTTTCACACATGAGCTTTAAATACAACGAAATTAACGCCTTCCTCTGATTATTATACTGTACGTGTTGAAATCATTGCAAATGAAACCCAACCATGATGAAGCACTTGTATTTTCGAGGCATTTCTCTCTCTCTCTCTTTCTCTCTCTCTCTCTCTCAGAGGCATGGAACTGTTTTTACTGTACAGGTGTTTCTGTTGGAAATTTGGATGCCATAAGTGTAAATGCCAAAAACAGGAAACTCGGCTCCCTTATACTGGAGGTCCAATGAGCTACTGAGAGATCCTCTCTCTCTCTCTCTCTCTCTCTCTCTCTCTCTCTCTCCCCTCCTCCTCCTTTCTCTCTCGCTCTCTCGTTCTCTCTTTCTCTCCTGCGCTCGCTTTTCCCTCTTTCCTCTGTAAGTCGTCCAACGAGGCTCTTGCCAAAGCCGTGTGTGAACCACAGCCAAACAAAACACAGGCAGCAGTCCAGGCCAGCGCGGCACGCTTCCACTAATAGAGAGAGAAAAGGCTTCCAGACCCAACACGCTACTTACAGCACGGCGAAATTCTTTACGCTAGATAATAGCTTAATGACAGCCTAAATGAAGTCCCCGTAGTAAAAACCAATGTCAGCCAATGAGCACCTCATTAAAGGATGCTATATCCCCTTTTCCCTCCCCCTCCTTTATTCGGTTTTCGAAAGCGAGCCTCATTGTGTGGAAATCTGAAATTCCAGGAGATTTCTCCTCTTTTGTCCTCGCCTTACAATTCCCTTCCATTTCTCTTTTCTCTCCAAAAACTATCGGCTTACTATTACAATATATAACAATCTGCCAAATGGATGAAAAAGAGAACACCTTCACCTCCTCACCGTCTCTCTCTCTCTCTCTCTCTCTCTCTCTCTCGCTCGCTCCCGTCACTGTGAACAAATTTGGACGCAGGAATGATTTCAGGGTTTATCTCTCTCTCTCTCTCTCTTTTTTTTATCTCATTATTAAGAACGGTATGAATAGCAATCACAGAGAGAGCTGCACATCCTGACTCTGTCATTTTTTTTTTCATCTAGATTCATTTGCTTTTGATTAAAAAAAAAAAAAAAAGCAGTTGAGATCCGTACTCATGATGAGTTGTGTTTAAAGAAGTGTGTTTGTTTGCGAGAAATGCAAACGGCGTCTCGTTCCTCGTCAATCATTATCATCGTTATTATCGTTGCTATGCTAGAAGGAAGAATTAGCGCCTTTAATTTGCTCTTGTCAGTCTTTCTTGCTTTAGATTTCTTTGGAGCTGAACTAAATTCTTTTGCCCTCTTATTGTATTGCCTTATTTATTGATGTTCGCCATTTCTGTCGCTCCTATACTATATAAACCTGCAGGTGAATACAGTATATATATATATATGCTTGTTCATGCATTTGTTCCTGCATGTGTATGCATGTTTATGCATATGTGTGTATGTATGTGTGTGTGTTACTACAAGGCTGGGTGGTATAAAAAAAGAAAAAGGAAAAAAGAAAGAAAAGCTTACAGCGCCCCGGTTCGACACAAAGGCCGCTGGGAGACGATGCTGTGCTCGGGATGCAGTGCAGGTTTTTCCCCTGTCTCCCCTTTTCTTTTTTTTTTTTCATATGGAAATGTGAAATAATGGGGTGATTAAATAGAGCTGTATATTAAAGTACAGCTGACATTAGAATTAGCATAATGTGCTCTCGCCTCAGGCTGCATACTTTATTTGCCATCTGCGTCGGACTGCGATTCCCCCCCCGGGAGGGCAGACGCTGAACACTCCTCAATAAACTCACGGCCACAAAACTACCATCCCGGGCAGCGGCCACTGATTCGTCTTAATTGTGGGGCAGAAATGAACATTCGGCTCCCTGATGACTTCGGTTTGGTCTGAAAGAAGTTGAACTAGTAGTCTATAACTAAGCGCTTTAGTAGAAAACAGCACACACACACCCACACGAACGCGCACGCTAGATACAAAGCCACCCTGTTTTCAAGACATCCAGGCCTCCTTTACATGGAGCATTATCTTTTCAAAGCCTCAGCCATAAAACAACAAGAAGGCGGAATAGCTGAATAGTGTGTGAATTTTCAAGTGTGTGTGTGATTTTCTGAAAAAAGAAAGGATGGCCTTTGTGTGTAAGCGTATGCTCCGTCCACTGTAATTAAGTCGAACTCTGTAGAGGACAGGACACACCGCAGAGGCGAACAGCTGTGTTCTTCGCTCTCCTTAACACAAATCGGGCGCATAATGAGCGGGAAAACTTTAACGCTTCATTTTCGTTTCCCGGCGAAGGACAGACGCGGGGTAAAACCGCAGATAATGATGACACGTTACAGTTCAGAAGAATGCGACGTTTCATACCAACTTGTTTTAGAAAATTCTACTTATAAGTATTTTATATAGAACTGCTACGATGAAGATTTCTGAATTTTTATACAAAATAGTTATTCTTTTTAAAAAGTAAAAAAACAAACAAAAAAAAACACGATTGTTGCATATTTTTCCGTACACTTTGATATCATTATATGATTATCTAGTCAAGCTTTAATCCTGTTGTTTTATTACAGTATTTTCTTGTGATCACAATGTCAGGGTCGTAAACCCACACCGCCGTGGCACGCCAGGTTGTTTCTGAGCGGTGTGTTGAGGATCGCAAGAGACCTGAGCTGAGCCTTTCAGCTGATCTACTCTTTCTGATCCTCCACAATGGATCTGAACCAACACTGTCCTTACTCTGCGTGCTCTGGTCTTATTGTGCTGGTCACACACACACACACGCACACACGCACACACACAGCGGTGCATTCAAGGGAAACACTCATAAACGTGCACGCGGAATCAAACACTCGAACAATTACAGCAGCATATGTTTTCCTGCATGTATTAAACTGGTGCATTAGGTCAGAACACCGAGCTTTCATTTCGTAAATAAATGGAACTCGTTTCCGGAGCACACAATTACCATTTCCACTCTGTGTATCCTTTTTTTTTTCTCTCCTTCCCTTACGAGTCCCTCAGGAGCAAAGCTGACTGTTTAGCATCCTTTTTCACCGTACGCTCGCTATAGAGGCCTTGTTCGTGCTGCCTCCGTAACGAGTCCCCTTTGCATTGGCGGACCTGTGCACTCGTCCCGCACCTTCATCAATTAGTCATGTGTAGTTAAAGGTACAGAAGGGGGCTAGTTGTACCCCTGCTAACATGGAGCACACCACACACACACACATGCTCAAGTACACGTGCACACACACACACACACACACACGTATTAAAGATCTGATCATGATTTTGCTCCCCTACTGGAATGCAAGCGTTTTGCAAAAAACACATCAAAATAATGTGACTGGGGTTTTTAACTTTAACAAATAATTGCTTTTAAAATGCTAGAAGGAAGAGCGCAAGGTCAATTTGGTGGTTAATTTGCCATTCCACGCCATGCCGAGGAATTGTTTCCGAGCATTATTTTGTACTCAAGAGAACGGCATGTTTGGTTAAAAAGTTCTGCTAATGTGGTGTTATTAAAAGGCTGGACTTTTTTTCCCCCGTTTTTTTCAGGGTATGCAATAGTAGAAAAAATAAAATTACATGAGAGAAATTCTTAATGGACGCGCAAATAATACCCTTAAGCTACTTTAAATGCCAAAGACCTTGACACGGAATAACAAACTTAGCATGAGTCCCCCTCACAGCCTCTTAAATTTCAGCAAGCATTTTTTCATTCTTTATTAGAAACCATTTATCTTGATGGACCCATTTAAAAAAAAAAAAAAAAATCTTTTTTATTTGTTTTCTAGAGGGGACAAGTTTATTTGTTTGATAGTGATAAGAGTCCCTTAAATCACAGTTTAAGTTGTTCTCTTCCAATTTAGTGCCATATTACTTTGGCATCCTATGACGACCTCGATGCTCCAAGGGGTTTCTGAGTTTGGAACGCGCGGCACTAATAATTCCGTCGTTTGCGAGGGGGAAGATTAAAGACGAGTTCCTATAGGAGATGTCATGTTCCCACAGCGCTAGCCCATCAGAGCCCGGGTATGGAAATGCTCTTGTCACGAGCTTGTCAAGTGTGTGCAGTGCTCTTCACAGGGCAGCATGATGAGTGAGACCGTGCCTATTGCTCAGGGTGTGAGGCAAATTTTGAAGCATGTCAAATGCCCCAGAGCGAAGGCTGTTCTTTGAAGCGTCCCACTGCTTTGCACTGAGGCCGCACGCTTCATTTAAAAGACATGCTAAAACACACAGAATTTCCCACAGTTGTCCCACAATGTTGTTAAATGGTAGTTCGTTTAGACGCAAATAACTAAAAGCTTTTTTTTTTTCTTGTCTTCTTCTTTTTTGCAGGTAGAGATGAACCTTCGAGCTACATATGCACAACATGCAAGCAACCCTTCCCCAGCGCCTGGTTCCTCCTGCAGCATGCCCAGAACACACACGGGATCCGCATCTACCTGGAACACAACGGCTCCAACACTTCGCTCACTCCACGGATAACTCTTCCTCCTCCTATTGGTGCTGAGTCAATACCCCAATCACCCCTGACCAACTTCTTAGGGGACAACAACCCTTTCCATTTGCTCCGGATGACCGGGCCGCTGCTCAGAGAACCCACACCGGGCTTCGTCGAAAACCGTCTCCCAAACACACCGCCATTTGTTAGCCCCCCTCCGCGCCACCATCTAGATCCCCATCGCCTGGAACGTCTTAGCGCAGAGGAAATGGGTTTGATTTCCCAGCATCCCAGTGCCTTTGAGAGAGTGATGCGCTTGACACCCATGGCCATGGAGACCCAGTCCATGGATTTCTCGCGCCGTCTGCGAGAGTTGGCGGGCAATAACAACTCCACCCCTCCGCTCTCACCTAGTCGTGCCAACCCTATGCACCGCCTGCTCAATCCTAACCCCTTTCAGCCTAACCGCAAGTCACCCTTCCTGAACACCCCTCCGCTGCCACCAATGCCCCCAAACAGCACCACGCCACCACAGACACAGGACAAGAGCAAATCCTGTGAATTCTGTGGGAAGACCTTCAAGTTCCAGAGCAACCTGATAGTGCACCGGCGAAGCCACACAGGAGAGAAGCCTTATAAGTGCCAGCTGTGTGATCATGCCTGTTCTCAGGCCAGCAAGTTGAAGCGCCACATGAAAACCCACATGCACAAACCCGGCTCGGTGACAGGTCGCTCAGATGATGGTCTCTCTACTACTAGTTCACCTGAGCCAGGCACTAGTGATGTCACAGGGGATCCTATGAAGAACAGGGATGGTGACTTCCATGGTGAGGGACTAGAGCCAGACAATGAAGAAGAGGAGGAGGATGAAGAAGAGGAGGAACTGGAAAACGAGAGCAGGCCTGAGTCAAACTTCAGTATGGACTCGGAATTAAGCCGTAACAGGGAGAACGGCTCCAAACCACAAAATGATGAGAAGAGCCTCTCTCTTAGTAAAATGGTAGACAATGTGGGGCTGAACTCTATTCAGCAGTATAATAACTTGATCGTTGACAATCGTAAAAGGCTTCCCTTTTCAAAGAGGGGCTCAGATGGACAGAGAGACACAGGAGATGAGGACTCTGTGGTGGAGGCAATGGAACACGTGGAGCGGGCCACAGTGAATGGCAGGAACTGTGGCTCGGGTGATTCTTTCTCAGGCCTGTTCCCTCGCAAGCCCACCCCTATCACCAGTCCCAGCCTCTCCAATTCCTCCAAAAGGATAAAAATAGAGAAAGACTTGGACATGCCCCCAGCATCTCTAATCCCCTCAGAGAATGTCTACTCTCAATGGCTGGTGGGTTATGCTGCATCACGACACTTCATCAAAGACCCCTTCCTTGGCTTCACCGATTCCAGACAATCGCCTTTCGCCACCTCCTCTGAACACTCGTCAGAAAATGGCAGCCTACGGTTCTCCACTCCTCCCGGGGACCTGTTGGATGGGGGCCTTTCTGGACGCAGTGGCACTGCCAGCGGTGGCAGCACGCCTCATCTGTCTGGAGGCCCGGGACCAGGACGTCCCAGCTCTAAAGAGAGCCGGCGCAGCGACACGTGTGAGTTCTGCGGCAAGGTTTTCAAGAACTGCAGCAACTTGACGGTGCACCGGCGTAGCCACACGGGCGAGAGGCCCTACAAGTGCGAGCTGTGCAACTATGCCTGTGCGCAGAGCAGCAAGCTCACCCGCCACATGAAGACGCACGGGCAGCTCGGTAAGGAAGTGTACCGCTGTGACATTTGCCAAATGCCCTTTAGCGTCTACAGCACGCTAGAGAAACACATGAAAAAGTGGCATGGCGAACATTTGATGACGAACGAGGTTAAAATTGAACAAGCTGAACGAAGCTAAGCCAGATTTTCCATTTTGCCTCACAATTCCTTGAATATTAAAAAAGGGTAGCTGGATACTCTGTTTGTTTTCTTTTTCAAATAATAATAATAATAATAATAAAAATATTGATGATTTGAATTAGATTTGCCTAAGAAACTGCCATCTGAGAAAAAAGACAGAAGCTAAGGGAAATTGGAGCGGGTCTAAACTGCCTAGTTTGGCAATTTATTTTTTTTCAGTCTGTCTAACCATGGACGAATTAGATGATGTTTAAATGGAGCCTTTAACTGTGCAATAATTTCTGTATTTATTGGATTTCGTATTGTTTTGGCATGTGCAGGTGCATTTTTCTTTCGTTTTTTTTTTTTTTTTTTTCCGTTGTCTTAACTTTTAAATTCAAATGCTGTGATGTTTTGTTGTTGTTCTTAAACCCAGACGAAACAAAAACCTGAGAAATTAAAATTTTCTCCACATATAGAGTACGATTTGAGAGATCTTCAGGCCGCTGCTCATGAAATTTAAGCTACATGTAATTTCTTGAAGAGAAGCCGGGTTCAATCTTTCGATTTTTTTTTAAGAAACTGAGAAAGCTAATTTTTGTTTGTTTGTTTGTTTGTTTAATTGATTAGACATATTAGGATATACTGTAAGCGGACAACAATCCTTAGACTTTGAACTGATTTCAGACGTGTCAATCTAATTGGAAATGTAGCACTGCTTGTCGGACATGACGGTAAATCTAGAGGGGTCTGGAGCTAAAGTAGTTCTGGTACTAAGTACCGATCCAGAAAAGACTAGGAACATTTTTTTCTTGCTCCAGTTCTTGCTCAGATGCTAATAATGCACAGACATAATTAATGATAAACAGGTCTTTTTTCTCTTGTCCTTGGTTGCTTGATGGCTAGAGCAAACTCCAAGTATCAACACGACTACCTACAGTACCTGATTAATTATAACCAGACCGACATCCCACAGTCAGCCAAACCGTCTTTTATGGGTTGATATCGATGATGGAGATTATGCAGGAAAGAAAATACTATTTATTATCTTAGCTAGCACTTCTGATCCTAATGATTTCACAAGATAAGTTGATTGAACGTTCGGGTAAAATGTTGAACCGATTTTGCCAGATTAGCGGGAAGATTCAGTCATCCATTCATTAATCATATGTCAAAGTGCATTTTTTTTTTATGTATATACCAATTTGCAATCATTTGAACAACAAACAAAAAAACACATTTATAATGTACTGTAAAGGTGAACACACACAAATCGTATGCACGGAAAAAAATGTTTTAATCTGTTTAAGCGAAAACAATAAGACTATCTTTTTCTTTCTCTCTTCTCATTCAGGACTTCCTGTGATGTGTAGTTGAAGTAGCAACACGCATAAAGAATGCGCAGCTGATTTTTTTTTTAAAGCTTCCCTTCCTTTTCCTTTCCTTTCCTCTCCCAAACCCCTCCTTTTTGTTTTCTCTCAACGATCACTCCCAACACCTAAATCCCAACCTTGATTTGTATTTTACCACACTGATATATAGAATCGAGGAGATAACATGGTTTAAACAAACAAAAAAAGACAGAAAGAAGAAGAAAAAGAAGAGAGAAAATCAGCCGCATCTCTTTGCAGTTCGTCCCCGCACTTTATGATTTGTCTTTGTGCATTCACGACTTCATGGAGAAAACGGCTTCTGAGCAAGAAATTACGCGGAAAGAAAGGATTTTTTTTTTTTCAGTTTTGCGAAAGGGATCATCTGAGATTCAAGTGCCAGTGTTGCAAGGCTTGGCTTTCACAGCACCGACACTATAAAAGTGAAATTAATTTATTTGGACGTTTTTTTTTTTGTACTGCCGCATCAATTTGACATGAGTGTGCCTTGAATACTGAATACTGATCTTCCTATTTATTGTCTCGCAAAAAGACATAATGCAAAATTTTTTTTTGTGCAAAAAAAAAAAAAAAAAAGTCCGTAGATTAAATCTGCTTCTAAAAAAATGAATCAGCGATCGTAAATAATTCTTGAATGGAGATTCTTGATAAAGAGTAAACAGCACAATAGTGATGTGTCTGTGTTTGTAGATATGTATGCGTATGTACATATAGCACAAACACACACACACACATTATAGACGTATATATGTATATTCCTTCACTTCAGGATATGACGCAATCCCTAGGTTAAACATTGTTTTTATTTTCCTTTTCCTTTTTTCTTTTGCTACAAATAGACAAGGAAGAGACTGGACGAACATCAGGAACTACAGAAACTAAAAAAAGACATTAGTGCACTCAAATACGTTTACAGTATTGAAACAAGGGTAAAATAATATTTCTGTGTATGCGTGTTTTAAACAAAACAAGTATTTTTTGTTTGTTAGTTTGTTTGTTTTTCATTGTTTTTTTTTTTTCTTCTTTTGCTTATAAAGTTTCTCTGAATGCCACAGTGGCTATATGTATATTGGTTTTTTGGTGACGGGGTTTTAGTATATATATATATATAAATATATATATATATATATATAAATATAAATATATATTACATTTTTTTTTCTTGTTTACTGTTAAAGTATACCAGTATTTGTAATATTGGAGAATGCCTGGGCATTTTACAAAAGAAAAAAAGAAAAAAAAAACTTTTTAAAAAAATATTTTTTTTATTTTTATTTTGCAGTCCAATTTAAATGGTGGGTCTCGATTTTTTTTAATGTTCTTTTTTTTATTTTTTTATTTTTATTTTTACATTTTTGTCACTGTAATTGTAAAAGTCTTGAGTTTTTCGTAGCTTTCTGGCTTGGGTGTGAGAAAAATTAATTCAAAAGAGAACTGTAAAATCAAGCTCATAGGCTGAAAGGCCTGTGATGATGATGATGATGATGATGATGATGTCTAGATGATTCCCCTTAAACATTAACACTTTGCAGGAAAAAAACAATCCTTGTCATCTGTATGTTTTTATTTAAGCTGGAATGGATGCTCATGAAGACAATATATGTCTTTGTAACATTTGGGCTTGAAATGTTTGGACCTTGTGATGCAACGTAGCCCCCCCCCCCCCCCCCCCGAATAGCCCCCTCCCTCCCCAACTGAGCTGCCACGGTAGATCCATTTTTAATTTCCGGCAGGATAAAACGGGAAGCGCTTTTGCATTTCTGGATATGAAACTTGTATAGAAGGGATTGAAAGGTTGTTTGACAGCCTTTTACTGTAGCTGCATATATGACAGTACCTGTTTTTGCTCACTATTATATTGGTTGTAAATATTTTTTTTATGCTTATCCAGACTTTTTGCTTTTTTGGTTTACTTTGTGTGTGTTGGGAGTGGCCCCCGGGAGCAGCCTGTCTTTTACCTGTTCGCCCCTCCACCCCCAGCCCTGTGTGTTCGATTCTGAGTGTAAAAACGCGGTTCTGTACGGAGCCTGCAATGTGCAGCTCTCTTAGCATGAGAAGAATAGAGCACAAATACAAACTGTTTTACTTGTCTAACTCATTTTCGTCTCTTTTGTGTCATCATTTTCTTTCCAACAAAAAACCATCTATCTATCTATCTATCTATCTATCTATCTATCTATCTATCTATCTATCTATCTATCTATCTATCTAAATACAGTATAACACATAAACTCTACATATACACTAACTAGTATATGAGTTTAATTTCAATATATGATTAAAGTCTTCACCTTGAACCAAAAGTCACCGGTAGGAGCCACACCACCTGAACACACTCACACAGGAATAATCTCCCATTATACAGCGTGACCCAAAGATCCATGTGTATACCATGACTATAAGAATGCTGAGTATTTCTTCCTGTCATAGACCTGATGTGTTCCCATGTGGAGATGATTTCCTCCTCCTGTGCAGTCCCACTGATTCCTACTACTGCCCAAGGAAAATTTGTTGAGAGATGGTTAGGGAGGGTTCTCCTCCATCTTCTGTTGTTATGCAGAAAGCCATCATGGGTCTGGAAAAAAAAAAAAAAGTATATGTACATAAGTAAAGTCATGCTTAAAATGTCTATAATTTAACTGAAGTTTAAAATGGCTGTAGCCATTTTTAATGTTTTATATGCACATATACAATGAAATTTAATGTGAAACATTGCTATATATCATCGAATTAAAACTAACAAACAACCAAACAAACGTTCATTGAATAAATTGGTGAATGAATGAAGATTTCAATTAATGTAACCTTGAGTGTATGATGTTCAGTATTATACATTACAAATTCTATTTACAATTGCCGTTTCATGGTTAGACATCCATATACAATAAATTGACTGATAATTGAACACACTACTCACCAAGACAAACTAATAGAACAACCAACTAATAAATGCCTGTATAGCAAAAAAAAAAAAAAATTAAATGCATATTTTGTTCATTGGAGTAAAAAATGGTGGACTGGAGGAGGGTGTATTCCCGGCTCATTCCCAGTGTTCCGAGGAAAAACTCCCGATCTTACGTCATATCTACAGATAGATAGCGAAATAGATAGAGAGCCTTAAGGGGATGTTCAGAAAAACCTATGTTAAAAAATAATGATTTTTTTTATTACATTAGGAATATAAGGTTTACTGTACAGAGGTTGGCATGGACATTTTAAAGTGGGAAGAACAAACAGAGAAATGCATCACACTGCAAATACATATTACAAATGGAAATTAGCGAGTGTCACTAACAAAACCACTGAAACTCAAGCGACTCATGCTGTCCAGAGAGAAACAACACAACAAGTAAAGAATAAAACACTATGAGGAATGCCGTTTTAGGAAAATAATCAAAGATAAAGGTGGTGTGATGAACCCAAAGGGAAAGAAGGGTTTACCACCATGAAGTTGAGTTGTTTCAAGACAGTTTTCATATATCGCATCTAACAATTTGTAAGTGCGGAATGAGTAAGGAATCATTTTAATATGCATTTATACTTACATTTGAATCATGTAAATGCCTGTTTTCACTTACATTCCAACATCCATGTTGGAACTGTAGAGTCTTCTATCAATTACAATAATCAACAAATACTGTATGATTGAAGTCTTGAAGATGTCTGAAAAATTTGAGAAAAAAACTGAGCTGAAAAAAAAAAGAAAAGAAAAAAATTTAGCTTAATGATTCTGACACTGGAGACATACAACATCCTTCTTTGGAAAACCGAGTTATAAAATATTATTATTATTATTAATTTATTTTTATTATTATTATTATAAGATGATAACACATAAATAAGATTATTCTCATTGAATCTTCTCACTGAGCTCCTTGGGTGACAAAGTTCAATGAAATTTATTTTCCATAAAAATTTTAATTGTATAGCGCTTTTAAACAACTGTCATTGTCGCAAAGCAGCTTTACACAATCGAAACAATTATATAAGTTTGTATGGAATGCAGAGGTGTCAAGTAACGAAGTACAAATACTTCGTTACCTTACTTAAGTAGAAATTTTGGGTATCTATACTTTACTGGAGTAATTATTTTTCAGCCGACTTTTTACTTCTACTCCTTACATTTTTAATCAATTATCTGTACTTTGTACTCCTTGCATTTTAAAAATAGCCTTGTTACTTTATTTTTATGATCAGAACGCGCAACCCCCCCAGTCGCATGATATGAATGCGCAATCCCCCCCCAGTCGCATGATAAGACCGCACCCCCCCCCCAGTCGCATGATAAGACCGCACCCCCCCCCCCCAGTCGCATGATAAGAACGCACCCCCCCCCCATTGCATGATCAGAACGTGCACCCGTCCGTCCGTCCGTCGCATGATCAAAACACATGACCTTAATGCTTTTTTTCCCCCTCACGTTACTTTTACTTTTATACTTTAAGTAGTTTTGAAACCAGTACTTTTACACTTTTACTTGAGTAAAAAGCTTGAGTTGATACTTCAACTTCTAAAGAAGTCTTTTTAAACCCTGGTACTTCTACTCAAGTAATGAATGTGAATACTTTTGACACCACTGATGGAATGTGAATGTGCATGAATTAAAATGGTCAGATAGTTCCTGATGAGCAAGCCGAGGGCGACAGTGGCAAGGAAAAACTCCCTGAGTGAGTGAGAGAGCATGATAAATGTTTCCGAGGCCATTTTGTTGAAAGCAGCTTTGACATTCAGAGATGTTTCGAGAGTAAAGAGAGTTTCAGAGGTATGCGAGGGTAGAGAGGGAGGTTCAGAGGTACGCGAGGGACACAGATCGTCTCTGAGTGATGCCAGGCTCCGCAGGTGCCCGATGGCAGGCAGGCAGGCGCTGGGCGCTGAATTAGCACTCATCCCACCACTAAGCCGCTGCTCATGCTCAACTCTCTGCGGTGTTAAGTACACCGTTCCCCTCGGTCAGCCATCAAACATCCTCCCAGCTTAGCCCACGGGGCTTTCACACTTCACTCGGCGAAAAAAAAAAAAAAAAGATTCCACATCCTCATCAGACATCAGAAGCATGCGCTGATGAAGAGAAAGAAGAAGAACCCGACATACCGAACTAGCCCGTTTTTTCTCATGATAAACAAAAGCACTGTGGGTCATAAATCACATCGTACTGTCACACCTATACAGTTATGCTTTTTATTTGATTTCCTTTTAAATAGTTTTCCCCTCTGGTTATTGACTCTAACTTCGTCGTTGGCAGAGAAATGGCTTCTCATAAATCAGAGGCGCAAATCTTTAAACCTATCAACGACAATTCAATGAAAACAAAAGCCTCTATTAAACCAGGAGACACCTGCGAAAATCCTTTGCGCCGGATTTGGGGTCAAGTTTTCTTTTCTTTCTTTTTTTCTCCACCCAGCCTGTAAAAACAAAGATGCAAAAAAATGGAAGCCAGGTTCAAAATGAGGCATGTTGAGACAGAACCGGGAATCAGGACGAGTCTTGATTTGGCATCAGTTTCAAGGCAAAAGGGTAATTAAGCCTATCCCTGACTGGCCTGTACTTTGATGTCCCCCATAGGGGGGATTATTCCCAGTAAAGTAAAAGAGTGAGAATGAGAGAGAGAGAGAGAGAGAGAGAGAGAAAAGGAGGGAGGGAGGGAGGGAGGGAGGGAAGGCGACTCTGGCTCTCTCCTCACATTCCACTTGGGTCATGTGTAAGCCAGTAGGCACCAGAACGAGTCCAAGTGAACAGAGGAACTGAAAGTCCTTGTCGTTCTATTCCACTTTCCTTATCAGATGAAACATCCAGCATTCAATCCTCTCTTTTCCCGCACACCACACTGTGCTTACATACATAAGAGCCTTGCTAAGTTCTGCATTTTTATTGGTCAGAAAATGTTGAAAAACTGTAACAGCCAACACATAGTTAAAAAATTTTTTTTTAATGTAGCTTTGTATCAGGAGACATACAGACACACACACACACTATACATATATATACAGTTTATCTTTTCTATAATTATTATTATTATTATAATTTTTATTTATTTATTTATTTTTAATATTTATTTATTATTATTATTATTATAAATAACAATGACCATTGTTAAAAGCGCTATATAAATATATAAATTAAATTGAATTGAATATACTGTATATGACATAGAATGAGTAAATCATATCGTTTCCATAGTAACAGCTAATTCCCAGGTACTAATCTACTAAGAGGCTTTGGACTATGGAACTAATTCACAAAAAGTAAGAGTAAGTAAGTTTTCTGATGTGGGAAACATTTAACAACTAACAATATCCTGTGTATTTTTTCATACTAAGCTGTAAAAACTGTGCTACTGATACAAGTGTAAAATGATGGACATACTGTACTGTTGTTCCATGTGCAGATTAAAAGAGATAGTTTTATGTTTTTTATATATATAAAAAAAAACGCTATCTTCAGCAAACCCCAGCAAAAGTGTGGTTAGGATTAGGGGTGTGAAATATAGTGATTTAAATGTTTCACAAGCACGACAAAAGAAAGAAAATCAGCCGGGTGCAAGGAAAGGTCAATGACTGCGACGGTATCTACGCACAAAAAAAGGAGCGTTTGTCAAAACTGGCAACGAGATAGGCGAGGAAAAGTGAACCGAGGCTGTTAATATTTCATTTAATCTGAGTGAAGAGGCCTGTATTTCTATTAGACTATCCATTCATATGATAACAAGAGGAGCAAGTGTCTAAATGAGCTGTGTGCGTGTGTTGAAGAAACAATGCTGATGGAATATTTTGTGCATACAGTGCATGATGCTTCTTCTTTCACACATGTAACCTAGTGTATAGTTTGACAGAAATCTGTGTGCATGTGCGTGTTAAAAGTGTAATCCAGCCTCTCATTAGCCTGCTCTTGCTTACTTTCTTTACCTAAACAGCGGCGGGATTAAAAGCCCCAGTTCAGACTGTATGGAATCAGTCCCGATGTAGCACCAGAACTTTGCCTCTCATTAGAAGCAAACTTCAAGTGCCCCATTTTTTGGCTTACACAGACTGTGTGCTGACAGGTACGACACATCTTAAGACTTTCAGATCAACGTGGCAATTCTCCTGCGCAAAAATCTCCCGGCGGGCCTGAAAAAGCAACGGCACAGGAATTTACCGTTGGACAGAAGGGCGGGAGGCAGAGAGGCCTTTTCAAAGAGCGTGCGGGTAAATAAAACTTCCTACTTCGAAGTGAAAAGTAGGGGGAAAAGTGTGTGTGTTGGGGGGGAGGGTGGGACTGCATGACGGAGGGGAGGGGAGGGGAGGGGGGATGATGGGGCGACGACGAGGATGAGACGACTCACCTAATTACGCTGGGACAGAAATAGAGTCTCAGAGGAGGACGGTTCAATGAGGGAGTCATGGCGAATCAGGGGAATCCCCAGACTTGGGTTGTAATTATTACTACTATTATTCACCCAACTTGTCCTTGTCCAATTGATTGGCATGGCTGTTTCATGGCTGTTTCCAAAAAAGCTCCCTCTCTCCCTCTTTTTCTCCTCTTATTTTTTCTCCTCCGTTTCCGTCTGACAGCATGACAAATGACAAGAAAACTAATCAAAGACATTCAAATCAATTCGAGGCCTCGTCGAATGCGCCGTCTCCAGCCGAAGCTGTGAAAAACGACTGCTGATGTGAGGAAAGAGAGAAAAAAAACACGAGTGTCTTCAGTTGACTGATTTTCGACAGGTTTCAGAAGACCACATGAGATACTTGGCAGTAGCGATACACTCAGCATGATATGAAGCAGATTTTTTTCTCAATAATCAGAACGAAATCAACCAAAATCTGTTTAGTGCTTGTAATGGTGTGATTCGTCAAAGGCAGCTTTTTTTGGTTGATATTAAACCAGAGCCAAACCATTTATGAACAGATACGCAAGTGTTGGAAAAGTGACGTCTTCTGTAAGGAAGCATTTGTTTAACACTTATGGAAGGAGTGTCCAGTTGCAGGGCTTAATAGTTAAGTTGTTATGTTGAACATATAGGACATTACTGCACAGGCAAATTCCTTCTTTGCATATCCTATTAAGGAACCTGGGGTCAGAACGTACTGTAGGGTCAGCCATAATATGGCACCCTTAGAGCAGATAGAGTTAAAGCCTTTGCTCAATGGTCCAACATTAACTCAATGTTTTAACTCTTTGAGGTAAAGCTGTAATGGATTCTGAACGGTCTCCATGAAAAAGGAGTTCATGCAGTTTCTCACTAACAAGATGATTAATCACATGTTTATACGTTAGCTGCTATAAGCTAAATGAGACATGTATAATTCTGACTTTATTATTTTACTAATACTGGGAGAGATTTCACAGTTTTGTTTCCACATGAGATCTTTTTCACTGTGGAAACCTGAAAGTGGCAGTGTGGCTTGGTAGTTAACACTGTGGCCTCGCACCTTCAGGTTTGAGGAGTCGACTCCCACCTTGGGTCTGTGAGCATGGAGTTTGCATGTTGTCCCCGTGCTTGATGGGTTTCCTCCGGGGACTCCGGTTTCCTCCCATAGTCCAAAGACATGCAGACTGGGCTAATTGCCGTTTCTAAATTGCCAATCGCACGTGTCTGTTTGTGTGTCCTCCAATGGATGGGCACCCTGCCCTGGGTGTACCTCGCCTCCTGTAGTATGCACCAATGCCCCCCCCCCCCATTCCATGCTATATAGGATAGGTAGTATATAAGATGACTGAATGAATGAAGGAATGCAACTGGAGAACCCAAAGGATACCCACATGGACACATAGTGAACGTGTGAAACTCCGCACAGATGGTAGTGAGGTGTCGCTAAAAAGTTATTGAAAAGAATTTCTTCCGCTTACACCCTAGCAGTGATTCAAAATTCACTTATTTCTCTCCTTAAGTGAAAATGCTTTCTGTTCTTTAAAAAAAGACACACACACACACATCTGCGAGCAACGGAAGACACCGGTGAGGTGCGAGGTGCCTTTTTGATATTCAGATTCGCCTGCCTACACAGAGCATTATGACACATTTGGATGATCGCATTGTGGGATTAGGAGGCTGCCTTGTCATTTTCAACAACAATACGGCGATTTAGGGATGCTATTTCTCACAGTGCGCTACGCATTAACGCCGGGCCTGAAGATTTACATAAATCTTTGTCTTAAGATGAAAGAAAAAAGGGGGGGTTTGAGACAATGAAGTTAAGCTTTGGAAATGGGAAAAGAAAGTGTGTGTGTATGTAAGAGAGAGTGTGTGTGGAGGTAGGAAAGAAAAAGTTTTCTACTTGAAATCAATCTACTTTTGATACAAAGATACATAATGCCCCCATTTTCATGTCCTCGTCATATTAAAAAAAAAAAAGAGCAGGAAATATGAGTGTGTGTGTGTGTATGTGAGAAAGAAAGAGAGAGATAGAGAGACAGAGAGAGAGAGAGAGAGGAGACGCAGGCTTTCAGGCCAGGGTTAGTGCCATGTCTTCCCCCCCGAATTGCTGCGCTCCTTAATCTTATTGCCTGTGGCAGTCATTTTGAAAAGTGACCTATATTGTTTCACCACCCCTCACTGATTGGATTCATCCACCGTGATTGTGAATCGGTTTTCAGCACGTCGCGGGCTGGAGAGCTGAGCCGCAATCTGACCACTGACAGCCATTTTTGATCAGGTTCCCGAAATCCACAATGCAGATTTGTGAATGCTGATTACGACGCAGAAATTCTGTTAGTGCTGGCCCCTAGACGGCCTGATGTACTGTACAACCACTGAGCCTCATTTATCACTGTTTGTAGGAGCATTGGTGAAGTTTACTCCTGACTTTGTGTAAATTTACTTACAATTGTGCGGCTTCAAATCGTATAATCATATAATCAACGCAAATGCGGATTGTGCAATCCCATTTATAATGCTTACTAATTTTATTCACATGCACAAGCTTAATGGATATTTTCTGAAACCTGTTTGTTTTGTGTTAATGCTACAGTATAATTTATAGATTTTCAAAAGGAAGACGAATAATACTTAGACTTGAATAGGACAAAAATAATGGCACCCTATAAAAAGAGTATGATTTATTGCTAATCTGTTCATAGCTTTGGCAGGAATAGTGGTGTAGTGGTTATCACTGTGGCCTCGCATCAGGTCTGTGTGTTGTACCGGGTTGGCTAAGCAGAGAAAAAAAACAGAAACTAAGTTTCACCAAACATGAAGTATTCTTTATTAACACTTGTTCAGAAAACAGCTTTTAAGGCATGAATTGTAGTCACACTTTGGAGCATTGCAGTGGTTACGGAGGCACCTAGGAGGTGTGTTGAAGGAATAGGCAGCAGGGAGAGCACGAGAGGGAGAGGGTGTGGCATACAGTATTCTAGTTAGAATTTTTTGAGTCTATAAAAACAGAGAACGAGTATAAGCATATGTTTGAAAAGGATCTCCTCACCAGTCAAGGGTTCTGTGACCTTTTTATAGGCCACCGGCCACAGGTGATGGGTGAGTACTGAGTGTTCTCCAGCCCAGGCAAATCGGCAAGCGTCGTCCCCTTTCCACCCACATACAGTAGGGGCTGCAGAATGAGTGGCATGCTCCGTGCTGTGGGTGTTACAGGTCCAAGAGAGAAGGTTTTGAATGTACAGTATGCGTGCACTGGTTGTAAGCCCGCTGTCACAGTGTGTAGAGTTCTGTGTTCTCCCCGTGCTTGTTGGGTTTCCTCTCCGTACGCCAGCCCTTTCTGATACAAAAGAACAAAAACTGTCTGTTACTCAAACCTCAGCTCAGATTCCAGTCGAACGTTTCTCTTTCTTGACAACAAAGACAAGACCAATGAGCTGTAGCGTGTCTTTTGCATTATCACACACCCTTCCTGCAGCCCAGGCCATGAATCCTGGATCCATATGTCCGGCATATGATGCGGCGCAACCCCCCCCCTGCTGCGATAAATAAGTGTGGCGGAGCCGAGCCATGGAAACACTTTGGTGATTCTAATTCCAGACGAAAGGTCATTATTTATTGCTTTTCCCCGCCTGAAGCAGGAGGCCGTTCCTGTCCCTACATCTCTCCATCCCTCCATTCCTATATTGCTCCTTCCCTCAATCTGATGTAATAAAATAAACAAATGGCAGTAAGGCGAACTTGGATAACCACAAAAAAGGTTATTTACATGTGCAGAAACTTCAGTCAGCATCAGCACTGACAGGAGCCACACGCCTCTATCAGATAACACACAGACTCGCTTTGTGTGTGTGAGTGTGTGTGTGTGTGTGTGTGCGTGCGCGCATTCTCATTGCTCTGGGATGTTTTTGTTCATTCTGGTGTGATCAGTTCCCAGGGTCTGGAGTCCTCCGTAACATGACATTGTAATCTCGGCCATGTTTTATTTATGGACTGCGCCGAAGCAGATAACGGCTGTTTTAACAAACAAAGATGATTGCTTCGGGGGCTACTCACTCATCCTGGGGTAATTAAGGCAAAGTAGCTGGTTGGGGTAGCATGCACACGGTTATCTATTATTTCACTTTAAAAAGCTGTGTGTGTTTGTGTCAAGCACAAAAACACACGTGTGGCTCTATAGCAAATGGTGTTTGTGTGCTTGGACTAGGTTAAAAAGAGGGTTTGGATCAAAAGGTCTACTGCCACGTGTTATCTGAGAAGTCTAAGGCTAAGCAAGGAATAAAACATTCTGCATTGTGCTGTAATCGAAAAAGGAATCACTGTGTGATCTAGGAGAATCATTGTTCCTGCCCCAAACTTAACTACTTTCTTAAAAGCTACAGTAACAGTACTTTTTAAAAGTCTTGACTCCCCTAATTTCTTCATATTTTTGCTTAAAAATAAGCAGACTTTCTTCTATATTTAAAGTAGTCTCCAGGCTTCCTGTAGGACTTTTTTTTGTCTCTCATTTTTCATGTTTCAGATGAATGTTTTTACTTTTATTAATCCATGCGGTGACCTATAAATCATTTACTCACTAATCGTCTATATCAATTTATCCTGTATTCAGGGTCACAGGGGGCCTGGAGCCTATACCAATTTGGGAACGCCAATTAGCCTAATCAGCGAACCTTTGGGAGAAACCCAGAGTACCTGGAGGAAACCCACCAAGCACAGGAAGAATGAGCAAACTCCATGCACACTAAGATGGGAATCGAACCCAAACCCTGGAGGTGCAAGGGGACAGTGTTAACCACCTACGAATCAGTCAGGGATAAAAAAAACAAACAATCATCTAACTTAAGGCACGGATCAGTGAGAAACAGGTGGAGATGGTGACAGATGATCAGTCTGAGTGGTTGGAACCACTAAATTTAAATGTAATTAAATTTACTGTGAAGGAATGAGAGGGGATCAAGCCTTTTGCACAGTACTATAGATTTTTACAGTTTACTTTTCATCAATTTATTCTTATGTCACTTAAAGCAGCTGTAAACCATTTTCCACTCACCGGATTCTTTTTTCCCCTCTCTTAAAAACCACAAAGCCTAAATGAAAACATCTGCATGTCAGAAAACGTTCTATTACAAAGCATTGACACTGGAGACTCCTTTTAAACACAGAATGTATGAATGCCTTGGTTAAAT
Source organism: Channallabes apus (assembly GCA_030522415.1). Taxonomy (NCBI): domain Eukaryota; kingdom Metazoa; phylum Chordata; class Actinopteri; order Siluriformes; family Clariidae; genus Channallabes; species Channallabes apus. The sequence continues at coordinate 4,799,983 of CM060116.1, read as the reverse complement.
AACATCACAGCTTGCTAATTTGTTAATTAGAAACAATAAGGTTATATAGTGTATGCATGAATAAAAACCTTTGTTTAAGTTACTACTGTACACTGCGGTCAGAGCTGCTGAAAATGAATCAATGTCTTCTAACCAATCAGAATTGAGAGTTCAACAGCACTGTGGTAAAATGAAAATGTAAAACTGCAACTCTTGTCCTCTAGCTTGCTTATTGACGTAAGTAAGAAGTAAAAAGTGGGATCTGGAATTCGATGGCGGAGACGGTGGGGATAGCGGGGACAGTGGGGACGACGGGGACGGTGATGTGTTTGCTGTAGGCCCTGTCCCTCGCCATGTTTATTTGTAAACTGAGCAGACAATATGAAAAGCTGGGCTGTACAAAGAGTCCGGGATGCCAGCTGGCTGAGGGTATTCACCCCCCCCCCCCCCGAACCCCCCAACACATACACACTCACACACACAAACGCACACACACACAGACAATGCCAAGCGCCTCACCAGACGCCTGGATGTGCGCGCGTGCACACACACACACACACACACACACACACACACACACACACACACACACACACACACACACACACACACACACACATACACACTTTCAAATAAGTGCCAACTGAAAAGACATACCCTTATCTGGCCCTAATAGTTTACCCAACATCAGCTATCATGGCTATTGGTTTTAATAACAAAATGCATATTTTAGGCAACATTGCTAGCTAAATAAAAGAGTGCTACTGTATGATTTTCATTTTTATTTTAAGTACTTAACGGGAAGAATTTACAGTGGTGTGAAAAACTATTTGCCCCCTTCCTGATTTCTTATTCTTTTGCATGTTTGTCACACTTAAATGTTTCTGCTCATCAAACACATTTAACTATTAGTCAAAGATAACATAATTGAACACAAAATGCAGTTTTTAAATGAAGGTTTACGTTATTAAGGGAGAAAAAAAAACTCCAAATCTACATGGCCCTGTGTGAAAAAATTATTGCCCCCCTTGTTAAAAAAAAAAAACTTAACTGTGGTTTATCACACCTGAGTTCAATTTCTGTAGTCACCCCCAGGCCTGATTACTGCCACACCTGTTTCAATCAAGAAATCACTTAAATAGGAGCTACCTGACACAGAGAAGTAGACCAAAAGCACCTCAAAAGCTAGACATCATGCCAAGATCCAAAGAAATTCAGGAACAAATGAGAACAAAAGTAATTGAGATCTATCAGTCTGGTAAAGGTTATAAAGCCATTTCTAAAGCTTTGGGACTCCAGCGAACCACAGTGAGAGCCATTATCCACAAATGGCAAAAACATGGAACAGTGGTGAACCTTCCCAGGAGTGGCCGGCCGACCAAAATTACCCCAAGAGCGCAGAGACAACTCATCCGAGAGGCCACAAAAGACCCCAGGACAACATCTAAAGAACTGCAGGCCTCACTTGCCTCAATTAATGTCAGTGTTCACGACTCCACCAAAAGAAAGAGACGGGGCAAAAACGGCCTGCATGGCAGATTTCCAAGGTTCCAAGATTTTCTATTTTCCACTTTTAAGCAAAAATAACATTAAGGCTCGTCTCAATTTTGCTAAAAAACATCTCAATGATTGCCAAGACTTTTGGGAAAATACCTTGTGGACCGACGAGACAAAGGTTGAACTTTTTGGAAGGTGCGTGTCCCGTTACATCTGGCGTAAAAGTAACACAGCGTTTCAGAAAAAGAACATCATACCAACAGTAAAATATGGTGGTGGTAGTGTGATGGTCTGGGGTTGTTTTGCTGCTTCAGGACCTGGAAGGCTTGCTGTGATAGATGGAACCATGAATTCTACTGTCTACCAAAAAATCCTGAAGGAGAATGTCCGGCCATCTGTTCGTCAACTCAAGCTGAAGCGATCTTTGGTGCTGCAGCAGGACAATGACCCAAAACACCAGCAAATTCACCTCTGAATGGCTGAAGAAAAACAAAATGAAGACTTTGGAGTGGCCTAGTCAAAGTCCTGACCTGAATCCTATTGAGATGTTGTGGCATGACCTTAAAAAGGCGGTTCATGCTAGAAAACCCTCAAATAAAGCTGAATTACAACAATTCTGCAAAGATGAGTGGGCCTAAAAGACTCGTTGCAAGTTATCGCAAATGCTTGATTGCAGTTATTGCTGCTAAGGGTGGCCCAACCAGTTATTAGGTCCAGGGGGCAATTACTTTTTCACACAGGTTTGGATTTTTTTTCTCCCTAAATAATAAAACCCCTCATTTAAAAATTGCATTTTGTGTTTACTTGTGTTATCTTTGACTAATAGTTAAATGTGTTTGATGATCAGAAACATTTTCTGTGACAAACATGCAAAAGAATAAGAAATCAGCAGGGGGGCAAATAGTTTTTCACACCACTGAAGTTAACTGTTTAACATCACCTACTGTAGTTTCTGCTGGAGAGCTCATGCTGGCTATGCTAGCTCACTGTTAGATAATGCAGTGGTTGGCTAACTGTTTGGATTAGCTAATTATGCACAGTATGTTGAGAATGTAAGCTTACCATTTAAACAGAATGCATCCATTTACTTTATTTGCAAACCAGTAACAGGCACACACACACACACACACACACACACTCAAATAATTGCCCAACCTTGCCCACTGCATAACCTAGCTCCTAACAGTTTCCCTAACATCGACTAGCTTGCTAGCAAACATGGCTACTTGTTTTAATGCCACATCAAATCTTCCATCTTAGCTTTTTAAACATATATTTAAATGGCACAATGTTTTATTTTATTTTAATTTCTTATACAATGAAAATTGTACATGAGAATTAAAATGAACATGAAATTAGTTAACAAACGTAGCTGTCTATGTAACATCCGCAACTTCCTGCTTGAGAGGTGATGCTAGCTAACACTAGCTAGATGCAGTGTTTCGCTAACTGTTTGGCTTAGCTAATTATGTTAATCCATTTCATTTATTTGCTACCCAATAACACACACACACACACACACACGCACACACACATGCGCACAGGATCCAGGTAGCCTCTGGTCTTCCCACTGATAAAACACCATGATGCACTGCCAAGTTAGATTTTTTTTCTTTTGCTCAAAGTGTGTGTGTGTGTGCCCCACAGCGAGAAAACAAATTGTTCTCTGTTCCTGTTCACATCAATTGATGTTGTATTAAGACCAGATGGCCTTGATAGGCGTAAACCCATCTTGCAGAAAATACATACAAAATGTTGATGTCTATTAATTTTCTGTCGTTCCCACTTCTACACCGAGGAGCTTTAGCCGTGGGCTGATGGCACCCTGACCAAGAATTTAGCTTTCCCCTGTTTGTTCATTCTACACACACACACACACACACACACACATAGACATACACTTTGTAACTGGTGTGGCCATGGAACACTTGTGTGTTCTCATCTCCGTGTTAATAAGGAATTGGTTCAGTGTGTGACTTTATATGATAACAATTGATAAATATTTGCTCGATCAATCCCTAATGCTTGATAATTTTCATAATGCCATAAACTACAAGGGGTAAACATTCAAGTCAAACCAGGACTTTTGGTTGCTTTTATTGCGCACAATAACAGAACACAGATAAGAGAGTACAAACACCCTTTTTTTTTTTTTAAAGGTAGAAGGTTCTTTCCTTTGTATGCTAGAGGCATGATCGGACTGCCTGCTTCAAGGCTGAAACACTGGCCTCCCAGGAACTCCTTTAATGGCCCCAAAATGCAAATGGATGGAGCAAGGCCAGTACTCTACGGGGGATGTGGCAAGAACTCGTGTTGGTGTGGTGATGAATGATTGTGTGTACAGACAGTTGGCAAGAAGTTATCAGTTGATTTTCAAGGATCAGGGGTTCCACACTTTGGAACTCTGCACCCACGATAATACATGGATGTAGGGTCTTCTTTAAAATGTTTGTACCGTTAATATATTTTTTTCATCACGGTGGTGTAGTGGTTAGCACTAAGGTCCAAGTTAGATTCCCATCTCTGTGTGCATGGAGTTTGCATGTTCTTCCTGTGCTTGGTGGGTTTCCTCCGGGTACTCCAATTTCCTCCCAAAGAGTAGGCTAATTGGTATTCCCAAATTGTCCCTACTGTGTGTGCCCTGCGATGGATTGACACTTGACACTTGTCCAGTTTGTACAGTACCCCACCTCGTGCTGTAATAGGCAGCCTGGCATACTGTAGGCTCCAGGCCCCCCTCGACCTATTTAGGATAAAGTTGCATAGACAGTGAGTGAGTGAGTGAGTCTCATCACTGTATTGAGCTTGAAGTCGTCTAAAAGCCAATCACTTTTATGCCTTCGTTCCCCAAAAAGTTTTTGATTTGACTTTTCGAGTTTTTGATAATCAATTTGCTGTGACACACCTTCCAGTTTTATACCAAAGTACAGTAACATTGAGTTCTCAACTCCGATTGGTCGGAAAGTGTCGCTTAATGATCTCACTTAAATACAAATCGTTTGTATTGTAACAAATTCAGTCCAGTCGATGTTCATCATCTGTTGGTAGATATGATGTTGCTACAGAGAGGTTTATTTAACAGTCATGGAATGAGTCTCCAGTGTCAGCATTCATGAAAGTAAAGCTGTGACTTAAAAGTCCAACATTTTAACAAGATAATACGGATCTCAGAGCTCCCCCTAAGCTTGAGTGTTCACACTCCCAATGGAATACATCTCAGAAAATGCCACTTCAGAGAATAGCAAAGCCAACAAGCCAGGGGAAGGACTCTTCTTACATGAGGTCACAATAGGGGGGAAATCTAATTGGCTTATCTAAGCTTTGGACAATTTTTTTTAAGGACTGTTTTTTTTGTTCATTCATGCACACTAGAGACCCATCTGAAAATTTAAAAGTGACTGAAAAGTCACTTTTTTGCATAATAATTACATTTTCACATCTTCAGGACAGAGCAGTGTACTCGTTCTCCTAAGCATTTTAATCAACACCACTCTGTTGTTGATTATTCTGATCGAAATGCTTGCACAATGTGTTTTATTCCGTATTTGAAGGATTGTATGACGTTGCTGGTATGTGGTGATAATAATCACAATTCTGGATCTTAGAAGAAGTGTATGTTATATAGGTGTATGTTAGACAGATTAGGTTCTAGTATTTCAGACAAATCTGTTTTGGCAGAGTTTAATATTCTCAGACCTGGCCACCCGACTCTCAGCTCCGCTCTCTGCATCTTTTCATCTTTTGAGTTTTGGACAAATGTTGACTTATCACAGCTCTTGAACGTCAGCTGCCAGCTCTCTCTCATTTGGTGGCCCTGTGATCATAGGCTGGTTGGAGAATTTGGCCATAAAAGGCGTTTTCGGTAACTCGATACCAAGTCCCGAGCTGAGTCGACCCTGTCGACTCCCTCGCACACACCCTCACACTCACTCTCTCTCTCACACACACACACACACACACACACACACACACACACACACACACACACACACACACACACACACACACACCCCTTCAAGGTTTGAAGCTTGTGCTTGAAGAACACCGGGTCCTTCAGGGATCTGGTTTTACTGTGGCTTGTCATTTCGGTCAGCCTGCTTTACTCTATTGCTGTTCGAGTCTCTGTCACAGCTTTCTGCAGGGAAACTTCCCGCCTTTGTATCTCATAAGCCAGCTCACGTCACTCAGAGCTAGGCGGAAAACATGTGGACGGCTGTGTTTACTGGAGCCATGAAGGGGGCTTCCTGTGGTCCATTCAAAGGGTTGGGCAAACTCGTGATATGGACAGTCAGTGCTTTCTCTGGCATTCGTCACACTTTCACATTTCACATCACAGCGGTTGATAGGTTAGGGTATTGACCCCCTTTGGAGCCGGCGCTGCTTGATTGCAGGGTCCGACAGTCAAATTAATGCAGTGGTGATAAAGAAAGCAAGCATAATATTTGTCTTTTTGCCTCTTTGCAAGGCATGTCCACGTCTTGGACACAGTTCCAACACATCCATCCTGACCTGACCTTAAAGCAGGACCTCAACCTGGGGAGTAGATAAAAAAGCCCACAAAAGTGTGTGTAATTATAAATGGTTTCTCTAGGGAATACTGTACACACACACATGAACACACACCCTCTATCTATGAGGCATATTTAGCCACATTTCGGTCATTTTCTGCGAAATATCCCAACATGAACCTCTCAGACTGCATTATTGAACAGATTTTGGAGTCTTAAGATCATTTTAATGGAAACACAGTGAACTTGACATTGTTCATGCTGGCTGAGCAGTTGGTTGAGGGTTGAAAGCGATTGTTTAGCACTAGAAGATCCTGAAAGAGTTCAAATTCTGGCACTGCTAGAACACACTGCACACTTGTTGTAAAAAAAAAAAAAAAAAAAACATTTACCATAATCTAATTCCACAAAAAACAAGGCTGAATCAACTCTGAATTAAATGATCAAAATGTCTTAATTGACTTTTTATTGTTTGAGTCTACAAGACCTACAGTAATGCTGATGATGCATTAAACTAAGTAGTTATGCACAAAAGGAAAGCTCTTTTAGAAAACTAATCAACAAGTGTTTCCTAAACAGCATAGGTTGACATGTTTTATTCAACAAAATGTCAATTTCAGCTCTATCAAGTAAAGAATCCTGAACGTTTCATCAGCACCAATGGATTTTCACTGTTTTGAACTTTCTTAATTGAGAATCTGATGCGAATGTTGTTTTTTACCCCCTTCTGCTTTCTTCCCCCGTTCTTTCACCTGCACACTTCTCCTCCTCGGCGACCTCAAGTTCGCTCAGACTGCACTTGACCGCCAGCCCTTTTGTTCTCCTTGGAACGACAGGATGTGAACGTGTGAGGGCAGACAGCGAGGGGTTAAGGCTGACACTTGGTGTGCGAACTGCTCTGACCTGTTCTGATGGTTTACATACCTTGTCTCAGTATCAGCCAGCTTGCCCTGGGGCCAGCGAGGGAGTGAAACCCAAGATCCAACCCAACTCCTCCTCCTCCCACCTTCAGTAGGCAAAATGAGGACCCCTCTTTTGCTTTATGCGTGCAAAGGAAAAAAAAAAAAAAAAAAAAAACTCTGATCTGACCTAGAGGTGTGAAGCTATCTAGACATCTTTTCTTTTAGCGTCAAATGAAAACTTCCTGAAAGCAGGAACGGGCCTGTATAGGGGCGCCTACCGAACTGTGTCTTGCAATCTCTGCGATTCCCTTTTGATAGCATTTCCCTTCACCACGTCACATGATAAAATCTTCTTTTTGCTCTTTATGCATTTCATTGTTTGAACACTGAATTATCATATTTTTTATTCCTCACCCTCTATCGCATGCATATGTCTCTGAATGATAAGTTGACCTTTCTGGAATCGCCATCAGATGGAACATTTATTGAAATATCCTCATGTAGCAAGATTAAAAATGAAAAAAAAAAAAAAAAGCCCAGTTTGGGAATGCTTCGTCGTATTTGTACATACAGTACAGGCTATTAAAGTGTGAGTTCCTCGAGCAAGTTCGTGCCACAACCCCCCCCCCCCCCCGCCTCAACCGCCCCAACCCCACCGCACCCTTCTCTCCCTCCCAGACCTCTGCATACCATTTTCTCTGGTTGAGACAGCATTCCAGGAGAACAAGACCAGACAGCGGTGCTAGGACTTAACACAACTCTTATATTTCTTTAGGGAGAGAACATTTCATCGGACAAGCCTGGAAATTTTGATTTAGTATTTTTTTTTTTACATGAAGCAGAACAAAAACACAGAGTTAAAATGTACTATTGTGAGAAAATCTTGTCATAAAATAAACATTCTTGTCACGCATTAATGTACTGTAACTAGAATACACACGTTCCACAAAGCGTCCTATTTAGCTCCCTGATTGGGTACAACACCTTTTTGTTTTAGGGTGCTTTAGGGTTTTCCCTAGATGGATCAACCGAAGACATGTGTAGATTAATTTTAAAAGAATTTTTTTTTTATATATGTCAAGTATCATCTAAATTGATACAAATTTATAACCGCGTGAAAGCAATAAAGGTCAAAATATCAAAAATACATAAAGTTCCCTTTTGACTTTTTGATGGTTGGCTTAATGTTTTTAGTGTTTGATTCTCTTTCTTTCTTTCTTTCTTTCTTTCTTTCTTTCTTTCTTTCTTTCTTTGTCTTCCTGTCTTGGCAAGTGTATCATGCAGTTGTGCATTTTTTAATTATTGTTTCTCGTTTTATGATTATTGCATAATCGTTCTGTGATGTTGCCTACAACATTTCAATAGACTATCCTTTTATTGCCGTTTATAAAGTCCATGCCTCATTTACATACTAGATTCCTACCTTCACAAACCTTGTGGTACAAAACTACATTAAGGAAACACCACATAGATGGTGTTCAAAAATACACTTTTCCCTGTGTTAAACAATTCTATTGAAATTTCCATGAACATAATCTATCCAGACTCCAGCATTAAATTCAGAACAAACCAGTTAGGGTCAAACAAGCCGGGATATTGGAATGAGGGTTTACTCAAGTGGACCATTAGTCTTCATAATAAAACGCATCCCATGTCAGCAAGCACCCGGTCGATTAATATTCGCCTTGCTTGCATTTTCCCTTAGTCAGGCTGTCCCGGTGCAAGCAGGCCCCAGACCTGCCTAGCGCAATTAGAGTGATATATAGGCACAGGCTGTTTTCTTCAAGGGTAAAACCTTCCTCCAGGTCATTACCATGGCTAAAAGTGGATCTACAACAGTCGGACATGGAGCTCTTCTCGTCCTCTTTTTTATAAGCTCTGTGCCAGAAAAGCAAGCATGAGCACAGTGGGGTTGATTCAGGAATCTGCTTGTGTCAGGTGAGGGCATGTTGGATTTCTACCAGCTTGATTACGCAGACTTAACGACCGTACACTATCTTTACTTGGGAAATGGGACGTGAGTAGTCTTCTACACCATAGAAGATCATTTTCTAAACTAAACTCTATTAAAATGTACTATTATTTTGTTCAATGGACCTTTTAGTATGTATCACTTTACCAACAAAAAAAAAACACATTTTTAGGTACATAATTGGATCTTTACGACCAGCTCTAAGGATCTACAGATTTAAAGGTACATCAAGTACACCTATTCAGGTACAAGCTACTGTAAAACGCCACTGGTATGAAAAAGTACAGTACAGTTTGATAGCATTAATTTTAGTTCAAACACACTAATATTAATTAGTGCATTGTCTCCATCTAGCATCATAAATGTTTATGAGGTTTATGCCTCTGGCAAAACTCTTAAAATCCCCAAGTAAAACCTTTTTAGGAAATTAGACATCCAAGCTCATTAGAAAAGTAAGAAAAAGTTGGTTTAAGCATTTTATGGATGTTTATGTGGTAATTAGGATCTGATTCCTTTCAAGCTACAAATCTTGGCATACATTCTCAGGAAGAAATTAATCAAGGAGACTGGATTGACTAGAAGCTGATATTTCCAACAAGCAAACCCATTGAGGTGGTAGCAGTTCTTCATCTTCAAAGCTATTATGTTGTGAGACCCTTTGAGAAGCAATGGGTAGCTCAGTGGTAAAGGTTCTGGCCTGCTGACCTGAAGGTCTGGTTCAAGCCCCAGCACAGCCAAGCTTCCACCGTTTGGCCCTTGAGCAAGGTCGTTCACCCTCAACTGCTTAGATACAATCAGCTGTCAAACTGTCAACCTGACCCTGTAAGAAACAACCAGTAAAACGATGGATATATCTCCAGGGTGCGGAGTATTCGTTGCCGGATGTGCCTGATGGCACTCGGACGACCCTTACTCTTTATGTGGTTTCATCTAATATCTTTGCTTGTTAATTTTTCTGTTTAAAGGAACTCCTTTCCAAAAAGGCACAAAGCAGAACATCTTTAGAAAGCTATCCAAGGAACCTTTAAGCAACCCTAGTACAGCTGAGACATTTGGAGAGATTTTGCCAACTTTCTTGTTTTATTTAAAGACAAACCTCAATACACAGGACTGTTTCACACACTGTAAACCTTAAACCGGCAGCACTTTGTGGTTCTGTGTGAATTTCAAATATGAATTTGCATCACAGACCTGTTTAATAAAGCTAAATGCTGTGGACATTTGAATGGGTGCCGGGCCAGAGGAATATGAAAAATATGAAAAACGGGGCATCTGAATATCACGAGTTCGTCCTGATGGCATATGGCCAAATGGCTGAAGGAAAAACAGGTATGCTGCTTGGCAATGGGAAAATTAAATAGAAATGCTTCAGTCTTAACACACCATCTGTAACATTTAAACTTTTAACACTTGTATTAATTACTGTTTAAAAAAAACAACAACATTCTAAGTAAAATGATGAAGCATCCATAAATGAAATGATATAAACACCTTAATGAACACATTTGTAGCTGATAATTATCAGAAATCAGAATTTACATGATTTGCATTTAAGAACATTCTGTATAAATTTTTTTGGTTGTTAATTTATGTGGATTTTTAGTTATTAATTATTCATTCATTCATTTTCTATACCGCTTAATCCTGTGTTCAGGGTCGCGGGGGACCTGGAGCCTATCCCAGGAGACTTCGGGCACGAGGCGGGGTACACCCTGGACAGGGTGCCAATCCATCGCAGGGCTACACACACATACACACACTCACACACCCAATCACACACTACGGGCAATTTAGGAACGCCAATTAGCCTAACCTGCATATCTTTGGACTGTGGGAGGAAACCGGAGTACCCGGAGGAAACCCACCAAGCACGGGGAGAACATGCAAACTCCATGCACACAGAGACGGGAATCGAGCCTGGCCGGGGTATCGAACCCAGACCCTGGCGGTGCAAGGCGACAGTGCTAACCACTACACCACCGCGCCACCCGTCATTAATTATATAAAGAGAAAATGCAGGATCAGTTGCTTTGCATTGGAAAAGTTTTTTGGACAGTGGAATTTACACTTGTAAGGGAATTAATGTTTACAGGTGCTATAACAGGGCCAGGTGTAGCTCAATGGTTATGGCATTGGACTATGGTTCGGAAGATCCCAGGTTCAAACCCCACAACCACCAAGTTGCCACTGTTGGGCCCTTGAGCAAGGCCCTTAACCCTCAACTGCTCAGATGTGTAATGAGATGAAAATGTAAGTCACTCTGGATAAGAGCGTCTGCCGAATCCCAAAATGTAACATAAGCAATGGCAGGGTTTATTTAAAAAAATAAAATAAAATAAATATATATATAAAATGTAGATAATTAAAAAAAAATTCAAATTTTTTTATTTTATTTTTTCAATTCAAAAAAGGTTGATGTTTATGGTATTGTAATTTTTAACAACTAAACGTTGTCAGCATTGGAGAGGAATAACCCACTAATCCGTTAAAGACTTTACCCCTGACACTGGAGACTCCTTCAATAATTATTAGCTAAGTGTAACATTCTAATAGTCTGTTTATTGTTATCATTCGCAAATTATCCTAACTGTTATACACAATTAATTGACACCTTCTGACCAATTAGACTCATATATCCAACAGCGGTACAAAAAGCTTACATGATGAAACAAATATCTAAAAGAAGATTGACTAACCATCGGGGGTGCTCATATTTATCTTTTCTATTGAGCCAGCCTAAAAGGAGGAGGAAAAAAAGAGAAAAGCATGCTGAGGCAGGACCTGAATTACACATTCACTACATAACAAGGTAGGCAGACAATCTGTGCAGCTGCCCCTTTGCATTCCCAGGCAGATATTGATGTCAGCGGAAGCTAAATAAAAGGCAGTCTTAAAGGGCCGGCATTGAGGAGAGGAGCGAGAGCGTCTCTCGCCCATAAGGGTCTCCATATGGGACCGTGTGGATGGAGCTCCTTCATCATCCTTTCACCTGCGCTCAGACAGATGGACGGAGAGGGGACCGCTCGGCCGTTAATTGCCCTTTTCCCTGCTTTTGTCGCGTCGTGGTCCTCAGGTTCGCTGGGCCCACTCTAATTAAAGAGCTTTGAGAGCGAGAGCCAGGCATCTGGTCACTGCCATTCTCATTTCCACTCACCAAACAGAGACGGCCAGACAATGATAGCCAATTATCTTGTTTATTAAAAGGAAGAAAAAAACAGGAGGATGAGGCCTAGGTGGGTAATGATTAGTACCGATAGGGGGGCGTTGTGCTGCAAAACATCACGGGGAGCTTGCTGGAATTTAGAGATACCTCCCTAAGCGATTGTCCTGGATTTAGCAATTTCTAACTGTGGAACAAATTACAATAAAAGCTACTTTTTTATACCCTGTCAAACATCAAATGATGAAAGTAATGTGTGTTTAGTAAACTAAATGTAATTTATATAGAAAAGATACATGCGTATATGAGATCCTGTATGACGAATAAGAGGTCAGTGTGTGGGAAAAAAATATATTCCTGCATGAAGATGAGCAAAATGGCATCTAAGGAGCAAATAAAAATAAATTATTATAATTTTTTTATAATAAAAAAGACATAACAGAGTAATAGTTGTTTAAATGAATATTGTTTAAATGAATAATAGATAATAAAAGTGCAATAAATGTAATATAAAAAATACATTAAAACAATTCTGTCCATATTTTTTAAACAGAGGCAGCATGGTGGTGTAGTGGTTAGCACTGTGGCCTCGTGCTCCAGGGTCGAGGGTTCGATTTCTGCCTCAAGTCTGTGTGTGTGTGTGCAGTTTGAATCTTCAGCCCATTTCTCTTTCTACTCCAGTTTCCTCTCACAGTCCAAAAACATGCAGATTAGGTTCTCAAAATGGCCATAGTGTGTGTGTGTGTGTGTGTGTGTGTGTGTCCTGCGATAGATTGGCACCGTGTCCAGAGTGCACCCCACCTCGTGCCCAAAGTCTCCTGCAATATGCTCCAGGTCCCCCAGCAGCTAAAAAAGTTAATGAATAAATAAATAAACTAAAATAGAAAATGACAACAATGAATGAATTTCATACATTATTAATAAATTATAGCTCTCTGCCATCCAATCAGAATCCAGCATTAAACATGCTAGTTTTAATAAAGCACATAGTATCTACATATAACATCTGCCATAACACATATGCTAAATAGTAGACAAGAATTTGCATGTTTCATAAGCTGTCACGGCATCAAAGAAGACAATTACCAATTATAGCTGAGATGAGACATCGTCTCTGACATGTTCCTTGACGTAGTCATGACACATGGCTTGTGACATAACGCTTAGGCGAAATGTTATGTAGTGCTACTGAGGTTTGATCAGCTGTCATATATATACTGTATATATTTTAGAATTTGATTAATTTCTTTTTAGAAACAGTGTTTTTTTTTATTGATTTGTCTTCTTCCCAGAAAAGATCAGCTTCCAGAACATAATTTCCTCATTTAAGTTCTTTTCAATAGCAACTTCCTAAAAACTATTCCAGTGTCACATGATGTAAAAGACAATAAAATACAGCATTTAAATCAATTTTACCTGTAGCTAAGCTCATGGAAGTGATTACAATATTTTATAAAAGTGTTAATATGTGTTGTAATTATCCTTAAATAAATGTAAGAATTTTTATCATATTTCCAGTAAGGTTTTTTCCCCCTATTAGTTCCTGTTCTTCTTTTTCTTCTTCGTTATTATAACTGTTAATTTTTGTACTTAATGTTGCTATTGCTTTTAATATTTGTAGTTCTAAAATTACATTGTAACTACTTTTATATTCTTTGTATATTTCTGGTTTATTATTATTATTATTATTATTATTATTATTATGATTATTATTATTATTATTCCTGAGCTCTTCTCCAGTTTGTATGGATTAAAGGAATCACATGAATGGATTTATCTTCTTCTTCTTCTTCACTGGCTGGTTCTCTGGTTGTCCGAGTCCACTTTAAGGTCTTATTGTTTGTTTTGAGAGTTCTTAATGGGCCAGCCCCCTTCCCACATGGCCCGCAGTTTCCCCCCGGGGGGTCTCTAAGGTCTGTGAGGTCAGTTCCTGTGGTCTGTCCCACAGTCTCATCTAAAGCCTGAAGGTGAAGGTTAAAATGCTTTCGCAGCGGCACTGCTGAAAGCTGCACAGCTGAATAGTATTTAAGCACATCAACTGTGTGGGCAAGTGTTGTACATGTGTAGTGACACTCTGACCTAGATCTGCTGTTTCAAACGCACTTAGAACAAAAAAAAAAAAAAAAAAAGAGTACTCACTTCTTTTACATCCAGACACATTGAGTGCCTTCTGTCTCTCTAGCGAGTCATGTCACTGTCCTCCTTTACGTTGCTCGCTGGTTATCCGCAGCGACAGGGCGGCTACAAGTATTTAATCATGGAATTAGCAGCGTCGTGCGCCAGGGTCAGAGCGAGACGAGGACAGGCTGGAAGTGACGCTGATGCTAAAAGGGCCTGGCTATGATTTGCTTAATAGCCTCTTTTGTGCCGAAGCGTAGCACTGAGGAGTCAAATGACACTTGGTGAAGATGAGGGACAGTGACCTTGCCATGATTAATTGACATTCTGTCTGCTGAGGAGGAATGAGAAGAAGCTAGTTCATTCCACCTTGCCTTTTTAGCAATTATTTAAATGTAGGAAAACTGCTCGGTCTCACTTACTTGACCAATCAGGAAGTCTTCCAGCAAAGTCTTCTCACAAAACCCTTTACAAAACTCCTTAAGACACGTCTTCTTCATATTTAACATACATCCCTGCGAAACATTTAGATGGTGATGCAGAAATACATTCATTCATTAATTCATTCATTTTCTATACCGCTTAATCCTGTGTTCAGGGTCGCGGGGACCTGGAGCCTATCCCAGGAGACTTCAGGCACTAGGCGGGGTACAATCCATTGCAGGGCACACACACATACACACACTCACACACCCAATCACACACTACGGGCAATTAGCCTAACCTGCATGTCTTTGGACTGTGGGAGGAAACCGGAGTACCCGGAGGAAACCCACCAAGCACGGGGAGAACATGCAAACTCCATGCACACAGAGACGGGAATCGAACCCAGACCCTGGAGGTGCAAGGCGACAGTGCTAACCACTACACCACCGCGCCGCGCCAGAAATACAATATAAGGACAAAATGTTTTGGCCAAACCTGCAACGACATTGTATCCAAATACATATACTTTCAATATGGAGTTGGTTCCCCTTTTGCAGCTACTGTATAACAGCTTCCACGTTTCCAGGCTGTCCACAAGATTTTGGAGTGTTTCGTGCCCATTCGTTCAGTAGAGCATTTATGAGGTCAGGTCAACCGATGTTGGACGAGAAGAAGTCTTTGTTCATCACAAAGGTGCTTGATGAGGTTGAGGTCACAGGGCTCTGTGTTCGCCAGTCAAGTTCTTCCACACCGGAATTATCAAACCATGTATTGATAGTCAGTGGAATAGTATTGTCTTGTTGGAATAAAAAAAAAATGGCCTTCCCCAAACTGTTGCCACAAGGTTGGAAGCATAGCATTGTCCAAGATGTCTTGGTATGCAGAAGCATTAAGATTGCTGGGAATAAGGTGCCTGATTGAAACACATGAATTCAATGATTAACAGGTTTGGCCAAATACTTTTCACTATTTAGTGCATCTTCAGGTCAGTTCGCCTTCTTTCTTTAAGCTTGAAACAGTTAATTTGCTGTCATCACCTTTAACAGCTCTGGGGTTGGACAAAATACATGTAGTTCTATTTGGTCAAACAATGAGTAAATTGAGTCAATGACTGTAGGATAAACAGTTCATTATTTTCTGCTGGTGAATGCGATGTGGGCGGCGCGGTGGTGTAGTGGTTAGCACTGTCGCCTTGCACCTCCAGGGTCTGGGTTCGATTCCCGGCCAGGCTCGATTCCCGTCTCTGTGTGCATGGAGTTTGCATGTTCTCCCCGTGCTTGGTGGGTTTCCTCCAGGTACTCCGGTCTCCTCCCACATTTCAAAGACATGTCATTCAATTCAATTGATGTTCCCAAATTGCCCATAGGGTGTGAGTGAGTGTGTGTGTGTGTGCCCTGCGATGGATTGGCACCCTGTCCAGGGTGTACCCTGCCTCGTGCCCTAAGCCTCCTGGGATAGGCTCCGGGTCTCCGTGACCCTGAATAGAGGATAAAGCGGTATAGAAGATGAATGAGTGTGAGTGAATTACTGGTTTTAAATTGAGATAGTAAGACTTGCATCATGCTTGAAAGTTTTAAATACTACATGTTTTTTCATGATTTGCAGTAATTCTCACACATTTACACGTCTATTAAAGGATTTGTAATTTGCATTAGTTTCTTAATGTGCTTTAATGCCAAAACTTTCTTTTGTTTCTTATCTTTTATAGATTATTTAAAGGGAAAAGAAAAAAAAAATCTGAAGATTGACTGAACATGTGTTAAAATACTGTAAAAAGAGTGATTATAAATCGAAACAAATAGTCCATATGATAGTAAAAAAAAAAAAAAAACTTTTTTTTTGTCATTGTGGTTATAATTTATCTATTTACCATCTGGTTAAGAAATATTTCCTCTATTTTCTTACAAAGGATTGAATTTTGACAGATTTCCACGAAAAACAGCTTGTTTGTTTACGACGAATTTCATGCCGAAATTTCTGTTTCTTTTTTTGCACTCATGTACTGTAGGTGACCCACTGCTTTCTTTGTGTGTCGTTCTGTTACAGCGGATCAGCAACAAATTTCGATTCCTGGTATGCAACATTAAAAATCGGATTCCACGGCTTCTTAAATGAAAGCAAATAATTTCACAGCTAATGCGCTTAATTTGAGGAAGTAATTCAATCGAGCTACAGTTGTTCTTTGCATATCATTCACATGTTGGCGTTACTAGTCTCGATTAAGAGGCTTTTCTACAGCAACAAGAAATTAGAAAGGAGATATTTCGGTTTCTAAATCCTCCAGTATATCTTACTTAAAAAAATCTGTTTGTTTATACGCAATTAAGAGAGCAAGGTCTTTATTTAACTGCATAAAACCTCAAAAGCATACAGCAGTGTTATGGAGTGAAAAAGCAAACTGTTCGTGAACATAAAGATGTGCAAACAAGCAATTCCTGGCGTCGGCATTGTTTGATTGGACAAGGACATACACAAAGTGCAGAACTCAACTGATTAGAATAAATAAATAGATAAAACGTTGAGTTATATAATTAAATGATGAATAAATAACTTTATAAAAGCTGATTGATGTCCGCGGATGCAGGGCTTCCTAATGGTTGGCTTTGACAGTGATTGCAAAGGCCCATTTAACAGCTGATGTTTTGTTATGATTGGACATGTCACTCGTCCTCCACTGATTAAAAAGAAGCGGAAAAAAAAGAGAGAGAGAAAAAAATGTGCCCGACGTGCAACGTCCCTTGTCTCAGCGAAAGATGAGTGCATATTATTTTGTCAATCCTGAGAAACCGGTGACATTCAACTTGATGCCAGAGATGAGAAATGCCCTTTTCTCAAAGAAGAGAAAAAAAACAACTGTATAAAAATGCTATATTTACATAGATGACTGGCAAAAGAGTGACCTCGAGTGTTTCTGAAGATTGACTGGTCATGTGTCTTGCATAAGTATTCACCCCCTCTTTTGAACTTTTCATTTTGTAATGTTATAACCTGGAACCGAAATAAACTAAATCGTGATTGTAAATATAAACAAATATGCCGTAACATTGACATGGAGGAAATAATGGGAAATAATTATTTCGAAATTAGTTCTTGTGCAAACGACAAATCTGGAAAATGATGAATCTGGGTTTGGTTCTGAAAAATATCAACGATCCTGTGACCTCTTGGTCGCTTCTCTGACTAATCCTCTTTTCACCCAGTCACTGACTCTTTCATTTTTTATAAATAATGCATTTAAAGGTGATGTTTAAAATCTGAATATTTTAATATCCGAGCGCAGCAATCTCCTCAACCTTGTTTCAGTCTCTTGCAGGATGTTCCGCGTGTGTGTTTTTGCGGTGAAGCAGACATGGGCAGACTCTGGTGATAAGCTGCTCACCTTGCACTCCGCCGGCTCCCGGTGAGCTGTCACCGAATGAAAAGAGCCGCGGCACAGGACAGACTGAGGAGTGCTGGAGAGCTGTTTTTCCCTCCAACCTGAATGTATAAATATATTATTCAGATATGGACTGCTGTTTACCTGCGACGCTTCCCTGCTGTTCTACAGCCCCGGGGTTGAAACCGGAGGTTGTGTTTTGAGATCCGAGCTCTGCTTGTACTCCTGACCCGAAGTGTCAGAGCCGTGTTGAGGTACGCCTTCGGTGTGACCTGCTGTTCGGCTTTCTAGGAAATCAACAACTTCATTTCCAGGTGAATTGTTCGAGAAGTGTCTCATAGGAATGTCAGGCGCGGGTAATTCTAGAGAAAAAAAAAATGATTTCAAGTTGAGGGTATATAGGGGCAAACTGTGCCACTTTTGTACCGGCAACATTTTAGGCTCATGGTTTCATCAGTTTAGGAGCTGAACGTGTGCAGTTTTCCAGTTCTTTGAACACTTTTAGATAATTATTTTGACACGGCACCAAAATCATTTAAAAACTGGTGTCTTTATGCTTAGTTTGGTTATGCTATCTATGGAAAGCACTTATTTTTGCCGTCATAGTTCACCTTTATTTTTTCCTGAAACAATATGATATTTGCCTGACAGATTGCATTTGTCCTGTAATGGAATGTTTTTATTCTCATAGGTAGGTTTTTTTGTAGAATGACTAAACCCCATCTATGGAATTTGGCAAATGCCCTTATCCAGAGGAACTTACATTATTATCTCATTATACATCTAAGTAGGTGATGGTTAAGGGCCTTGCTCAAGGACCCAAAAATGACAGACTGGTGGTGGGGTTTGTTTAAATCTGGGACCTTCTGATCTGTAGGCCAGCACCATAACCACTGAGCTACCCCTGAGCCTACCTAGGGTTAGGGTTAGGGTTAGGGTTAGATGCTTTACACTCACCAGATCTCAACCATCATATCTCTATTGAGAACAATGTAAGAGGCTTGTAGAACCAGTACCAGCATACAGTAAAGCTGTTCTGGATCCACGATTCTGGCCACTTAGAATGAAAAAAAAAAAAATAAATCCATGACAATCTACATGCAATATTCAAACACATCTGACCATCCAGGTTCATGAAAACGGACTCATCCCATGTAATTTTATTACCTTCAAAATTTTCATATCAGGTCAAAATTGGTGAGATTTAATTCATACCTAAATGCCATGTAGTCCTGGAAGGCTAAAACATGGTCAGGTTTGGCATTTCCCAACCACCATAACATTCAAAAGCAGTCAGGGTGTACTGCCAGGGAAAAAAAAAAAAAAAGGTGTGCACTACAGGTCTACAAAGGTAGAATGTCACTATTAAACCTTTAATTTAACATCACAGCCTACATCAGAGTATGCATTATGATTTCTTATGAAAAGAGTCTGTCTCGAATATTGCATCCAAAACCTGATACCTGATAAAAACGTGGCCCTTTGACTCTAAGAGGCAGAACATGTTCCCATCACCCGTGTCATTTCAATATGGTCGTTTTAATCATGCCAGGTTACCTCTCTAAATCTTCCTCGTCTCTGTTTTCATCATCCGCGTCACGGACCCGACATGCCACGTCCCCAGCAGGCGACGGGGACTACTTGATATTTTCTTTTTTAAATTAAAAAGACAAATGCCAAGCGTTGGGCAATATAAAAGCTATAGTGCAGAGTGAATCCAGGGGCATGTTTTCACACCCTTTATCCTGTTAGAAAAGCCCTTTGTGCAGCAGCAGGGGGAGTGGACTGAGACTCTGGAATAAAGACAGAGGAAGGCAGAAGTTGGGTGTTAATACGTAGATCGGCTGAAGATTACAGCAGGTTTTCAGGGAGATTCAGTCACCAGATTTAACCCGGCGCTTTTCTTCTCTTGTCACCATGCCAACTGCGTCAGGAAACCATTACATGGCTCTGCATCTCAAAACAGGAGCTTTTGAATGCCAAAATGTAAGTCTTTCACTCCATAAAACAGGCTCTCATTTTGGGTAGAATAAGTTCCCAAACTTACTCTTTTCATGAGAAGGATTGATCTGATCTTGTTTTTCCTATATAGCGTCACAGGCTTCGCAGGTTTGAAATTAAAATGTGTGAAGCAAAGCATATTCAAAGCACCTCATTTGTTTAAAATGCATTTGCCGAAATGGATGCTATTAACCCTCAGAGCTCTGTGCCTATCAAAAATGACTCAGACTATGCAGCTTTTTACCCTGCGATAAAAGGCAAGATTGTGTGCGAAAGGTACAGTAGCCTTCAGACGTACAAATGACTTCCATGTAGCTTATGGTGATCAGACTAGTGTTAACGTCTGAGGTCCACTCTGCATAGGCTTGATGAAGACTATTATCCTGAGCAACAAAAAACGCTTCCACTCATCTGGCTCTTTCCCACAAGAGGATAAAATTCGCAAAACAACTAAATCCATCCTACTTTTTGCTATTCAGTTAATCAGTCTTTATACATGCACAGACCGAGGCCCAAAAAACAAAACAAAACAAAAAAGGCTAAATTGTGGTCTAGGTGGCTTGCTGTGGTATTATTTCACCCAAGAACCAGTGTTTAGCTGACAAGCGGCCTAAGCCTTTCTTTTTTCCCTCGATCAAAAAGCCAGGCAACAGATGTCAAGCTTTTGAATTTGCACCCAGAGCATGACCTCGGGGGTCAGCGCCCATACACGGCGACTCAGCCTCAAGCTGTGCGCAGAGAGGAGAGTCTCCCCGGGCACAAACGCCCAGCCAGACAACCATCCCAGCATTCCCTTGGTCTCACCCTGTCCACAATGATGCCCCCTATTAAAACACCCCCGCCCGTACATGTTTCTTGTTTGATGCAGGCTCGATAAAGAATTGCAGGCCTTTTCTGTGACTGTTGGAAGAGGTGAGGGTGGGGTTGAGGGGTTAACATGGCTTCCACCCTGGGAAAAGTAACATCAATAGGTTGAGGAGTAGGTTACTCTGGAGTTAAAGAATGTGCACTCTCTGGTTCTTTATACCAGTGTTGATGAGGTGAAGTCGAAAAGTTGTGCAGGTTTGACGGACAGAATTTCATGGATTCTCAGGACAGGGAGGACAAAAAATGATAGAGGCTTATTTACAGGAATGGTTGTAGCCTCCATGCAACTGTAAGAATAATTGGTCACGAGAGCAAGAAAAAGAGAAGATGATCAAATGCGGTTTTATCATCATCATCATCATCATCATCATCATCATCATCATCCCAACCAAAGATGCTTTCTATATCATTAGATGGTGATGGACCAACAAGATGGTGGTTCACTGGTTAAGGATCTTGGCTACTGATGAGAACCTTCAATTCTTAGCACAAAGCCATTGAGCAAGGTACAGTATACGTATAACAAATTAATAAATGAAACAATAAGTGATGAATAAAAGTTTTTGGAAGTTAAATTGCGAGTGTTCTACCCAATGCTGTCTGCTGTGCATGGCCTTGTAGGGTCTGCTTGGGATGTGTGTGGTGACTGAACACTTAATGCACTTAATGACCATGAAGATGGTGTTGATGGTTTGTGACTACATTCATTCATTCATTCATCTTCTGTACCACTTTATCCTCTATTCAGGGTCGCGGAGACCTGGAGCCTATCCCAGGAGGCTTAGGGCACTAGGCGGGGTACACCCTGGACAGGGTGCCAATCCATCGCAGGGCACACACACATACGCACATTCACACACTCATTCACACACTACGGGCAATTTAGGAACGCCAATTAGCCTAACCTGCATGTCTTTGGACTGTGGGAGGAAACCGGAGTACCCCACCGGAGGAAACCCACCAAGCACGGGGAGAACATGCAGGTATGTGACTACAGTTCCTAAATTATTTAGGACTAAATAATTCCCATGAACACTTTTGTACCAACAACCAAAGTGGATTTTATATCAACTTGAACACCTTTCCCCTTATATCGAATTTACAGATACAGTACCAGTCAAAAGTTCGGACACAAGTTTGGCTTCATTTTCTACATTCTAGAATTGGATTTTTTTCAAATCTATGAAATAATACATTGCACATTTGGTAATTAATTAACAACAACAGCAGTCGTTCATTATTTTAAGAAACGAAGGTCTTGCAAGAACAGTATTGTGTCAAGTGCATTTGCAAAACCCATCATGCACCATGATGAAGCTGGCTCTCATGAAGATCATCTCAGGAAAGATTAGAGCCATTAGGAAGGCTTTACAGAGCATAAGTATTGTAGCAGAGACATCTTAATATAAACTGTTTAAAGGCGATTTACATTGCGTATTTTGGACACCTTCAGCATTGTTTTACAATGTAGAAAGTAATAAAAATCAGAAAAGACCATGGATTTACAAGGTGTACCCAAAATTTTGACTTACAGTAAATACCCGGGACAGAGTGATGGTTATACTATTTGAGGATGGGTTCCCTGTTGACTCTAGTTCCTCTCAAAGGTTTTCTCCAGGGAGTTTGTTTTACTTGTCACTGTTGCCTCCGGCTTGCTCATCAGGTACAAACTAAATATTTCCTTACATTTGTCTAATTTATCGATATTGTTTTTTTAATTCTATAAAGCTGCATTGCAACAAGGACTGTTTATATAAGCATTATATAAATAAAATAAAATTGAGTTGCATTGATTTGAATTGAATATTGGACGCGACTCAAGGTTTAGGGTTAACATTGCAACCACTGATAAACAAATGGATAATTAATAGTTTACAAGTAAGCATGGATTTGGGTAAACTTGTACCTAGTATCTCGCTTCGATCTAGGCAACATGGTAGTGTAACAATGTGATTGGCAGCAGGGTCAGGGTTTTGTCAGTACAGCATTTCACCTGCTGTGGAGCGCAGCCCATCCTGCATTAACATAATTCCTCTGAACTGCCTCGGCACCACCGTGATCCTACCTGCCAAGCTAAGACTTCTTAATTGAGTTGTTAAAACGTGTCATTGTTTTGCAGGGGTATGTGCTGGTCAGACAGGTGTGAGATATGTCTCACTGAACGGCTGTGTTTGAGCTTGAGCTGGGGTAGGGGGTGTCTGAGCGTTTGAGTGTATAGGGATCCGGACGAGGTTTGTGCTCTTTGTGTCGTGAAAGAGAAGGGAAGAGACGGGGATGGAGGAGAGCGAGGAGGGAGGGTTAACATGCCTCAGGGGACAGGAGACATACACTCTGCTATCTGTGCAGCAAGGTGAAAGAGTTGTCCAGCTAATTATACAAGCAAAGCCGAGGCATTCTGCTTGAGTGGCTCTGCCCTGATGAGCTGACAGAAGAAAGCTAAAGGATGCCATTTGCAAAAAAAAAAAAAAAAAGAGGAAGAAATGAAGGAAATGGGAGAGATGAATGTCTTTGGTCATGGAGTGTAATCCCACGCCTGCTTTTATCAGCTTTTCTCCGCTGCACCTGAAACGTGGCCTGCCGCTTTCATTGTAAGCCTCAGCATAGCAAAGAGGAGATGCCTTGTGAAATTTGAGCTCCCATAGTTTTTTTTTCCTCTCTTTTTTTTCACCCCCCTCCTCCCTGCCTCTGTTGTTGTGTGCCTATGATGCAGAATTATTCAAATCCCTGCATCGGCATCAGTGCTTTTTTTTTTTAACTTTCATTCTTTCTTTTCTTTTTTTTTTTTTTGCTCCTGTGGCAGTGGTGGAAATAAAGGCAGACTTGGCGCGGACGCCCTCGGGACTGGCGGGGCGTGAGGTGAGCGCTGATTCAGGCTGCACCATGCCACCTTGAAGCTGTACTGTTTGTCCTGCCTGGGCACCAAGCATCAGGCTTGGCTCGAGGCTAGGGTCCTAAAAACTATGCAAAAAAGCAAATGCTTAGCCCTTTAATATGGCCCCGCTGCACTACGCAATCTGCATATGAAATGCGCAGACACAAACAACATGCTTTTCATCCGCCGGGTTGAGCGAAGACTGTGAGGTGCACTTCAGAGTGTGTGAGGAGGAGAATAAGGAGATTTGACTGCATTTTCATTTTAAAGCGTAGCAGGATTTAGAGTATGGACTATCTTGTTTTTGCAGTAGGCATGTTTGTGAATGTTGACAGGGCACCTTTGCATGGTTCATGGGCGGAAGTTGTCAGAGCTCAGGGGGCTGGGAGACACTTGTGTTTGCTCGGCACGCACTAGCAGTCAGATCCGTATCTTGGCCCCTTTGTCTTAGCGTATCAGGAAACAGAGCGTGAACGCGCTTGGACAGCCAGAACCAGATGATCGGGTCAAAGAGTCACCGGTTCACCAGATTGGAGGCTTCTGGGCCAACGTGACCCCTTCGCTCTGCAAGCACCTTGAACTTCTCCAACCCTGCTGTCATGACAATGAGCGCTACATCCAACTAGCGGACCACAGCTCTGATCTAAGGGGCTTAAAATGGTGAGGATGGAAGGAGGTACGCTCGGCATCGCAGTATTTCCCAGCCCTTGTGCTCCAACCCCTCAGTGTAATTATGCATAATTGCCCTGCCACATTGAACTCGGAATGCATGGGGTTGGGGGGATAGAAAGACTAAAATATACTGTACTTTATGTTAAAGTATTCATAACACTGTCTCATCTGCAAAATTGCCCTTGACTCAAGCATACCCTCTTAGCAGCCATTAAAGGGCAGCAATATTATCCAAGGCTCTGGGTAGGAACGAATCGAACAAAACGAGTTCTTGGATTCATCCGAATCCCATCTCTGGAGATCCAGCCTGGGGATAATGCATGGGTAAAGGAGCTGGACTTGACAGAGGTGTGCCTAGGGAATGAGCATGGATGAAGAAAAGAAATTGACCTAAAAATGGGCCATGTGTAATATGACTGCCCTTTGTACCGGACATGACGACTTCATTAATTAGGCAGAAAGTTGACGCTTGCACGCGAGGATGTGTTGGGCCTCCAGCCCTGTGGCTGTGGAAGCAGCGAATCAGACCACATTTGTTTCAAAATGCTTTCCTCCAAAGATCTGGTTTTACTTACTCATTGCTAAGCTAATGAACAAAATTGTTTGGTTACAAAGACACAAATTGAAGCAAGGGAGTGGTTTTGCAGCACTAAGTTGATTTTTAGATGCACAGTCAGCCTTTTAAGGTTAAACTCAGACCTCTTGTTTTGGTTTGTCTCTCCGGGAGCCCTTAAATATTCGTTGTCGAGGCCAGTAATGGAGGATTTACACATACGCAAACTCTTTAGGAGCACAAAGACCGAAGGAACGAGGAACCCTGTCAATGGTGTGGTGTTCGAGTCATAATTTTGAAGCCACAACAAAATATCCGGCAAGAGAAGAAGTAACCAGTCAGGACAAGAAGGTGACTCTACTTGCCTGTCAAGTCAGACAACCCATTGCAACTCAAAGCATTTCAGCTTACACATATGACTTTAGAGGGAATATCGAACAGAAAGAAATGATTTGTTTGAAGTTTAAGTTTTAAACTTCTACTAAAAACGATACCTGTGAATCCTACAAGCAGTTGGAAATGTTTCCCACTTTAAAAACGATGCCATCAGATATAATTCTAGCTCTCAAAGTCAGTCGCACTACCTTTGAGGCCTGCTTTAACCACTTAACATCACTTAACGTCACCGCCCATACCAGACGAGATCTCCCCAGATGCTGCTAGGTTGCTAAACGATGCTCATAAAAAAAAAAAAAACTTTTTATTCATTTCTGGCACCTTGCCATGAGGTCAATGCTAATTCTGCCCACTTTTACATAGCTGGCATGGCGGATAGCCAGATTCTCCTCTCCATGCAAGTCCCTGGCCCTTGCTGCCACTCTCCCAGTGTGTCAGGGTCTCATATCCATTCTCTCCTCACACACTTATTCTCTCCTCTTGGCCTCTCGGAGGCACGACTGCCAGAATTAGGGAGCAATTAATGTCAGCGTTGATGGCAGTGGTTATGTTAAACTGACTTCTGCCTCCCAAATTTAAGCCCATTTATTCCATTGTTCATTAACTGGGAGGGCTGAAATTACTGTCAGATGAAGAAATCAGTGTCAGGTGGAAATGGCCTGGGCGGGAGTGTGTTTTCGCTGCACCTGCCCCTGCCGAGCTCTCACACTTTGCTCTCACACACAGCCTGCCTCTAATGGCCCTTATAAATAAAGCTCCGATGCCAAGATTTGTGTCGGACCAAACATGCTCACTGCTGCGGAACAAAAAAACAAAAAAAACAATTTCCAGACTCGTACCTGGTATTAGGTCTGAGAACCACAATCGAGCATCGTATTTCAAAGCATCGTGGTCTGGCAATCGAGTAGCAATTGATGTCAAAATATTCCAATAAGAGGTATAATCTGCGTTATGGATCCAGTCCCAACTGGTTACACGTAAAGGCGAATCAAAAGACGGATCGTAATCACATCTAAATCTATATGCGTAGCAAGTCGTGTGTATCCCTGGTTAGCAAGGCCAAGTGTTCATGCTGAAACATTCTGTTACAAGTCGGTTTGGATGTCGGCTGCGAGGCTTTCTCTGGGTGCATTTTGGCTGCAGTTGTGTCCACCAGGCGCACATTATGTGGCCAAATTTTACGACTGTTGGTTTTACTGAAAAAAATGTCGGAGAAGAAAAAATGAATTTAATTACTTTGATTCAACAAAGCAACAAGGCCATTGTGGTTTTTATTTTACTCAGTTTTTTTCCCCTTAGCATTCTCTTCCCCCCCCTGTGATACATTTGGAGCAAATCTTGGTCTCACACGCTTTTTGCGGCTGACCAAGGCCAAGCTGGTAACACGGAGAGCTTGGGGCAAAAGCCAGCAAAGTCAGGCAAATCAGAAAAGCAATAATCCATTAAGGAAAAAAGGAGAAAAATTTGTGAGCGTATGTGTGTGTGTTGTTGTTGTGTGGGGGGGCTGGGTTGGGCGAATGAGTGGCGCTGAGATGGAAGCCACTCATTAAGGTGAAATGTGCCAAGGTCTGTCCTCACAAAAGAGCCTAATTCAGCCATCGCCAGGTCTTTTTTGTGTGCGTGCATGATGTCATTCATTGTGATGCAGAATCCAGAGAGGGCTACACACTTATGTTGAGCTTTATGTGCTTGCCAGGCAGAGTTTTATATCCCTTTAAAAAAAAATCTTCCTCCCTCCACCCTCCTCCTCCTTCATCTTCTCCTCTCTCATTTTTTCCCCCATTTCTCAGCGTAATTCTTCCAGATTATTACAGCAGGGGGCAGTCTGGCATCCGCACCGATCCCTGGCACTGGCGCTGGATCGTTGGCTTCCTGGATGCCTGTTTTTTTTTTTTTTTTTTTTGTGTGTGTGTGTGTATGTAAGACAGATCTAGAACAAGCCTCTAAGAATTTCTTTCTTGTTTTTGTCTGTGGAAGTAGCAGCGCTAAGCCGTGCCAGCTGAGGTGTGGTAGAAAGGCCCACAGTTATTTCAGTCAGCACACCTTTCCAAAAGAACGCGCTGTATCGCCGAATTCCTGGGCAGAGGCACCGGAGACGGAGGGGGCCAAGCGGCCTTGTCTTGCAAGTGCTGGCACATGAAGGGTATGACCAAACATGCCAAAGACGCCAAACATACAGTTGGTAGCTATCCCTTTGGATCGATCCATGGACAGTAAAAGGAAAAGCGGAGAAAGGGTGCCAAAATTTATGGCTTTTTTCATCATTTAAAGGAATGCTCTTCTCTTGTTTCAGATTTAACCAGTCAGCCAAGACGTATTTTGATCTATGAGATTATTGTAGTTATTGTACTGCAGAAAACAAACAAACACTTAAACGCAAGCTACATACAAAGACAACTTTTGAAGAGGGGGAGGGGCAAAAAGGCAGGAAAATAAATCTGTGTTTTTCAAGATCGCTGGCAAAAAAAAAAAAAGAAAAGAAAAAGTGTTGAGATGGTACATTTGTTGAGATTATAAAGTTGTCTTATAAGGAGATGTTTAACCTTTACAGAAGGAGTCTCCAGTGTCAGAGCTTGTAAGATTTCAGCTCAGACTTCCAGATTGGACTGACGGCTTTGTGGCTTCTACAGTATAATTTTTTTTTACAAGCTTTATTTTAATTAATTAATTTTTTTTTTTACTCAAAAGGACAAAAATAAAAGTGTCTGTTGATGGAATGATTTCCATTTATAGCTGCTATAGTGCAAGTGCTAACTTGACTTGTTTACAGAAAGTTTTATTGGTTGTAACTATTAAAGCATCATTACTTTTATTTCATAATGACAAAAATG
This sequence comes from Channallabes apus, assembly GCA_030522415.1. Classification (NCBI taxonomy): domain Eukaryota; kingdom Metazoa; phylum Chordata; class Actinopteri; order Siluriformes; family Clariidae; genus Channallabes; species Channallabes apus. The sequence goes on along the minus strand of CM060116.1, from coordinate 4,771,853 downwards.
GCTTGAAAAATTGCTAGGAAGAAAATGTATTAATTTAGGATTTTCTGAAGAATAATCAGCTTTGGAGTTCATTATCAAAATGAATACATCAAAATAAATAAATGAATTAATAAAAAGTTTCCATAAAAAGGTTTTACAATAGTAGCATGAAAAGTCCATTGATGGTTTTAAAGACATTTCATTAGGAAACTTTGCAGGAATTCTATTGTGAGAAAGCAATTTGATTGGATGCTTAACAGCCCCGCCTTTTTTATACTGTAAATACAATTTTTTTTTTTCGATTTTGTAATTATTTAAATAAGAAATACTTTTATAGTGTGTCTAATATTCTTTAGCTCTCAGTCCTTTGCAGGATATTTGACTTGCACACACACTTTACTCACACGTACACACACTTTGGGTGGGACGCAGCGCTGAGGTTTTCGTTAAGTGTGTCACTGGGCCAGTGATGGCAGGATAAAACACTCCAACCTCATTATAGCGAAACCAAATTCTCCCTCTTTTTTTTATGTCACTTTATGAATATTTTATCTGGTGATATCTGGGCCAATCAGGTGTCATATCATCTTCCTGAGCACGCATTATACTCGCATTTCCATTTTCTCCTCATCTCTGTTTGCTGTTTTTCGGAGGTGTGTGTCTCACATTCGTGCTTTGTGCAAACAGAAAAATAAGCTGTGAGTGTGCATGTGTGTGTGTGTGCGTAATTATACAGTATCACATAGTAAATATAAATAATAGGACCTAAAGGAAATATTTAGCTGTCATTTCATGTCTGTCAAGGTCAGAGCCAAGCAGGTCAACTCAGGAATTAATTAAAAATATAGCACAGATGACAAAAAAAAAAAAAAAAAAGAGAAAGAAATCTGATGCAATCACCATTTTCTATTGTGATCCTAATTTATAAAAAGCTGCAGCTATTGAACACCAGCCTCACGTTATTAGCTCCAGGGTCTCAAAGTCAAATGATCTGAATAAAAAGAGCAATAAACGTGTGCGTTCGTCGCATACTATCATGTTAATGCGGCGTAATATGCTTTTATTGCCGCACTTAAAAATTGCATACGCCATTTAAATGCTTTTGTTTAATCACCTCAAAAAAAAATATAACAACTGTTTTTTTTTTTCATTTAGGTAGATAATACAGTATTAACAGATCAAAACAGATTATTAAAAGAGTTCCGTCCTCTGAAGTGCATCTCTCTCCGGTGGGAAATTTCATCTCGGGAGCTGCTTGACATTCTTTAATTAGAAGCAATTATTTTAAAAAGCTGCATAAATATAGCTCGTTTATTGTCGTACTAGGTGTATTTCAATTACAAAACGCTCTCTTAAGTCATCTCGGATGCACGGCGTATACGAGAAATGTGCAATAATGTAATAATCGCAAATTTCTTTATAGTTTCATATTTCGATATCGAAATACTTTTTTGTTCCCACACTAATCATTTCATCACTAACATGCTTCATTAAATTAACATCATTAGTTTATACAACTTGAATGGGCTAATATATTTTCTTAAAAGTATTACACACACACACACACACACACACACACACACAGACAGAGCAGTGCATTGAGGTACGTTAGCCGTCAGTGACAGAGATGACGGCACCTGAGCTAACACACCACCGTCACGTTGGCCTGCGCAGGAAAGTGGAGCAAGCAAAGGTGTCGCGTTTAATTACACTCCCCGCTCTGGCCCGGCACGGAACCATCTGCCACAGCGAAATATGACTTTAATAAAGAGAGAATTTCCCGCTGCATAATTTAACGGTAACGGCCGTACAGTGATGTTACAGCCATACATTAGGACTTGTGAAATTCATGCTAAGTTGGAGGCCAGAGAAACGTTCTGGAGGGTTTCTGTGATGTACAGTGACACAGATTCACCACAGGGAGAGTCTCGGTAATTATATCGGTTTCACCTGATAATACACATAAGAGGTATTCGCTTTTATATAATGAACACCAGAAAAAAAAAAAGTTATCTAATATTTGCAATATGGCTTTACATGCTAGTGGTAATCTGAACGCTGAATTCTAAATAAACAGAATATATTTATTAAAAACGTTACAACTTCATTATAAGTAATAATATATTATTATTTTTACAACAGATATTCCATTATTTTTAATCACAGTTCCCTATCTATTTATATTGGCCCACATGTCTAAATGTGGAAAGAAATTACAATAATATTATATACTGTATGTTCTAACTAAGCTGATTACTGTGCTAAACTCCAGGAACCAAATGTATATTTGTATGTACTGTATATCATGACCCACTCTGTTTCTGATTGTAATAACTTTTGCTAAAATTAGAAAAGAAGTGGCAGAAGCTGAAAGTTTAATAAGTAATATAATATATTTCACTATCGCACTATCCTTGCAATTAATTTCACTATTACACTGAACTTATTAAAAACTTAACAATCCCTTAAAATCACTATTATTAGCTATATTAATTACTTTACTTATAGAATATACATACTATATACTGCACTAATACACTATACTTAAAAATACTTCACTATTACACCATGCTTGAATATATTTCACTGTTACTCTATATTAATGGTATATTTTACTATTACACTATACATATTTCACTGTTACACTATATCTAAAACATTCCTCATTATTACACTGTACTGGCAATATACTTTACTACAAACTTATAATATAACTTACTATTACACAATACTTACTGCATGCTTCAGTATTGCACCATCCTTACAATTTATTTCTCTATTACTGAGTACTTATGATACACTTCACTATCACTGTTTTACACTGTATTAATGATATACTATACTATTATTCTATACTAGAAATACATACTTTATTTACACCCTATACTTACAACACACTTTACTTTAAATGATTGCTATTTCATACTAGTTATAACATATTACACTATACTTACAGCATCCTCCACTTATACACCATACACCAATACTGTACCTTCAACATACTTTACCATTAAGCTGCATTTACATTACACTGGGATATTATGATGTTCTGTTCAAAAGTCTTGAGTCCTCCCCATTTCTTTCAATTAAACTAAATTGAATTGTATTATCTTTAAAGTGCAAAGTGCATAAAGATTTAGAAATGCATTGTTAATGAGATAACCCCAGCAGCAACCTCATTTCCCCTCTCGTCTGTTCCAACAACTCAGAGTTAGTATACTAATTAAAAACTGCTCAGGTACAGGGACTGGACTGAAAATATGAGATGGAAAAAAGTCCTTCAGGAAGCCTGAAGGAACCCTGGAATAATTCCATAGGTAGATGATCAACTATTCCTCAAGACTACATTAAACAATACAAGTAGGTTTGGCTCTTTGGAAGGAAAAAATATGAAGAAATGAAGGGGGGGGGGGCGGTCATGTCATTGCTCAGTACTGTACTTGTTATACTTCATTGTACAACAGGATTCACTATTACGCTAAGTTTATAACATATGAACTATAATAGGTTTACTTTTACATTATATGTGAAAAAATGGTTAGCTATTACACTATAATCCCAGTATACTTATACACTTATGTCATACTTAACTATCATGCTACACTGTAGAATTTCACTGTGCTTACATCATTATATTATGCAGGGTAACACTCCAGTGTTAATGTATTGCATTTTATGGCATATTTAGCATATTTCCTTACCTTAATTTGCATTCAAATTATATTATACATTTCAAAATTCAATGAAGGTGTCAGGTCATGCAACCTCTGGCACTGTACCTAGCAAACACTTCGTAGTACAGTATACTATTTATCATTTGAATAAACTGACAAATCACAATACATTCAATATCTCAAAGCACTTATTTTATATTACCTACTGTATGTATCGTTATTATTAATATTAATATGTTTTCTATTCTGAATAAAAATACAATGCTTTTTGCATTATTATTATTTCCCGGGTTATTAAAGCAGACTGAAATAAAGAGCATGGTCAGACGCTTTGAGAACGAAATCCACCTCGTTTACGTAAGGAGTCACACTTTAAAAAAAAAAAATTATTTTACTTTTCGTCACTCGCTTCAAACCACAGTGCTGTGTGACGCGTGTGAATAGCACTGATTTCTCTCTGTGATATCCGTATCACTGTGTAAATCCAAAAAAACCTGACTCGGCTCACGTCGTGTCGACCCTTTACATACTACTCCCTATCCACTTTTACTGCGAATGATCGAGGGTTCTTTTTTTTTTATTTTTTTATTGCTATTCATAAAAACGAGGAGCATCTTTTTCCTTTTTTTGGGGGGGGCCGATTTATGGTGGGGCTTTTTTGGCGCAATTTCCGATACTCAAGTTTTATTTCCTGACAATCACATTAGCATGCTATTATGTGATTTGCAGCATTTTTTTCCCCTTCGCCTCCTTTTCACTTGACAGCGAGGACCTTTCAGATGGAGTCGTGGAGGAGGGACGGAGAGACAAAGCCCTCCAGCTGCATGCACTTTGGCTTCATGCAGTGCCCGGGCAGATCTGGGGGCGTCGGTGAAGGGATACACACACAACCACACACACACACGGATTTAGGATGAAGGCTCTCACTAACCGCATTCACACCTGAACAATGCTCCTTATTAGCACCAGTCGATCTTTACAGTGTACATTTAATACGATTCCGAATATCTATTGATCGGCAACAAGCTTTGGAAATTGTTTTGTCATTGGCACCATACTTGGCTCGGATCCATCACCTAATCTAGGTATAAATTGGCTACATTTATACCACAGCACTGTCGAATTCTCGCATCTGATTCCTGTGATGATTTATTTTCTATTCCAGCTGTTCTGTAATACATGATCTGTTTTATATATATATATATATATATATATGTCATTGTTAATATATGATGGACTCTTTCTCTAACCAGAGCTTGATTGAACATTATATGGAAGGAGTCTCCAGTTCCAATGCTGCTCTTGTTGGAAAGGTACCCTAATAAAGTGTAGTTACTCAGATTCATTTAACCACTGTTTATTTTCCTATAACAGCACAACGCCTTTATTCCTTCATGGAATGCAGGTACTGTATGATCTTGATAGACATTAAACAAATACAGTCCACTGCTATGTATATGATGATGTAATTTTGTAATATTGTAATTACTGTTAAGCCTTTCATCATTTGTACATACACTTTTGAAAGCACCAAGTCTATTAGCAGATGCCTTTCAGCTGATATCTATATATACACATACACGTATATACAATACGTGTTTGTGTGTCTGAGTTAGACTTTACGGTTCACGTCCAGTCCCTCAGGCTCTACGGCCCCGTCCTGTAGGCATGTCCACGCACGCCTCTGTTTAGTCTGTTTTTGCAAGCGAGATCCCATTGGAATGCTGGACTAATGCTTCCTCGGAGCCACCCTGCGCTCCGCTTCGCCTCGCCTCGCCATCGGGGAGGATATCACTTATAAACCGAGTGATGAAAGCAACACCCCCATCTCACGGCATTAACTTGTTTATCTTTAACAGAAAAAGAAGAAGAAGAAGAGGAAGGAGAAGAAGAAGAAGTAAGATGAGGAAAAAGAACTTTCAAGCTCCATTGCTCGTTCTGCGCGAGAGAGATAGACGGGGAGACGCGAAAAAACAAAAGGCAGCCAGCGAAATTTGCATGGTGCTCAATTATACATTAGCGAACATCACTTGGCAATCTGTTCATATCAATTTAATTGGATTTTAATACTGCCTCTGATCTTGTTTTCTAATTAACAGCAGCGGCTGGCAATAAAGCAGAACCATGCACCCAGCAACACCTTTGATCCTGGCCATATGGAGTTCCTTAGAGCTCATTGGGAGGAAAAAAAAAAAAAAAAAAAAAAAAATCAGTCACCTAAATATGAGCCCATGACAAACGTAGCGGAAAGGAGGAGGAAGGAGGAGGGTGATGTAGGCAGGAGTGGGCGCCCAGGAGCGAGGAGGAACGAGCGGAGTGTGCCGGGGCTCGGGCGGTAGGTAAGTGTGACCCCCAGATGGCCGGATATCGCTGCTGCTCGCGCCTTCATTGATTAATTTCTCCCCTGATTGGTCGTGATTACTGATAAATAAAACATGATCTCGGAATCGGATGCAAATCAGCTCCCGAGCTTTAGGGAAATGTTGATTGCTTTTTCAAATCTGTTTATCTCTCCTCTCGTTGCCCTCGACTCTGTATTTGACGTGGGACTACGGTGATGGGATTTTTCTCTCTCTTCCTGTCTCCCTCTTTACCGTCTCTTACTTTCATGCTGTAAGTGGGGATTTGGAGGCTCTGCGGCTGCACAGAGAGCAACGGGAAGAGCTCAATCTTTTGACCGTCAGATCTGGAGCAAATCAAACACTTGGGCCGCAGGAGGGATGTTGCTAACAGTGTAAACACAGCTAAGCAAATGCTTGATGTTTGATAACGCGAGGCAACATATACTGCACCAGAGTACAGCATCTTTTTTTTTTTACTGTTGATCTGATAAATGTTAGAAGCAACCGATGACCTGATATTTAAACTTTATATTCGTAGTTGCCTGAGTTTGAATATGCTTCTCTTTTTTCTTCTTTGAAAAAGTGACGTTTTATACAGTAGGACAACAATGGCATTATGGAGTGGAGATATGGTTACCACTGTACAAGGAAGCAAAACGCCTGTCCCAAGTTGCCCAGAAGTAAATATCACTTACAAAGCCTTCCTTTATCAGCTTCTCGTTTTTCATTCTCTTATGAAGTTAATAAAAATAAATTGTAGTTTTACTGGAAACTGTAAAGTCCACTGACACTGGAGACTCCTTCCATAATGACGGAAAAGAAATATGATTCTGTGATCTGTCAACTAAAATGGAGAAAAATCACCTTAATTATTCAAGTAAAAGTCACGACATTTATAGCTTAGTCTAAGTTTAATTTATAACGGGAAATTAGTTTCTTTCTTTATTTTATTTCACAAGTTTTTTTTTTTGTCTCACCAGTTTGGGATAAAAGCCACTAACAGGTTTTAAACACAAGCCACTCCCTCCCCAACCCCCAGACAGCCCCCCCCCACGCACACATGTACATATATTTAACTCCAAATTAATAATAAAAAAAATTAATAGCATTTAGCTTCATGTTCTCCCTTAAAAAAAGACACCCCAGGCTTTATCTAGATTTTCCTCTTTTCCCCCGCTAATTAAAGAGGCTACGCCACCAAACCATCGTCAGTCACTGCCAATATCCAAACCTTTGAGAGTCGAGCAGCAGCGTTCAGGCCCCACCTCAACACTTAGCTTCCTAATTGTTATTAATGCCCCTGATCGAAGCGCTCACGCATTAATGTGGAGCGTGGATGCCAACACTGGAGTCTCCTCCATCCCATCACTATGTGACAAACAATTGAGGGGGGAAAGAATCAGAAAGAAGGGGATGAGCAGAGGAGGAGGAGGAGGAGGAGGAGGAGAAGGAGGAGGAGGAGGAGGAGGAGGAGAGCGATCTGCCGTGCATCACGCGGTCCGCGGAGGAATTAGCAAGCGTGGTTGATTCACCATCCCATGGAAGCGGGGGTGTTAATTTGGAAATCTAGGACTGGTATGCGGAGAATGCTAATTTGTAATTAGGCAGATTAACTAAATCTGGGGAATAGAGAAGATTATTGACTTATATAATAAAATCAACAATACGGCCCCGGTTAAATAATCACGGGCTAAAATCGTACGTTCCAAATGCGTTCGGTCGAGCAGGTTAGCCAAGCCGTGCCAGCGATGAGGCTTTGATCTCTGCCATCCGAACATAATCAAATGAAATGAAGCGATTTCTCAATTCAAGTCGGAAGCACACGTTTAGGATGGTGTATAGATGGATTTTAAAGGTTTTTTTTAAAGGATCATGTTCTCATCTTTTTCACTTTGCAAATCCTCTACATCAAAATAATGAGCTATTAAAAACATGTTTGTGTAGTTATTAACAAATCATTATTACTAAGAACTTACACTACCGTTCAAAAGTTTAAGATCACTTTCTAACTCCATGATGGTTCCTGATGTTTATTTCTTTCTACATTGTAAAGTTTTGCTGAAGGCGTCCAAAAACTGCATGAATCTCCTTTGAACAGTTGATATTGAGATGTTTCTGCTACTTCTGCTCTGTAAAGACTTCATAACACCTCTAATCTGAGCTGCTGTTAATTGGTCATTTTTCAGGCTGATAACTCTAAATGAACTTCTGGTCTGCAGCAGAGGTAGGTTTTGGTCTCGTCCTCCTGGGACGGCCTTCATGACAGACAGTTTCATTATGGTGCTGGACGGATTTTGCGAATGCACTTGACACAATACTGTTCTTGCAGGAACTATTACAGAAAGGCCGACCTCTGTGTCTTACAATAACAACTAACTGGTGTTTTTCTTGTTGTTACGTAATTACCTAATTCCATATGTGTTATTTTATAGTTTTGAAATCCCCAGTATTGTTGTAGAATATAGAAAATAAATCACTAAACAAAAGCAAAGAAGTGTTCTAAAACTTTTGAACGATAGTATATATATATATATATATATATATATATATATATATATATATATATATATATATATATATATATATATATATTTTTTTTTTTTTTTTTTCAGGACAATTATAAGACTTTATTTTGTACATACTTGTTTTTTCTGTGTTGTTTAGTTGTTTGTATTTCACATTTGTTTGTTGATTGTTTTTGTACAGTGTCCTTGAGTGTTATAAATAAGATGTATTATTATTATTATTATTATTGTTATTATTATTATTGTTGTTATTATTATAATTATTATTATTATTATTATTGTTCTTATTATTATTATTATTATTATTATTATTATTATTATTATTATTATTATAGTGATATAAAAGGTATGTTCCAGAACATCCACAAAACAATTAATAAATGAAATCGTTGACATGTGTGTGATGACTTAAGCCACGCCACTACCAAGTCAAAAGTTCACACGACTTTTACTCACTGGGATGCTCTTTGTGCATTTTTGTCCCTTATTACTAAACTTTTATTATTATGAATACATTTTATTACTATTTTTTTTCAGCATCGTAATGATGATTTAATGTCAATTTAAGTCAACATACTTCACCAAATGTTGATGTTTTCATCATTGTTCGGTGTGATTCCCATCGAGTCCTCTAGTCACTGGGTCAACTTAAAAACATGCACTAATATCCAAATTCTACCATGTGACCAAGCAACAGCATGTAAAGCCTTGTTTTTCAGTCGCATCCTCAATATCTTCAATCTACTGTATATAACATTATTTCCATAACAAGCTTTCCAACACGGAATGTCTTCCATAAACATTCCATCTTTTCTTCTAGAAAGTTTATTTTTTGTGATTGTTCTTTTCTGAGTTTGTGATTGTTTCCTTTAAATAGCAGCCACACTTAGACAGCTAGTAAAATTGTGATAAGTACACGACAATCTCAGTTACAAACACAAATACTTTCCCGAACCTTATTTTTAAGCTTATGCATAAATCTACATCCAAATACGAAATTTGTCTTCCATTGATCGTACACAGGTCTTGGTAACATTAGAGTAATGAAATTGGCTATTTTACAAGATATGGTGTCTACTGGAGAGAAAAAAAGACAAGTTCAAAACAAACAGAGATCAGTCATGATTATTTCCATGATACTTTGATGAGATATCACAGAATCTGGACATAAATAAAATTTTAAGAAACAAAAAGTAACTTTGATATTTAATGCCGTAGACTTTAGTGTAAAGGTATTTCTATTATACGTACATATGCAACTATGAATCAAATGTGTTTAGGTGATTAGATTACAGCGGCAAATAAAGTAATCTGAAATGTTTTTGTTTAGCAATGTTGGCTCTTGTCAACTCATTAGATGTCATGCACACGCAATCTGCGCCCGGCACTAGGACCCGGAAGTAAGACGGGCGCAAAACCAGGAAGTATAAAAGAGGTAAACAAACGATGGCTTACCGCTCAGTCATTGAGTTCGGCCCATGTCAGCTCCAGTTGTCGTTTCAGCAAACCGTGAGTACTCACATGTTGGTTCCGTTGTCTTTTGCTATTGTGTGTGTATTTCTAGGACGCGGGTTAAATTTGTGTTTTTCCCTTGCTCCGTTTTTGTGAGAGTCCTTAAACTAAATCGCGTGGTTATCCTGCCTGCTCGCTTCTTTCCGCGTTTGGGTTTATCCTCCACGCTACATTGGGCTAACCGCTAAAGCTACGTCTTCTGGTCACCTCAGGTTAGTCCATCTTGACAGAATGACTGAGCCCTCCGCGGTAAACCCAGCGGATTACGCGAGTCTCTGCGACGTTGTAGATCAGCATGCGGCGTTAATCAATCAGCTAACCGGGGATCTCGCTTCCCTCCGCCGCGAGATCGCTGAGCTCCGGCGGGAGAATACGAATCTCCGCGCGGCTGTTGATGACGTCACTGCTCGATCGCACGCCGCGGAGGCCGCGGCGCCGCATCCCCCCCCCCCCCCCCTCCTTCTGATGTTTTTCTTTCTCTACCAGAGAAGTGGAACGGCACGGACGGGAAGTGCAGCGTATTTTTGACAGCTCTCGATCTGGTGTTTGAGTTTAATGCCACCAAATACTCCACCGATCGCCTTCGCATCGCTCTTCTCGTTTCGTTGCTAAAAGGGCAGGCAGCAGAGTGGGCCACGGCAGTTCTCCAGGCGGACACAGACACCGCCCACTCATACAATGAGTTCACCCACCAACTTAAACTAACTTTTGAACATCCAGCGGGCGAGGTGGAGACCGACACCAGACTTTACCATCTGAGGCAGGGAGGGCTGTCCGTGAGCCGCTATACGGCCGAGTTTCGCACCCTCGCCGTTCAAACAACATGGGGCGATGCAGCGCTCCGGACATCCTACTACGAGGGACTGGCTTCTCGAATCAAGGACGAACTAGCCGGGCGAGAGCTTCCTGCGACCCTGGAGGGTCTGATCCAGCTCGCTCTCCGGATCGACCAGCGCCTCCTCTCTCGCCCGAGGCCAGCCCCTCGCACCCTGCCACCTGCACCCCACTTCGCCGTCACCACTTCACGGCCCGCACCCGTCTTCACCGTCACCAGTCCACGTCCCGCAGACTCCGCCTCCTACGCCACCCCAGGACATGTCGGTTCTCCACCTCCTGCCGTGGTTGACACCGGAGCCGGGGAACCCATGCAACTAGGACGCGCCTCCTTGACCGCTGCAGAACGGGAGAGACGTTTCCGTGAAGGGCTCTGCGCCTATTGCGGGTCAGCCGCACATCACAGGGCGACCTGCCCTTTCAGACCGGGAAACGCCCAGGCCCGGTGAGAGAAGAGAGATACTCGCCGGGTCACCTTCGTCTCTCCACCATCACCACCAATTCCTCCCGTCTCACGGTTCAGGTACACCTCCAGGTTGGCCACAAACGAGTCCGAAGTGCTGCATTCATCGACTCCGGGGCAGCAGGTAACTTCATTGACTCCGCATATGCCAAAACCCTGGGGGTTAAACTCGAGGCGTTATCCCAGCCCGTTCACATCACATCTGTCGACGGTCGCCCCCTCTCCACCAGCCCAATAAACGCCCGAACCGAACCCATCACCATCTCCATCAACCAGCACCATGAAAAGCTAAACTTTTTCGTCACCTCCATCTCCTCACCTCCCATCATCCTTGGACATCCCTGGCTGCTCCAGCATGACCCTCTCATCTCCTGGACCCAGAATCGGATCCTCCAATGGGGCGCGACCTGCACCGAACTGTGCCTACGGGCAACGGCTGGGACGTGCTCTAGGGAGTCCGAGGCCCCCGACGTCGACACCAACGCCATCCCAGAGCCGTATCGGGACCTGGCGGAGGTCTTCTGCAAGAGACGAGCTACTCATCTTCCTCCGCATCGGCCCTACGACCTCACCATTGACCTCCAACCCGGTGCAGTCCCACCCCGCGGCCACCTCTACTCCCTCACACCTACAGAGACGCAGGTTATGGAGGAGTATGTGACCAACGCCCTTCGCCAAGGCACCATCAGACCCTCCTCCTCACCTGCCGCCGCGGGGTTCTTCTTCGTGAAGAAGCGGGGCGGTGAACTTCGTCCATGTGTCGACTATCGGGGGCTAAACAATATAACTATCAAAAACCGACACCCATTGCCTCTTACCAACTCAGCCCTGGACGCCCTCTCTGGCGCCACCATCTTCACTAAGTTGGACCTCCGGAGCGCCTACAACTTGGTGCGCATCAGAGAGGGCGATGAGTGGAAGACGGCCTTCATCACCCCTACTGGGCACTATGAGAATCTCGTCATCCCCTTTGGGCTGTGCAATGCCCCCGCCGCCTTCCAACACCTCATCAATGACATCCTTCGCGACATGCTCGGGCGGTGGGCGTTCGCCTACCTGGACGACATCCTAATCTACTCACGCACCATGGAAGAACATACCCAGCACGTCAGGGCGGTTCTAAAGAGATTACTCGCCCATCAACTGTACTGTAAGTTGGAAAAGTGCGCTTTTCACGAGCGCTCCACCACGTTCCTGGGTTTTGTCATCTCGCCCCAGGGTGTGGCCATGGACCCGCAGAAGCTAGAGGTTGTGCGTCATTGGCCCCTACCCAAGACCCTCAAGCAACTTCAACGGTTTCTCGGGTTTGCGAATTTCTATCGTCGCTTTATCCGGGACTACAGTACAGTTGCCGCCCCCCTAACCGCTCTGACCCGCCCTTCACCTCTCCCTTTTCACCTCAACCCTGCAGCTGTCTCCGCTTTCAAGTCACTTTGTCACCGCTTCACCACAGCACCGATTCTCCTCCATCCAGATGTCAGAAAATCATTCGTTGTGGAGGTGGATGCTTCAGATGTGGGCGCTGGAGCTATCCTCTCACAACGAGGTCCAGATCAGAAACTACACCCATGTAGTTTCTTCTCCAGAAAATTTGACTCCACTCAGCAGCGATACGGGGTAGGGGACCGCGAACTGCTGGCCATAAAGTGGGCTCTGGAGGAGTGGCGTCACTGGCTCCAGGGCGCCAGTGAGCCATTCATAGTCTGGACGGACCACCAAAACCTCATAACCATCAAGAACCTGAAACAGTTAAACCCACGACAGGCGCGGTGGGCCTTATTTTTCGAAAATTATGATTTCCACCTCTCGTACCGCCCGGGCTCCAAGAACACAAAAGCGGACGCTCTCTCCCGACAGCTGGAAGTGGACATTCCCCGGGCGGACCCCGCGCCTGTCCTTCCATCATCCAGGATCATCGCCCCACTCCAACTAGACCTGGAGACGAGAGTTCGCCAGGCGCAGGCTACAGAGACCGAACCGGCAGGTGTGCCACCTGGACGACTCTTTGTGCCCGAGAGGATGCGATCAGAAGTCCTCCAGTGGGGTCATTCCTCTCCCATCTCAGGACACCCGGGCACTCGACGGACGCTCCAATTTCTCCAACGAGACTTCTGGTGGCCCTCCCTCACGAAAGACGTCCAAGAGTTCGTTCAGGCATGCCCAGTGTGCGCCAGGGCCAAAACCACCAATCAACCAACCCCCGGTGAACTGCAGCCACTCCCAGTTCCTCGACGGCCCTGGACGCACATTGCCGTCGACTTCATCACGGGCCTGCCGGCCTCCGAAGGAAAGGACACCATTCTCACCATCGTCGACCGGTTCTCTAAAGCCGTGCACCTGGTGGCTCTCGCCGGACTCCCGTCAGCCAAAGGAACAGCAGAGCTGATTTTAGAGCACGTAGTCCGTCTGCATGGGTTCCCCAAGGACATCGTCTCGGACAGAGGGCCCCAGTTCACAGCCCGGTTCTGGAAAGCCTTCTGCCGTCTGATCGACTCCACCTGCAGTCTCTCATCTGGATATCACCCACAGACTAACGGTCAGACGGAGCGGACCAACCAACAGCTGGAGCGCTACCTGAGATGTTTCGTAGCTGATCGACAGCGCTCCTGGGCGCACTATCTCATCTGGGCTGAACTGTCACACAACCTCCACACCTCCTCTGCCACCAACCTAAGCCCATTTGAGGTATGTTACGGTTTCCAACCTTCGATGTTCAACCACCCAGAACCGGAGGTTGATGTACCGTCCGCCCAACAGTTGGTCCGCAGATGTCGGCGGCTATGGATTACAACCAACCGGGCCATCCAACGCACCAACGCCCGCTACACTCACCAACACCGCCGTCGACATCCTCCGGGACGATTGTACCATGTAGGTGACAAGGTATGGCTTTCTACAAAGAACCTCCACCTTCACATCGAATCAAAAAAACTCTCACCCAGATTTATCGGACCATACCGCATCACCCACAGGATTAACCCTGTCACCTACCGGCTCCAGCTGCCTGCGGCGCTCCGGATACATCCAGTCTTCCACCTGTCTCAGTTCAAGCCCTTCATCACCTCACCCATGATTCCACCCACCCCCCCAGCTCCTCCTCCCCGGATCATCGACGGCGGTCCCGCCTACACCGTGCGCCGAATCCTCGACTCGCGCCCTCGGGGTAAAGGTACGCAATACCTGGTGGACTGGGAGGGCTATGGCCCCGAGGAGCGATCTTGGATCCCGGCCCGGTTCATTCTCGACCCGGAGCTAATTCGGGACTACCGTCACAGGGTATCCTCCGCCCCAGGACCGTCAGGAGCCAGTCCTGGACAGGGGGGTACTGTCATGCACACGCAATCTGCGCCCGGCACTAGGACCCGGAAGTAAGACGGGCGCAAAACCAGGAAGTATAAAAGAGGTAAACAAACGATGGCTTACCGCTCAGTCATTGAGTTCGGCCCATGTCAGCTCCAGTTGTCGTTTCAGCAAACCGTGAGTACTCACATGTTGGTTCCGTTGTCTTTTGCTATTGTGTGTGTATTTCTAGGACGCGGGTTAAATTTGTGTTTTTCCCTTGCTCCGTTTTTGTGAGAGTCCTTAAACTAAATCGCGTGGTTATCCTGCCTGCTCGCTTCTTTCCGCGTTTGGGTTTATCCTCCACGCTACATTGGGCTAACCGCTAAAGCTACGTCTTCTGGTCACCTCAGGTTAGTCCATCTTGACATTAGAAAATGATGCAGAAAACAAGTATAATCAGGATAACTTTAAAGCTTGGTGAAGTTGCATTGTACAAAATAGACAGTAGAAGTTAAGCCTTTATTTGTCACATATACATTACAGCACAGTGAAATTCCTTCTTCGCATATCCCAGTGTACCTGGGGTCAGAGCGCAGGGTCAGCCATGATACAGCACCCCTGGAGCAGATAGGGTTAAGGGCCTTGCTCAAGGTCAGTGGCAACCTGGTGGAGCTGGGTATCGAACCACCAACCTTCCGGTAACTAAGTGCCTTAGCCCTCTGAGCCACCACTGCCCCACTGCCACAGAAATCAGAGCTATTGTATGTTTAATAGTGAAAACAAGATAATTTCCTTACACACATGATGTGATGAGAACTCATAGGATTGGGACTAAACAGCTGTGCATCCATAAAAAAAAATCTTGTTGGTGAGACTAATCAGAAAAAAGGCTTCAGTTTGCTAGCAAGCATAAAGATTGGACTTTGTAGCAATGCAAACGGTCATGTGGCCTCATGAGTCCAGACTGAACCTATTCCAGAGTGATGGGCGTGTCAGGGTAAGAAGTGAAGCTCATGAAGCGATGCACCCATAATGCATAGTAGCCATTGTACAATCCTCTGAAGACAGTGTTATGATCTGGGTTGGCTTCAGTTGCTCTGGTCTAGAGCATAAAATGAAGTCAGCTGATAACCTGAACGTAATGAATGAGTTTTTCTTCTCTGATGGACATATTCCAGGACTCAGATTGTGAAAGGGTGGTTCTGGAAGCATGAGGAATCACATTGTGTGCTGTAATCAAAGCTAAATGAGGTCAAATTAAATATTAGAATAAAAAAAAAAAAAAAAAGTACCCGCACCAGCCTGTTTTTCTCTCTCTATTGAAATCAGAGTGAGGTCCTACGTCCCATGTCAGGAAAAGTTTCAGCTTATTTGACACTAGAAACTCCTTCCAAAATGCCTTGTATTAACCAGATGATTTCCTTCAACCAAACAACTTAGGATCTAGTGCAGATGCTGCGATGCTTCATGTTTAGAAAGCTAGGCTTAATGAATGAATGAAAGCCAGGTTTTCTCCCATACAGCGATCAGTTGAAAATCTTTGCTTCACATCTGGACCACAGTTGCATGTATGCTATAAATGAATGGCAGAGCATTGTTGATGGTAACTGGACAAGTAGTAATTGTTTCTTGTATTGTTTTTCTCATTGCTGTTTTCATCAATAGTTCATGCTTTACACACACCAGCATTAATGAATGTTCTAAGCTCTGTTCCAGATGTGGAATTTCCTCTGGAAAAAAAACACACCAAACAGTAGTGTTTTCTGCTTAAATCCTAAAAATGGCTTAAACTAGACCACTCGAGGTAGTTTTTGGCTTGTTTCTCTCTTTTATTTATAACACTTCAACAGAATGTTTGTCTTTTAGGGGAGTTCCGAACATCTATAAAATGAAGAACTCTATCCAAAGAGCTATGCAACCAACCATTCAGCTACAGTAAGAGTAGACCAGAGAGAAAGCAGTGTGAAAATGCTGGGTGCTCCAAACCTTTTTATTCTTATCGCTTCTACACTGGGTTGGGAATAAACCCTGGATGACATACTGTATCTGTCCATCATAGGGCACCATGGAGACTCATTCAAACCATGGGATAATTTAGAATAGCCAGAAATTGGGATTAAACCAGAGAACAAGAAGGAGTCTTGATAATCATTGGGAGAAAATGAAAAGCATATCCTTATACTTTGATCCTAAGCATAACATCAAAGGAGGAACCTTGGAGATGTAAGATGGCAACACTACCCCCGCTGACCACTATCAAAAATAATCAAGAAAACCATTTTGCAGGAAACTGGTCTAGATCTGGATCTCTAATAAGCTATTAAGAGGTGACGGTGGTTAGGAGAAAATTATATAAGAAAGGAAAAAAAACGTATACCAATCGGGGAAACCCCAATCTCATCTGAGAACGTTATTGAAAATTAGGTTTCCATGTTCATAAGTACTATTAGATCCTATTAGATGTTCATGGACTGCCTGTCCATGCCTGAGTTGTAGCATTAGCACTAAATGGAAGTGTTCACTACTCACTACTGTGCTCTTTGCAGTGACACTGAATGACTGGCCACACAGTCGATAAGAAAGTCAGTTGTGTTGAAACATGAACTTATAACCTCTGAACACAAGGCTGGTCTCAGAAGATCGAGTCCAGTGCTTTTTTTTTTTTTTATCTCTTCCACTTCCACTCCATTCAAGCTCGGCTCAATCTGTCTCTTATTGAACTCTCCACCCTAATCCTCCGGGCCCATTTAAAAAACCTATCCACACCTCTTCCGTCCAAGACGCGAGCGAGTCTGTTTATAAGAAGATGCAGCTGCCTCCCCTTACCCCATCCCCTCACTTGCTCTCCTTCCCTCCCTCCGTGTTCTTTTTATCAATGAATATGCTACTTTTGACACTAAAGACTGCACATCAAATGGGCTTGGGAATCCATCCCGCACCACAACTGCCCATTTGTTTTCAAAGCAGAGGACGTGAAATTCGCAGACATAAAGGTGCCTTTGTTCTCCTGCCCTCTGGCCTGCGGTGCCCGTGCGGACGGGTACCACGGGGAGAAGCCCAGATCAAAACGTTGTGCAAAAAAAAGCACCATTACCTGGCCCCCAATGATACCCCCTGGCACTCGCAATTAAATCAGCGGACCTGAAAATTTCCTCATAACGTCAATCAAAATTACTTTCTCTGACACGGTCGCTGTCTTAAAAGCGCACCACTGGTTGTCTAAGGGGGCCTGTCCACTTAATTCAAAGCTCCTTATTCAAATCAGGCTAAGGAGGAAAGCCTGGCGAAGGGTCTTATCCTCCAGCATGCAGATGCCTTCAAAAACAGCACTCCATATGAAAAAAAAAAATTCAAAATGAATGTGTCATTGGAATAATGCGTTGTGAATTTACTTTTGCACCCAGCGTGACAGGGACGCCAGGTCCCACGACTGTTCTGGACTCTCCTTCTTGAGAGTTAAATGCGAGATGCAAGGACTCAATAGCGTCAATGGAGAAAATGTATCTTATAACTTTCTATATTTTTTGATTGAATGGTGCAAAGATTGAAATTAACAGTGGCATCAATAAGAAGTAACTTTTAGCAGTGTTCTTATAATCTCCTGATTGTAAACTCAAAACCTTCAGGTGTCCTGTTGGCATATGGTACTGTGCAAAAGTCTAAGGCACCATATTATCTGTAGTCTAGATTTTGTTATACATGTTCATTATGTATAGATGACACGGTGGCTTAGTGGTTAGCGCTGTCGCCCTGCACCTCCAGGGTCGAGGGTTAGGTTCCTGCTTCGAGTCTGTGTGCATGGAGTTTGCATGTTCTCCGCGGGTTTCCTCCCACTGTCCAAAGACATTCAGATAATTGGCGTTCCTGAATTGCCCATAGTGTGTGAATGAGTATTTGAGTGTCTGCGTGTGCCCTGCGATGGATTGCCACTCTGTCCAGGGTGTACCCCGCCTTGTGCCCTAAGTATCCTGTGTACCTGTATAAATAATTATTATAGGTATAGATGATGAGTGAGTGTTCATCATATCTGTATTATTATGTACAAAAACCATTCAATATTTTCAAACATAACTTAAAAATGAATGCATAAATGACATTACTGAAGAATATTTGCATGCCAGTAAAGACAGCAACATATTACATGACAGATCCACTTTCAGATGGAAACAAACAAGTAAACAAAACAAACTAATGTAGGTTACTGGGCTTTGAAAGAAAGGAAAGAGTGTGTCAAAGTTACCAGAAGAACTCTTACCATATTCTCCAGCATGCACAGTAAAACACCTGTTTCACCTATAAAACTGCACAAATCTGTATCTACCTCTACTGATTATTTTCAAACAAAGAATTTTCACTCCAAATATTGATTGTGTTTATTTTAGTACTCGTTAGTGTTCTTTATAGACATTTCTTTCATGTAGAAATTTTTTTCCAGCTTTTGCTTATGGCATTGTTTTGTACCCAAGACTTTTGCAAAGCACTTTAACTAAAACAGCTGGTAGGTTTTACTGAGCATGCTGGAAAATATGAGTTCTTCTGGTACGGTAACTTTGTCACCCTCGCTCCTTTCTACTTCCATGCAAAACAAACATGAATGCAAATATTCTTCTGTAATGTTATTTGTTCGCAAACCCCAGCCACCGGATGCAGTGCCGATCCCATGCCTGGTGTAAAATGTTGCTGTGCGAATCGGATGGTCAGCTGTGGCGACCCCTTGAGCAGCTGAAAGACTAACAACAAATGTCATTTATGTGTTTATTTTTGAGTTATGTTTGGAAATTGTTAGGGTTATAGGGAATAGTTTTGCACATAATAATACCATTTACTGTATAAGGTTTCATCAATTCTTGTTATTCCATTCCTTTAAAAAAAACTACTAAAAATGATTTGTTCTTGAGGGTCACTCAAACATTGATTAATTTTCAATAGCTAGAAACTGTAAAGCAAAATGTCTGTCATGAATAAGAAATTATGGTTACAGTTTTATGTCTATAACAATGCACTAAAACTTGAGTTTCCTTCCATGAGTGGTGGGATAATATTCTTTTTAAAAAAGAAAAGTATTGTCCAGCATTTAGAGGTCATCCAAATGTTGATTCGTCATTGACATAAAAAAACGAAGGCTTCTTTCTTTATATATCACATTTTTAGTAAATATACTGCTGACCCAGACAGATCCTTGTGCATAATATCGATAGCCAAAATGAATGGCCTGATTTGAGTTTTGAACAAAGCCAAGTCTATTAATCAAAGCAAAAAAATAAATAAAAAAGAGACTTAGCATCACAATAAGCTTGAAAACTAGGACATTATCAAGTAGCCTAGGCACTGCGTCTTCAGCCTTCTACTTCTCTAAAACCCTAACACTACTGAACATCTCGGGTTCAGAAAGTTCATCTCTGCTTAAAAATGAAGAAAAAAAGAAAAGAAAAGTTTGCAAGAAGTGTTTAAGAAAGTCAAAAAAGAGAGAAAAAAACAGAAGATATGTAATTAATTGATAGAGAATCACTTCCTTTGCAGCTTTTATGGAACTAGAGTCCGCAGAGTGCCAACTTAACACTCATCAAAAAGAGAAAAACAAGACGTTTCTTCATTGCCAAATGGTCTGTACTTCAGCAGGAGACTTTGGAAATTGGCGCTTTCTGCTTTGAAGAAGTAGGGGGGGGCAATTCTTTGTGTGAGACCCGAGGTCGATATCCAAAGCGAGGGAGTGTCCATTGGGAGGATCGTGACCTCCCCATGATGATTCTTAAGCGGCTCTCTCAGGATCTTTTTCCGAAACGTTCAAACGGTCCCCGGTCTGGCAGAAGAGTTTTAATGAAAATGGATTCCAACAATGTTACAGCAATGAGAGGGTGTTAATTAGTAGTCACTTATTGTGCACTGTTGTCTGGTCTGCATCCAACAAAAAAATAAAGTACTCTGTCTAAACTATACCATGAGGACGGCCGAGGAAGCGATGTCCGCTAAAGGGCCTCGAGAGACGGGACGAGCGGCGTCCGGTGGAAGAGAAAGCGAGATGGCTTAAAAATCATAATATGCATTAAATGTATATTTACACCACGGACAGGTCTGATTGGTCAGAAAAGAGACGTTAATTCATAATAATATACCAGCTGCATGGTCAGAAGCGAAGTCTGTGATTGTTGATATGGGGACGTATATTAAGACAGTTGGAAGAAGACTCCAGTATCAAGATATTTGGAGACGAGTGTAACAAGTGTGAATCTTGATGACTCTAAATGCAGACAAACAACGCAAAACTATATGTGGAATCAATGAGCAACATTCCCTATAAGCATAAGGGAATGGACATAAAGGTAACTGAGACAGGAACCAGAGACAGACGATAGGATACACAACAGAAGCTAGACGCAGAGACCCAGAACCTAAATCATGGTGATCATCAGAGTGAGAGAAGACACACGTGCTGGGGCTGATGGGAAACACAATGCTGTGCCCATATGTACAGTATTTTCAATTTTAGAGTTTTTTTAATCTATAAACATTAGCGAGCATCAAGCTAAATATTAAATTCGACAATAATGGGATTCAAAAATCACATCATAAAATTGTTACTGTTGCCAAATATATTCTTGGCATAAAACAGTGGAGAGCGTTTACATCAATAGTGGCTGGTTTCAGTGCAGTTTCATAGGTTTCATGTAAGTTCCATGACATTAATAAACATTTTAATGTATAAAATGCACAACAGGTCACTCATCAATTAATAGAATTATGAAATATTTAGCAAGTTGCTGTGATAGCATATCAGAGAAATCAAACTCTCTCTGCATCACTGATTAGTTTCCTATAACAGCTCACCACGTCATCACTTATTTCTTACAGTATTCAACGATCCTCTTACACTTAAAGGAAGTCGGCGCTTAACGCTGTGCTGGTCGACTTCCTAATCCGCGCCTGAGGCTCAATAAACAGATTCAGTCCGAGTGGAAACTCACGTTGCCTTGATGCGACCAGAAGGGCAGAGTCGCTCGAGCGTGTTCCTAATTAACAGACGCAAAAACACAAGGCCTCGTTTATTAGTATAAAAGGGAATCTGATGTATTTTTACGAGGACATAATGGAAGCGTTTACGGCTCCATGTCGTGCCAATCACGCATCAATCTGTGGGGCCGTTTGCTGAGTACTGCAGGCAGCGCATTACCAGTAATAACATTTCTGGTGTAATCATGCATATATATTTCTCCTTCCGTCGGTCGGGATGGAGTTGTACGAGCTAATGTATTCGGAGTAAGACCCACTGCCGCTCACAAAGGAGGGGGAAGAAAGAGAGCCTTGGTTGAGTAACCGTAATAATTGGAAAATTATTTTGATAGCCTGAAACAATCTAATATATTACAGAATTTTATTAAAATAATATCAAATCAAATTAACTACTATTCCATAATGAATTAGGTAACAAGGTAGGCAGATATTAATCGGCCCACCCTCCCTGAGGCCAGGGGAGACAGAGAGGGTGTGTGTGTGTGTGTGTCTGTGTGTGTGTGGTAGGGGGAGGGTTATTAAGTTGGCTTTTGCGGCTTGTTAGAAGTCAGCACAAGGAAGTAAAGAAAGTCCTCCAGGATATAATCATTCCTTTCTTCTTCTTTTTATTCTTCTTCTGTTCTCCAAGTTTGCTGCACCATTGTCTGCAGATCTGTACATCTTCTCCATAACTGGCAGCCTAAACTTCACAATCAGCTCACCATGCCGCAACCTCATCCCACGGTGCAAATCTGGTTGCCCTTTGTAACGCCACTGCCTGTAGGGCTTCAGCCGAAATGTGCTCCCAGCCCGGTGGGTTTGTAATCAGGACCAGGTCCGTGTGCGCCTTTGAAATAGTACTCAGCTTGTTTGCTTTGCTGTGCCAGACATTGTTAATGTTAGAGCCTCATGCCATGCTAGCTTCATACCTAACATGGCAAGGCTCCTGGAACTTCGCCGTGCAACCTTGAATTATTGCATGCTTCTCAAAAAAAGAAGAAGTAAAAAAACTCGAACAAGAAAGCATGACATTTTGCAGGTGTGACATGTTCTCCCTGGGATTTTGGTCCCTAATGCTTCATTGGTGCAAGGTGCGAAACGAGCATCTTGTTCAGAATGTAGGGTATGAGATGCTCATTGGTTAGACCTGAGACACAAAGAAACATTAAAAGTGTTTTTATTTTTGGGATTTGTACATCATTAAGTGTACTTCGTGCTCTACAGGTATCTGCTCATCTATCTAAAGTGACCATGAATCCAATTCTACTTCCATTCTACTCCGTAGGCTTGAGGTACTGGTTGAGAGAACCATGACACAGGGGCAGTCCATGGCAAGTTCTGTTAAAGAACCTAAAAGATTGTCCCACATGGACAATAGAGAACTTTATGTGGACAGGATTGAACCAGGGACTGAGGACTTATGAGGCAGCAATGTGGCAATGATTGATGGGGTGAAGGTGCTCCAAATCCAAGAGGTACTATACAGTATGTGACTCTGTTCCTGATGCTGTAGCAGTGATTAAACACTGGACTTAAAAACTTCACATGCTTGTAGAGTCCACTACAGAGACATTTTTGTTGGACCTGTTTGATTGCGTATGATCAAAGATCACATGCCCTGGTGAGACTATGTTCTACCTCAAAGTCTCAATGACAGGTTCCCTGGGTAAGGTCTAGGTTCTAGGTCTACTGTAGGTTCAGCAATGTTGTGTGTCCAAAAAAGTCAGATGATGACCTGAATTACCAGGTTTTTTCCATCAATGGATCGTTTCTTCCCTGATGACACAGGCATATTCCGAGGTGTCACTGCCAGGATTCATTGGGTTCACATTGTGAAAGAATCTTTCCAGGAGCATGAGGTTCACCCATGGATTGGTCACCACAGAGTTCAGACCTTAACCCCACTGAGAATCTTTGGGATGTGATGGAGAAAGCGTTATGCAATGGTCCGACTCTCCCATCATCGATATAAAATCTTGGGGAGAATTTAATGTGAAATTAACATTGTATACGTTTATCAAAACGATGCCGTAATCAAAGCAAATGGCGGTCCGATGAAAAGCGCCGACAAATCACTCTTGAGGTGAATTAAACCGGGGTCGGGGGGTGGTTGGGGTGGTGGAATGTTAGTGGAAACCTAAGTAGTTCTAACACGTTGCCTTCGAAAGAGAAGAGACAGTGAGAAAATAAAATTTATTTTTAATTACTAATTATTTTGGCATTTTTATGGCTTTATTTTAGCTGTCAGAGTGCTTAAAGGGAGGGGGGGATTAAGGTCCTCGGGGGAAGAGGAAGGAGATGAGAGGAAGGAGCAGGCAGAGGGAGGACAGCTAATTTTTGATCCAAACGGGGCTTTGCAGGCCGGGGGGGTGACAGCTGCACTGTCTTTAGCCCGGATTTGAATTTGAATTCTATCTAACGATGCAGCGACGCGCGGACTTGGCAGGGCAGTCTGGTAATCTCCTTGACACAAATGCCTGGGCTTTTCTTGTGTGCCCTCACAGAGATTTGGGTAATTAAAGTTAAATTGAAGGAATAAAAAATATCCTTCTTGTAGTGAGGCTGTCTCGCTAATGCCAAGTGTGAATAGTCAGGGTTGTCCTTAGAACTATAATCCTAAACGCTGCTTCTCCTGGAAGAGGGGACTGCCAAAGGTTTTTTGCGAAGCTCTAAAGACAGTGATAAGGCAAGGCCACGTCGCTTTCATCTTCCAGGCATCTTTAAGACGAGGTGAGAAGGAGAAAAAAAAAAAAAGTGGAAAATGTTAGTGCTTGTACTTTATGAGACTTACATGATATCTGGAAGATGAACATCTGCTGCCGCTGCATGCCGCCATCTTTATTGTGCCAAATGCCAATTTATGCCAAATGGTCATGCAATGTGTAATTTGGGTGAACCTGTTTTCCAATGTAGCTTGTGTAGCTGACCAACATGGAACTTGATACAATCTCAACTGTCACCTCTTTAATATTTCACAACCTTCCCAGGAGACCCTAAACAGTCACATTTTGATATTGCCTTCATGAATAAGCAGGGGTACGATGTTCCTATTAGTTAGAGATGGAGTGGCTGATAACCGTGTATGTGTCTACGTATGGTGTGGCATATGCTAAACACACCAACACAGAGATATATGCTCTCTCTGGCAGAATGTTAAACGTTGGCACGTGTAAAAACGTCCCCCCCCCCCAAGTCTCCCCCATCCCGAGTGCGTAGATTTTGCAACGGATCAGCTGATTCCAGCAAGGGAACCAGAAGCTCTAACTCGGTAAACATAGCAGGAATTAAGTTCTACGCTGGCCATCTGTGTTATGTTAATGGAATGAAAATGTCAAGAAATTAACCTGCGGTCGAAAGCTTGGACGTTGCCGACTTCCTATTAGCTCAGGAGAGACGCTGGGATCTGTGTGCAAGAGGGACGTGGAGGAAGAATAACAGAGAATAATTGCACTCCATTCATCATGGTATCTTTTACACAACCTTCAACCCGAGTCATACCTGAGCCATCGCGTTCCTTCTGTCTTTTTTCTCTCCACTCAGGTTATTGCCCAGAGCATAATAACTATGAAATTACTGCGGAGCTGTCTTGTCAGTAACCAGAGAAATGGCAGTGTGGGAGGCAGAGCAACAAGACTCCCATTGTAGCCTGGGCAATGGCTCGGCACCTCCCGTGTCATGCTGCGAGGAAAGAAAGGGAGGAGGATGAGAAAAAGAAAGTGAGCAAGTGAATGAATTTGTGTGTGTGTGTACAGTATGTGTGCGTGTGTGTGTGTGTAAGTGGGTGGTTTTGAGAAGAGGCCTCAAGTTTACCTGGTCTGGACTGGTCTGGACTGATCTGGTCTGGTCTGGTCTGGCGCTATTGACAGAGTGGCAGTCAAAAGTCTGGAGGAGAGAACAGGCCAAGACGGGCGCCACATCAAAGCTCCCCTATCAGAGCCACACCTCCAGCTCACCTGGAACCTCCAAGCTACGGACAGACAAGCCATCCTGACAGACAGACCACCCCGAGCTTTCAAAGAACATTTCAGAGACACAACACCCAAATAAACGTCTAGACACTTTCTACTTTCTTTAAACAAGGTCTGGAAGTTGGGGTTTTGGCTGCGGGGGGGTCGAGTCTTTTCCCTTCCCTTCATCTTGTCTGCAAATCAACGAGATGGATTTAGGAAGGGTCTGGAAAATCTCAGGGTGGAAAAAAAAAAAAAAACTTTTGCTGTCCAAATTGTCCATGCCTTTAGAACCCTCTGTGTTCAGTCTCATTGTTCAGCTAGTGTTTCACTTTTTAAGAACCACTGTTGCACTTGAAATACACTTTCGAAGGTCAGTAAATTAATTTTAATCAAATAAACCAAGAATCAGAAATATATAAAAAAAAAATGAAAATATTAGGATTAAAGAATCAAAACATTGCACTAAAAGGGTGCTAATAAATCTCAAATGCATATTCAAGACTTTTCCATAAACTCCTTTGACTTGCACAAGTATTTAAATAAAATATTTTGGTAATTTTTATTATGTGCCTTCATACCATATTTATTGCAGTAAATGAGCACAAAAAAGACCATTTTAATTAAAGACACATAAGTATTTCTTATGGCCCACACATTCACAAACTACTTGCTACACTGAATTGTCCTAAATTGAAATTCTTGATTAACCTTTGGCCCTTGACCCTGTGCCATCACATGCTTTAAATCAGCTACGAACTCATTACGCGCTAGCTAGATAAGATAGGAAGTATTCATGAATCACTCTAACTTGTTTAAGAACTGTCAAAATTTACCGACCAACTGTTACAAAGAGCCTTCTATCCCTCACCTCAGGACATCTGTTAATGATCCTCTGTCAATGATCATCTGTTAATAGTCTCCTGGATACCAGTGTTTTGGATACAGAAGCTATGAACCTGCCAGACAGGTCTGTAATAACCATCACCATATGCAGTGTGTAGTATCTAGTGAAGTTTACTACTTAGTAGTTTAATGCAATGTGTGGGACTTAGCTGTGGATTTTATATCTACGTATTAGAGCATACTCTACTAAAATTTAGGAGTTTAGCGTGCAAGGCAGACAATATCTACTGTATGAGAGCGTACGACCGTATTTAGTAGTTTTTTGATTTGAGTATTTATTATGGAGCACAATTAAGTAAACTGTATACTGTACTGTACATTATACTTACTTATTGATCATGCTTGAGGGTCACCCAAATTCGTCTTTTTCTTCTTCTTTTTTCGCCCGCTCCCGTTAGTGGTCACTATTTTTTGCCATCTAAATCTGTCTACCACATCTTCCTTTGTAACTCCAACCTCCTGCATGTCCTCCCTCACCACATCCACAAACCTCCTCTTGGGCTCTTCCTCTTATCCTCCTGCCTGGCAGCTTCATCTCTAGTAACATTCTCCTCCCGATATACCCCTCATCCCGCCTCTGCAGACGTTCAAACCATCGTAATCTGGCCTCTCTAACTTTGTCCCAGAAGTGTCCTACTGTACTGTACCTGCACTCCCTCTCTGATATACTCATTCCTAATCCTGTCCATTCTTGTCACTCCCAAAGCAAATCGCAGCTTTGCCACCTCCAGCTCTGCTTCCTGTCTTTTTGTCAGCGGCAACGTCTTTCAAGTGAGAACACTGCTGTTCTCACTGCTGTCCTGTAAACTCATGAACCAAAATGAACGTCGCACTTTACTACCCTTATTTCTCCTTAGACTCTTTCGTATGACTTATGTTTAAACATGTATTAACCCTGCACGTGCGCTATTGTCCAAAGTTAGCTTTGCTGGCGAAACTTGACTGATTTCTTTCATTTATTTTATAACCTCTGTAACCATTCAGACAAGTTCATCCACAAGAACTGTCATCCTGTCCATCACGATTTTCATTCCATTCAAACATCATCATAAACCTCGTGTTTAAACGTTTCTTCTTGGAATACGCTCGACACTGAATAGCTCAAAGCCGTGAATCGTGTTTTCAATTCATACCTGTCTAGAGTAATTAATTATATGGGCTACAGCCTCCAGCCTGAAGCACTTTTTTTTTTTCTTTAGAATTTTTAACCTGTCTTAGCTCCTCCTGCCACCCAGTGTTAAGAGACAAGTTTAATTGCTACATGAGAGCCACAAAAAAGAGCTCAGACTCGACGTCAAAACACGTACAGTACTACACCTAGATTGGGTGTAGTTACACTTCTTAAAAAAAAAAGAAAGAAAAAAAGCTGTGGGGTAATTAAACTGAATGCATTCCACTGAGTAACTTTTGATGTCGCCGCTTTTCCTGGAATGCTAATCTGGTGGAATACTTTCGTAATTATGGCAGCTGTTTGCGTACGTCATGGCGTCCAAAATACAGTACGAACACCTTTAATTTCTCTCTGTGCAGTGCGTCTTTTTGTCACGGTATGATGAGGCTTAAGGAATGTAAAATTGAATTGGCATTTTCTTTTTAAATCAAATTAAAGACACGTTCAATGTTTTAGGTTTGCCCTCCAGCTACAAGCTAACAAGTACACATTCACATTCCATACAAACTTAATAAAGTAATTAGAATAATTCTTTTGATTGTGTAAAGCTGCTTTGCGACAATGACAATTGTTAAAAGCGCTTATACAAATAAAATTTAATTGAATTGAGTTGTGGCAGATGTCAATCTTACTGTACATAAAGACCTCAAACTAATTCCTGATTCTCTGGAAATTTTCAGGAAACGCTTAGACTTTAACTTATAAACACAGACGCTTAACACTGGAACTACAGTACATTGCCTTGCAAAAGTATTCATACCCTTTTGTCAAATTACAACCACAAACTTAAATGTATTTTATTGTGATTTTTTTTATATCAACACAAAATGGCACATACTTGTGAAGTGGAAGGAAAATGCTTAATTGTTTTCAAATTTATTATTATTATTATTTTTTTTTTTTTACAAATAAAAATCTGAAAAGTCTGGCGTGCGTCTGTATTCAATCTCTAACGAACTTCCAGTGGGATCAATTGAATTCAGAAGTCGTCTAATTTGTAAGTAGTGTCCACCTCTAAAATTTTTTAAAACCATTAACAACTGTTACCTTCGCATACAAATGTAATCTATTCTGTAGGTGAGTTCTTTAGGCGAATTGTATTATGAAATGCATTTTCCCATAATAATGTAATCAATTTAAGCAACCCAAAATTATTACCAATATTAGCAATTTCCAACACTTTAATCATATTTTTGCATCATATAACAACAATCAAAACATTTAAAAAGGCCATATAAATTAAGTAAAAATATAAAATAAATAGGTGTAGTGGTTAGCACTGTTGCCTTGCACCTCCAGGGTCTGGGTTCGATTCCCGTCTCTGTGTGCATGGAGTTTGCATGTTCTCCCCGTGCTTGGTGGGTTTCCTCCGGGTACTCCGGTTTCCTCCCACAGTCCAAAGATATGCAGGTTAGGCTAATTGGCGTTCCTAAATTGACCATTGTGTGTGAATGAGTGCGTGTGTGTGTGTGTGTGTGTGTGTGTGTGTGTGTGTGTGCTCTGTGATGGATTGGCACGCTGTCCAGGGTGTACCCTGCCTCGTGCCCTGAGTCTCCTGGGATAGGCTCCAGGTCCCCGCGACCCTAAATACAGGATAAAGCGGTATAGAAGATGAATGATAAAATAAATAGACAATAAACCTCACTTGACCTTAATTTATGATGCCTCTTCCTGCTTTAAAAAATAAACTGAAAGCGGCTCAGTTTTCTTCTTGATACCACCCTTGCTAACATTTTTGGGACCCATGGTGGCACTAAGTAATGCAGAAAATGCAAAAAAAAAAAAAATGTAAACTTGGTTCGCTTGGCTTTCCACTGACTCAAAAAAAAAAAACATTTTTGAACGACTCCCGGATCTACATGCAAACAGAAGTACGTGCAACTGGCTGGGTCATTTGTATTCTGAAAATGCTTTGCATGCTGAGGCAAATTCCTTGCAAAATTTTTGTCCTTAAGATGAAAATTCGCAAAGCAGGGCGTGAATATGCCAAGGTACCACTGTATCATTTGCCTTCCAATTCACAATTATATAGCACGTTGTGTTCATCTGTCACATAAAATCTCGATAAAATACATTTATGTACATACATGATTGATGATTGATTTTATAAACCCCACCTTTTTATGTGGAAAAAAAAGTTTCTTTATGTATATAATTATATTGTTCAACTGTTAATGTATTCATTTATGCATTATTTTTCAGGAATGTTATCCTCATCAGGGCTGCAGTGGACACTCCAAATGGGTTGCCAGATCATCTTAGAGGAATACACACATTAACACACACATATAGAATAGCCAGTCTACATGCTGAAGGAGAGCCT
The DNA here is from genome assembly GCA_030522415.1 of Channallabes apus. Classification (NCBI taxonomy): domain Eukaryota; kingdom Metazoa; phylum Chordata; class Actinopteri; order Siluriformes; family Clariidae; genus Channallabes; species Channallabes apus. The sequence goes on along the minus strand of CM060116.1, from coordinate 4,741,908 downwards.
GGCACTATACTGTGTGTACTGTAGTGTCTGTAACAGATGTCCAGTGCTTTACATTGGTCTGTACTTTGGGATCCAATTTCTTGTGTGTGTCAACATGTTTAACAAATAAAACCTGATTCTGGTTGTGTTTCTGTACAAATACCCACATGCACATGAGCACCCCACGTGGACCAAAGCCAGATAAAATTATCTTAAAAATTCTGAGAGATGTCAGATCAGTCACGTTTATCAGAGAAGAGCGAGTGCTGATGATGAGCAAAACCGTCTCCTCAGGCCTTTCCTCTGTTCACACAGTGACCCTTCACCCTCCTGTCTTTGTGCACAGGATTGTGGGATGCGTTCAGAGGGCACAGGGCATACTTTAGAGGGTGAGTCTGGTCGTCTGGGACCGGCGCTTTGAGACTCCTGTGAAAAAGTGAGGAAAAGAAAAAAATGTGGAGGATTAGAGAAGTGAGTGGATCGGTTAGTGGATTAGCTGCTCTGCTACGCTACAGGTGAGACTTTTTAAGTAGTGGCTTTGGGGGGAAGAATCATAAGGAATGACACAGTTAGGGTTAGGGATGTCAGACGGGATAGCAGACTGATGTTGTGCATTATTATGTCATGACAAGACAAAAAAAAAAATATATATATATATATATATATCATGAATACCAGTATATATATATAGAGAGAGACTTCATAACGCCATTTCAGTTAATGGTAGATGTTTCTGCTACTTCTGCTCTGTAAAGACTTCATAACGCCTCTAATCTGAGCTGCTGTTAATTGGTCATTTTTCAGGCTGATGACTCTAAATGAACTTCTCGTCTGCAGCAGAGGTAGGTTTTGGTCTCGTCCTCCTGGGACGGCCTTCATGAGAGACAGTTTCATTATGGTGCTGGACGGATTTTGCAAATGCACTTGACACAATACTGTTCTTGCAAGAACTATTACAGATATATTATATATATATATATATATATATATATATATATATATATATATATATATATATATATATATATATATATATATCTTCTACACCGCTTATCTTTTGTACAGGTCATGGGGCCTGCAGCATATCCAAGGAGACTTAGGGCACGCAGCGGGGTACCCCCTGGGTGCCAATCCATTTCAGGGCATTTGCATTTAAGCATTTGCCAGATGCCTTTATCCAGAGCGATTTACATTTTATCTCATTTTTATACCTGAGCAATTGAGGGTTAAGGGGCCTTGCTCAACAGTGGCAATTTGGTGGTGCTGGGGTTTGAACCTGGGACCTTCCAAATCATAGTCCAATAAGCACCTTAAGCACACACACACACGCACGCACACACACACACACGCACACACACACACACACCACGGGTAATTTGAGAACATAAATTAGCCTAATCTACATGCCTTTGGACTGTGGGAGGAAACTATTGTGGGAGGAAACCCACCAAACAAGGGGAGAATGTGCAAACTCCATGAACACAGACCCGAGATGGTAAATCGAACCCTCAAGCCTGGAGGTGAAGTTGGCACTGCTAACGACTACAGTAAGTCTCCTTGCCACCCTTCTCTCTTTCTCTCTATACAATACAGTATATATCATTACATCATTAGACAGTCAAAGAAATCCTTTAGAGCATCATAATATATTTTTGTCATATTATAAAACCTCTTATTTTTAAAACATAAAAATAATGATTATTTAGTACAAATATTGATCAATAACATTAAAGAAATCGGATATGTTCAGAAGCCAAACATTCACAATATTCCAGCATTTTATTTATTAATAATTTTTTTTGCTTAATTGAAAATGTTAGAGGTGAGCATGTACAGTAGTTTGTCTTGAGGAAAGTGTGTGCATGTGTGTTAATACTGTGATGTGTGTGTATGTGTGTGTGTGTGTGAGGAGCTGAGGTAAGCCTGGCTTGTCTGCCGGCTGAGACAAGTTATCAGTGGGAGCCATGAGTGTCCCTCTTCACTCCAGAGACGCAGGAGAACAACAGCGCCGGTGTGACGCATGGCTACACTTTGGCACGGCTGAGCCACCGAAGGCCTAATCTCCCCGCACCTCCTGATCCGCCTACTCACACACTCCTCACACGCTCTGCAGCCATTATTACTCTGAGATTATTGAGGCAGCGTGGCAGGAATGGCCGTATGCACGTCTGCCCTATTCACTCCGGCTCGCACGTTCGCTGTTACCTTCAGGGGGGGAATAATCGCTCGCTCTTTGACGATCAACCAAATGTTCAGCTTGGGAAGGGTTTATTTATTTATCCACTCACTCACTCACTCACTCACTCTTTTTTGCTCTTTCTCTCTTTCTATAAGACAAAAAAAGATACCTTGCAATGATGAAATCAATTACAAAATCCATCCGTAATTTCCTCAATAAATAAAAATTCATCACACTGTAGATGCCCCACTCACACTGAAGACTTCTTCCATAAATGTTAAGTCAATGACTACAGCTTCTTTAAAGCGATTTACATTCATACAAATGCGTGAAAGAACAACATACTAAAATGATAAAAACTTGCTTTTCATACTGTACCTTCAGCACTGTGTCCTGCGACATTTTCGGACGGCCTCCACCATGTGAAGGGATCAATGATCCCGTTGTTTTTATTTTCCATACCATCCTCTGAATAACACCCTTTGAAGGTATGTCAGGAACAGCATATTTCTTGCTAAATTCACTCTGACATCACTTAAATGAATTGGTGACCCAATCGTTTTGCACTATGAAGATGCGCTGCTCATTACTATAAACCACCATCCTGATTGTAAGTCAAGTGACGGAGCAAAGGGGTACAGCAGTTCATTTTCCCAAGGTTACAATTGTAAATAAATGGTTTTAATCATAGTCGTATAAAAGCTGCTTTGTGTGATGTTAAAACACCATAACAACGAGACGAAGCTAACGCTTGCACTCTGGCCTGTCCATTGACTGGAAAAACCAAGTAAACCAACTCTAAAACCAAGAAATGCTAATCTAGTGTTAAATCTGTATTACAGTATATGCAACTTGGGTCCTTTAGCTTATGCTTACACTTAATACAAATAATCCTGAAGGGTTATATCTAAATATAATTCTTTCTCAAGAAGCAAGATTTAGATATAATTTTAAAAACAAGATGAGAAAAAAAAACTATGCTACTTTAGAAATGGTACACTAACTCAGATAATCACTTTTTACACCTGTGCTGAGCTGAAAACCATATCAGAACCTATCGCATGCCGTCAGGAATCCAATGAAGATCAGAAAACTGTTATAAGTGAAATCTTTAAATAATTTTTTCCCTTGTTAAAACAAAATACAATAAAATAAATGTATTTTGAAAAAAAAAGCAGCACAGAAATATGTTGAAGTTAAATGAAGATTTTAAAACAAATATACAGTATGTGCTTATATGGAAGCCTTCCTGGTGTGATCAGGCTTCAGACTTCAAACTTGTGTATTTGGGTTTTTTGAAATGTCAGGTAGAAGAAAAGTTATCATAACTTTTATAAAAAGTAAATTGAATATAGAACTCTCAAAATTAGTGTCTTATTATTATTATTATTATTATTATTATTTTTTGCTAATAGAAAAAAACAAAAACAACAATAAAAACATCTTAGCGTGTTTACATGTGCTAATTCTTTGACCATTTTTTTTATTTTTTGCTCAGTCATATTTGGGTAGTTGGTTATAATGAACGTCTCGGGTTACTTTGCTGTAAACCTGTTCCCTGAAAAGGCGGGAACGAGATACTGCGTGAAAATGCTATGGGAACATCTTTTTGTGTTGCCGGTTGTGAAGCATGTGTGTATCAGTCACGCCAAATTTTGGCTTACTGTATATAACCTCGGACAGGTGACGTCATCCAATGAGATGCACCTGCAGGTTATAAATAGGAGTAAACCGGAAACATTCCTCAGATCGATTTTGTATGAAGGGACGTCCGTCCACACAGGCAGTACGGCATTGGAGCACAGCATCTCATTCCTGCCTTTTCAGGGAACAGAGTTACAGCAAAGTAACCCAAGACATTCCCTTTCAAAGGCTACACTCGATGCTGTGTGAAAACGCTATGGGAACAAGAATACCAACGCCGCCGCACTGCAAGTGTTTGGACCCCAAGGTTGTGTAGCGTGTGCGTACAAAGGCCGAGGAGGTCTCAGAACTATATCTGGGAGGCTGACTCGAGGACCCGTGAGCCCAGAGTAGCATGAACATCCAGACTATAAAATCTAACAAATGTGTTCGGAGAGGACCAACCTGCCGCATTACACACTTGCTGCAGGGGAATACCTCTTGTCAGCGCAATAGATGAGGCGATCTCCCTGGTTGAATGAGCCCTAATTCCTAGAGGCAAAGTGAGCCCACGCGCCTCATAAGAGAGGGTAATAGTATCTCTCACCCAGTGTGACAAGGTCTGTGTAGTGGAGGCTGCCCCTCGGTTGGGGCCCCATAACATATAAAAAGCTGCTCTGACTTACTCCACTGGCTGGTGCGGTGGGCGTAAATATGAAGAGCACATACTGGACACAGTAAGTGAAGTCTCTCCTGCTCCGAAGCTGTAAAAGGCGGAAGACAGAAAGCTTCAAGAACAACTGGGTGCATGGTTGAGAATGGAACTTTCGGAAGATAGTTCGGTGAGGATGCAAAATGGCCTTGACTAGCCCAGGGGCAAAGTCTAGGCAGGATGGGGAGACTGACAAGGCATGCAGATCTCCAGACCTCTTCAGAGAGGTAACAGTGATCAGAAAAAACATCTTAAGGGTCAGAAACCTGACAGGCGCTGACTCTAGTGGTTCGAAAGGGGTGTCAATTAGGCATTCGATCATGATAGATAAATCGCACGAACCGTGGCTCTAGTGGATGGCCTCAACCGTGGATGGGCTCAACCGTTTAGCTCCACGAATGAAATGGGCAACTAAAGGGTGTTTTCCCACAGTAACCCCCTCAATCAGTAATCCAGTGCTCAAGTGTCTCAGCAGGTCAGCCTGGTAAGCCTGCAAAACTGCCATGGTGTGCAATAGAGCACCAACCTGACCTGCTGCCTGAAAAGCTTTTCCCTCCAGAGAAGATGAAAGTCTACACAACTTGAAAGGAAGTGTTAGCTTTTCAGGGAGAATGATGCCCAGGAGAGAGATAGCCTGGAAGCGTTTCTTCTATCTGGGCTTCATCATATAACCCCGCACTGCCACATCAACTATATTTAAATAAAAAAATAACTCGTCATGGAGATTGCTAAGAAAAGGGGCTCCGCCTCCTGGCCACCCAACAGAACCTGCCGTCTAATGTCCAGTGCTTGGAGGCTATTTCCATCTCCGCGTAAGCGAGAGAGGATGTCTATCCTTGCCCATTCACAAGAAGCGCCAGGGCACGCTTGAGAGCGGACGAAGGAATTTGCGAGCCGCGCGCGAAGCACTTTAATCGAAACAGTAAGTGTAGAGATCGCCCTCCGATATGGATTATCACACTCGGAGGGACATCTCGTTTAAAACTCTGCCATATCGGTGAGTAAAACACTTTCTTATTTTGCTGGTTTACACACATACACGCAAACACAACTAGGCTGTTATGAAGACAAAAGATCTGAGGAATGTTTCTGGTTTACTCCTATTTATAACCTGCAGGTGCGTCTCATCAGATGACGTCACCTGACTGAGGTTATATAAGCCAAAATTAGGCGTGTTTAATACACACATGCTTCACAACCGGCAATACGAAAAGATGTTCCCATAGCGCTTTCACGCAGTATCGACTTTGAAAGGGAACTAAAACTCTCTGAAAAAAGGGATATGGCTAATAATAACAAATAATGGCTAAAATGCTCTGAGCTTTGAGGGATACATACGTAAGCATCTAAGAGCGTGAAAGTTGCAGGTGTATTTGGGAGTGTTTCAATTTATTTTGATCTTAGAGAAGAATGAATAAAGAATTGTGAAAAATGGCCAAGAATCATGAATTATCCCATCAGTTAATCAACGTCTATAGTACCGGACTTCACAGCATTGTTAACAGATTTATTCACTCCCAGTCAAGATGGTGTGTTGATGTGTGTGAGCAGATGTATGTGAATGTGCAGTAATGTTCCTGCTCCGCTCCACACACACACACACACACACACACACACACACACACACACACACACACGCTCCTATTTAGCAGAGTGATGGTGTGAGTGCGGTTCACATTAGGCAGAGCTCTTTTCCCGACAGGAAGCCGTTCCAGGTAGTTACCCTCCTCTCTACTGGAATAAATCCACTGTGAGGAGCTTCTCTCCACAGGAACACACCTGAGCTGAGCTTAAACATGTCTTCTCCGCACAGACATCTCTTTCTCTCATCTCTTTACCTATCTGTTACCTGTCACTCCATCACTCTGTTGTCCGTCATTCAGGTTGTACAGTTTAAACTTTATAATCTGCTTTTTTTTTTTTTTTACAAACACATGCAAGATCCAAATAAGGCTTTTTATTTTTTTTTACTTATTATTATTTATTTATATTATAAATTTTCATCAGCTTAATCTTAATGTGATTCCGAGCGCAGGGACACGGACTTTTTAACCCTAAACGGATTTGTGTTGGATTAGAGCTTGGCGGTTTCTCACCACATGCGCTAAACGTGCGCTTAATTAATGTGAAATATTTAAATCAAAATATCCTTGAGACATTTCTTTAATACTAAATACGATGTGCTAATAGTATTAACATACTGTACAGCATGCGTGAGCTGCTAGCTTGGGATTAGATGCCAATGCTTAAACAAACGAAGAAACAAACAATTGTAGAAAAGTAAAAAAAAAATTGTGTAAACAGGTAAATAAGTCACTAAATATGTCAGTAAAATGAACAAGTGAATGAATGTTAGTAAATGTCAAGTAAATAAGCTATTCATTATAAACATGTTAATGGAAAAAAAAATCCTGAAAAAAGAAATGGAAAAAGTTGGAAAAAAGTAAGAAATATTTATAACAGTTTATAAATATGTTTATAACAATATTTAGAAATAAACATATATGCTAATCAGTACATAGGATAATTAAAAGGAAGAATATTAAGTTGATAAATAATGAAGGGCGACACAGTGGCATAGTGGTTAGCACCATCGCTTCGCACCTCCAGGGTCAGGGTTTGATTCCAGCCTTGTGGTCTGTGTGCATGGAGTTTGCATGTTCTCCTTGTGCTTGGTGGGTTCCCAACAGGTGCTCTGGTTTACCCCACAGTCCAAAGACATGCAGATTAGGATAATTAGCATTCACAGATTGCCTGTAGTGTGTGAATGTTTACCGGAGGTCCTACCATGGTTGAAAAATGGGAATAATAACAATGGCCATTATTGGCTTTCATGGTCCCTAGTTGGACTACAAAGGTTCCTAGATGGATGAATGGAAATAAGGGAGCAAGTCCCTGATCAAATACACTACCCAGTGGAAAAAAGGTCATCACTCCAGAAAGGTCTAATTATTGGCCTGCATCAACAATTAAGGAGACTTTAAATTGGGTTAAGAGCCATCCAACAAAACACACAATCTTAAAACCTGTCAGGACTGTTCTGAACCTTTAACATCATTGAAGAAACGTAAATCATGAACGAATGACTCCAGATTGAGCCTAGTCCAGAGCGATGGGACACCTCGTGTCAGGGTAAGAAGGGAAACACATGAAGTGATGCACCCATCATGTATAGCGTCCACTGTACGAGCCTCTGGAGAAAGTGTTATGATCTGGCGCTGCTTCAGTTGCTCAGGTTTAGACTCAGCAACGTTATGTGGAAATAAAATGAAGTCAGCTGACCACCTGAATGTACTGAATGACCAGATTATCACAGCTATGGAGTTTATTTTTTTCCCCATGATGGCATGGGACATATTCCAGGACTCAGATTATGACAGAGTGGTAATGAAAAATGTTTAGTGTGCAAACAAACTTTGACATTTGATCTTATTTGCTGCCACTACTTTCTGTACTTTCTTACTACAAAATCACAATCAAAGCATGAGTTTACTTTTTTCATTAAAACTCAACCAACATACTGTATATACATTATTTATACTGATTTGCATCAGTTCATGACTTGATTTATCCATTGTCACAAAACTGACAATGACATGGATATATAGCTTTTTGAAAAATCACCCCAAATTCATACTGTTACAAATCCATAGTCGAAGGACCCTTGTGACTTAAAAAGACCATCCATGAACTAATCTTCATCAGTGTGCAATACTGTACTTTGAAAAACATTTCTCAAAACTTTGAATAATGGAGTTATCTCATTTTGCTGTCGAATCGTGTAATTAAGTAATTAAGTAATGTAATTAAGTAATTATGTAACTAATTAGTAATTATTGTAGCAAGGAATTATGTACAGTATATAAGCACACCTGAGCACAAAACAGTCATATAGTTACATGTACATTAATATATAAACAAACAAACAGATGAGGACAAATAAAAGTAAATAATTGTACTGTATAGTACCCTGCATAATTAAGAAAACAATCAATTACTATGTAAGTAGTAACTCACAACTATTTCAGCAGGTACAACTATGTAAATAGTTACTTACAAACTTACAGGGAAATGATGTAACCAAAAATCAAGGTTACAGTAGGATGCCGAGAAATCAACAAACACTAACATAAACAAACAAATAAACTATCACACAAGTAAATCCCACCAACATCTCCACCAACACCCTGCGGTATTTAGTTTATACAGTACCATTAAATCTAATGCAGTATTATAACCTGTTTAACCTGTAACACACTTTATGGCTGCTACTGTACAGTGTGTATCCCGTGCCTGGTGCGATGCGCTTTACAGAAACACCTCGTTTAATAAACTGATTCTGACCTGATAAACAGCTACCTCTGCTTTAGTCTAAATCGGGTTTGAGCTTTTTGCACCGGCAGTCGATACGGGAAAATCCCCTTCCAGCCCTGAAGGAACCACACACACACACACACACACACACACACACAGTAGTAAATTTTCCATGCACACTGACCCTGAGTCGTATATATGCAGTCTTTAAATTAAGTAAACTTCAGAAGCCTTTGGCTCATAAATTTGGCAGGGAGGATTTTGTTTTTATTCAGTCTCTCTCTCTCTCTCTCTCTTTCTCTCTCTCTCTTTCTCTGAGCCGTCCTGAACTGCTCCATGGATTTACTGCAGTAGTAATAACTGTCACGGCAAATGCCTGGTAAAGTGCTGGACAAGGGACCAACAGAAGGAGAGTATTTATCACGGTATTGACTTTCTGACTGCGGTGTCGTGAACTCTTTTGTCATAAACTGGAGCACTCAGAGGCAGCGGCCAGATCGATCCGAGGGAAAACTGCTGTCAGATTCTCTCCCAGGGAGCATTGCTTTTGTTATAGCCACTTAGGGGGCTGATAAATGCTCGGCTCTGGATGGGACCTGGCTTCCGTACCTGCAGCTAAACAGCCCGTTTTATTTATTTATTTAATTCCGACTCTGCCTTTTTAATCTTTAAAAAAAAAACGGCACTTGATATTGATATTTGTTATTGGTGAAAATATAAAGAACTTAATAGACGTGACTATAAAATGGATTTCTGATACGGTCCTACTGTAGGTGTCGTAGCTTATTAAAAAGAGAAAGAATAAGAGCATTAAAACGTGGTTAATTTCATCATTTCGGTAAAACACCATTAGCTCCAAAAGAGTTGAGTATGATTTCTGTGATTAATGCAGGACTTCGGGGACCGGCCCACGTGCTCAGCCAAATAGTAAATCAATAGTGTGGGTATTGGTGGCAGGTCTGATTAGTGGCCTGGTGAAATGGAGTGTGTATGATGAATGGTGGCTCAGAGTGTTAAAGCGATGGAGATATGGACGACAGCTTGACTTGACCGCGCTCTCTTTCCGCATGGTGAGGATCTGAAAGGAGTCGAGTCGAATCCCAGGGGGAGCGGCGGGAATGCACACATTCCCAGGGTTAACATAACCTCTGACCTTTGTCTCATCTACGTTCTGTTTCTGGTTCTCTAGAAAAAGACCTGAGAGGGCAAAATTTTGATTTGTCAAATTCATTTCATTCATTTTCTATACCGCTTAATCCTGTGTTCAGGGTCGCGGGGGACCTGGAGCCTATCCCAGGAGACTTCGGGCACGAGGCAGGGTACACCCTGGACAAGGTGCCAATCGATCGCAGGGCACACACACATACACACACTCACATACCCAATCACACACTACGGGCAATTTAGGAACGCCAATTAGCCTAACCTGCATATCTTTGGACTGTGGGAGGAAACCGGAGTTCCCGGAGGAAACCCACCAAGCACGGGGAGAACATGCAAACTCCATGCACACAGAGACGGGAATCGAGCCTGGCCGGGGAATCGAACCCGGACCCTGGAGGTGCAAGGCGACAGTGCTAACCACTACACCACCGCGCCGCCTGATTTGTCAAATTTTGCAAAAAAAAAAAAAAAAAAAAAAAGATAATAAAAATATGAAAGGGGACATGCAACAAAATACCTTTATTACACCATGCAGCTGTTGATTATTTTCCTGTATGAACGCTTCCTGTTAGTTTGTTGCAAACCAGAAGCATGGACAGAAGGACCGACTTTGAGAGAAACATGCTGTGAAGTGTTTATTTTAAAGTGAATCTGATACGTACAGAAAAAAGCTAAGGACAGCTAACACACACACACACACACACACACACACACGTACTCAGATGAAGCAGTGAAGAGGGGAGCGTGTGTGATGTGTGACGTGTAGGAGACACCGTTACAGTGAGTGATCTGTCCTGACCCGCGCTCTGGACGGAGTCATCTCGACAAGCTGAAGGTTATGAAGACAAACGGTCGCATTTCTGTCCTCTTTCCCCATAATGACGCAATCGGACCCTGATCTTTCACAGTGCGTCGTCGTCGTGTTGTCTTGTAGACCGAGGCTTCTTTTATCAGTCAGCCTGACTGAACCGAACGCGGCTTTACAGTATAAATGAGCCACTTTTAATTAGGACGGAGAAGTCACACTCCGGGTGAAGCGTTTTTCCTCCGTTGTGTTAGTGACAGGTTACGTTAAAGGTTTCATTTTCAGGTTTCATTTTCAGGTTTAAAGAGAAAATTAACCTCGTCCAATTAAAGCCCTCAATTGTTGAAGAGAGCGCCGCGGCTAAGTGTCTTGCCATTTATTCAAGCACACCGAGCACACTGAGCACACTCAGAGCTTTGGGTGTGTAAATGTCAGAATTAATACGTGGAATGCAGGAATAATTAATTTCCAGGCCCGAGATTCACCAGCCGATCCGTCAAAGTAAACTCGCGCGCTCGAACCCGTGATTGCAGACTTCTTTTGATCGGTGTTTGAATTACGAGCGAAGTTATAGTCTAATCGTCTAAGAGTCAGTCCTGTCCAAACGAGGCATGGAAGTGGATATGTATACTGTATGTCATTCTGAACACAGACATGATGTGGTCGAAACAGATACAGGTGTGAATAGTGGACGATCGGAAAGGCTTAACAGACTGAATCACATCTGATATGGAGGCAAAAGAGATGAACAAAGATCACATTCATCAATATTAACTTTAAAGAACACTTAGTAACTGACTGGTCAGGGTGCCAGTGCTTTTTGTAGTGGTTACCACTGCAGCCTCGCACCCCCAGGGTTGAGGGTTCAAGTCCCGTCTGTGTGCCTGGAGATTTCCCAGTATTCTGCCTGTGCTTGGTGGGTTTCCTCCAGAAGTCCAATTGGCATTTGCTAAATCCTCATAACATGTGAGAGAGTGTACTTGAGAGTGTACCCTTCGATGCTATGACACCCTATGTAGGGTGTTCCCCGCCTCGTGCACCGAGTCCCCTGGGATAAGCCCTGGGATAAAAACTTTTTTTTACTTTTGTTATTTATACCATGCCAACTGTGAATTTAAATCTACATCTAGATACAGTATGGATGTTTGTAGCCCTGAATATATATAGATATTAGGGATGTAACGGTATCAAAACTTCACGGTACGGTAATACCTCAGTATGAATGACACGGTACAGTATTTATTGAATCATTTACAGGAAAAACAAAACTAATGAAGAGACTCGAAAGAAATGCTTATTAAAGAAGTGTTTATTAAACAGTTTACATGAACACTGAACATATCAATGGCATAACAAATTAGCCATCTATCTGTAAACTTTGAAACAGGAACTTAAATTTTTTTATTTTAATAACAAAAAATTATTAAACCATGTAAAAAAAAATAAAGTTTCAATTTAGTATTCTTGAAAACTTATTGCAGCTGGTCCATGTGCTGAATGAGTATTTGAGACGCTCACCTCATTCACTCACTTATTCAGACAGAGACAGAATTTTTTTTTCCCGTTTCTTTTCAGAGAGAAACCGAAATGACTCGATAAAACTATAGGTCTTCTGAGAAAAGTTTGCTCAGGCGAATGGAGCGAACGGGAGGTAGCGAGAACTACAATTCCCATCAGCCCCGGCGTGGCCATCATCCTTTGTGGTCTGTTGTCGCTACAGATCCAGTAATGCGGAAATGGCGGTGCTGCTATTAGCGGCGAAGGAAAAGAGATGGAAAGAGTAATTAATCATTACGGAGTGAGCGGGTTTTAAATAGGATGTGCGCATTACTGGATCTGTAGCGACAACAGACCGCAAAGGATGATGGCCACGCCGGGGCTGATGGGAATTGTAGTTCCCGCTACCTCCCGTTCGCTCCATTCGCCTGAGCAAACTTTTCTCAGAAGACCTATCATCTTACCGTCATGCGACCACGGTATTATAGAAAACATTTGTGATTGCGGTACGACGGTATTTACAATACTGTTACATCCCTAATAGATACCAGTTGCATCATTGGGATGGATATATTTCTATAGTTTTTACAAAAACTCCTCTCCAACAAATTACTGTGGTTTCTTGCTTTAATTTCTTCAGCCAATACGATATGATCATGGTGTAGTATGTAGTATGATATTATAAATATCACAATTCAATATAATAAAAAAATTTGTTTAAATTCTAAACATTCATTCATTCATTCATTCATCTTCTATACCGCTTTATCCTGTATTAGGGTCGCGGGGACCTGGAGCCTATCCCAGGAGACTCTGGGCACGAGGCAGGGTACACCCTGGACAGCGTGCCAATCCATCACAGAGCACACACACACACGCACTCATTCACACACTATGGTCAATTTAGGAACGCCAATTAGCCTAACCTGCATATCTTTGGACTGTGGGAGGAAACCGGAGTACCCGGAGGAAACCCACCAAGCACCGGGAGAACATGCAAACTCCATGTACACAGAGACGGGAATCGAGCCTGGCCGGGAATCGAACCCGGACCCTGGAGGTGCAAGGCGATGGTGCTAACCACTACACCAAATTCTAAACAAACATAGTAAATAATTTGTTCCTACCACACAGGATGCTGTGCTGCGTGCCAATGTGTGAATAGTTCAGAGCGACAATGGAGGTAGGACAACATTTTACTGCCTCAAATGCAGATATATACAGTACAGTATACACCTTAAGGAAATAATGTAAATGTTGATAATCTGTTTCAGCCACACAAAAATATTACTAATATTACAAAAATGCTTTGTACAGTATGCCGAAGTAAATTTCTTTAAAAAAAAAGAAAAGAAAAAAACTGTTGAGGACTGTGTGAGTTCTGGTCCATAAGATGTGGACTTACTTCACATGACAAGTCTGAAATATTTTTATTTTCTCACAAAACAAGGAGGGAAAATATATATGTCTGTATGTGAAAAAAACTAAGATTTTAACCTTATATAGACTTTATATCGTAGAATAAATCATTTGCATTCTAAAAGCTTTCCAGACACGTCTTCTTGATCCTCTAGTCTGCTTTTGTCTCTTTTTTAGACATCGGAGTGGACTAATCCCTCAGCATACAGAGCATGAGAGCTTGTGATGGTGATACACCATGGTTGGTTTGTGTGTGTGTGTGTATGTGTGTGTGTGTGTATGTATAGTGTTTACTGCCCCTTTAAGCTGCTGTGGAATGTGGGAAGTTCACAGTAAAGCCCAGGCTCAAAAGTCTGCCTTAGTGCATGACCCAAGAGCAATGTTCAAGTTCATCGGCATCCAGACAGGTGTGTAATGACTTGTAGGGCTGTCTGGGTTCGGGGCCGGAGGACAGGCGTTGGGGGAGGGGCTGTGGGGATATCAGGGGGGAGGGTGGGGACGGAGATGTGAACCTCTTCTCGTAGTCTAGAAATCTCAGATGTCTGGGATATTTATTTATTTATTAACGTATCTATTACTACACTATATACTGTATGACTGTATTTGGTAACATATTTGGAATGCATGATTAAATGCCTTTGTAACAAATGTTTGCGTCCCCCTTACTGTATGAATGAAATGAGCCGAACAAGCTAAAATGATCCTATTAAAGCAAGAAGATATTTCTTGTAGGTTTGGTTTTGACTCAGTATGAAATAATAGGAATGTTTGACTGGATGCCAAGCTCAACATGTGGGAGATACGTCCTAAAAACTTCATTTCATATTAAAACTTTTTCATTAGAAACATTTGCCTTTACAACTGAAATATTGCTCTGTTCATTGTTGCTTATGTACAGTATGTTTTAATTCGTTTTATTCCATTTCCTTCTTTCTTGCTTTTAATATTGATACTTATTGCTCCATCTGTAAAACCAGGTGTTGTAGTGATCAGTTTTCAATTAACAGATAGATAGATAGATAGATAGATAGATAGATAGATAGATAGATAGATGCTGTGTGTGAAAGAAAGAGAAACAGGCTGAAAGAGAGGATCTGCATGGACAAGTGCTTTGTTTTGTCTAGGGTTTCCTTGAAAGAGGGACATTCAGAACATTCGCGCGCACACACACACACACACACACCACACACACACACACACACATGGTTATGTCCTCAGCACCACTTATAACAAGGTTAGCTCTTGCAATGATAACAGCAATAAAACAGGCCCGGGCTGCTCTCTGGCCTGTACTGTATGTGTGTGTGTGTGTGTGTGTGTGCGTGTGTCTGTCTGTCTGTGTGATCCTTGTAAATGAGCTTACTGATTTCCTTTTATTTATTTTTTTCTTCTTCTTCGCAGGAATTATTCCATGCCATGCGCAGTCTTTTTAAACCAATTGGGCAGCAAATTAGCTAGCAGGGGTTAACAACCACCATTTTCTCACTGTTTATTTAGTGGCACAGCATGGCCTTGATCACAGCTCCTCAACAATGCTCGAGTGCACTAATAACCCCACATTCGCTCGGCCTGGGGTACATCGGCTGAAGCTTCTGCTCTAAAAAGACCACTTTTCTAGGAGAAAAGTCCAAGTCTGTGCGCGGCTCGATTTGACAAGCTAGTAAACTAGCTAGTTTTTATTTTTAGCGTTTTAGAGTATCTATTAGCATGAGTACCTGATAAAGAGTTTGTAGAAATAGTTAAAAGGTTAAAGCTAAAAATAAGCTTCGATTATTACTTCAGATTGAAGCCTACATGCTGCACATGTCTGTCTGTCTTTCTGCACGGCAGAAAGGTTGAGTATCTTACACCTTGTTTATGCTAAGCTGTACTTCTTTCATCGTCAGACAAATACACTCCCTATTCGGTAATCGGAGAGTGAATCAGAGATGAGAAATCGAACAAGTAGATCGGATAAAGATTAAGTTTAAATTCACTTATACCACTTCAGTGCTGTTATTTCAGCGGTGAAAATATGAACTAATCCCAGTAAGAATATTCAGTTTCACTTTTCTAATTAATATCTTTGATTATTTGTTTACATGAAGCATGTACAGTGGAACCTCGGATTGCGAGTAACGCGGTTTGCGAGTGTTCCGCAAGACGAGCAAACATTTTTAATAAATTTTGACTTGGAAAACGAACAAGTCTTGGTTTACGAGTACCGAGTATAATGTATCACGCATGTGCTTCTTGTTTTGACGCCGAGCGACTCACAACTCTCGCTCTCTCACTCTCGAGAGTTTTTCGCTCTCTTGTGCTGCGTAATTGTGGATAATCATCTGCCCTGCTGGGTCTTAGTGCTCGACTCTTACTGGTATAATCAACATCCGTGCAGGCGTGTACTGTTTACTGTGACCACGTATGTGAAATCTACACAGAAACACTGCTCTGTCGCGATTCTTTTCAAAGGTAAAGTGCAGGTGAATTTGTTTTATTTTTACTTTACAGCAGTGATTCCGTTAGTGTGCCGCTCAATCGAGTGTCATTAGAGAGATTTCTTGTTTATTTTCCTGATAAAACAGTGTTTCCGTAGTGTGCGTGCGTGTACAGTATGTGATTAGAAATAATTTAAGTTTCTCTTATTTCTTATGGGAAAATTCTATTTGGTTTACGAGTGTTTTGGAATACGAGCCGACTTCCGGAACGAATTATGCTCGTAACCGAAGATTCCACTGTAGCTTATACTGTAAGTACCTTATTTTACAGTAGATTAATTAAATGGTCCTCCAATGTATGAAATGTAAAGATATCATTGAAAGACCAATCTCTGACCAATGTAGAGACAAGCCCTTTACCTTATTTATATAGATTAGAGTAAACTATCTAGTAGTTTAGTGCGGAAAATGGAATTTCGCCATTTATTGAGATTTGCTTCACCCGCTGTATAAAAGGTTTTTATGAGAGCTTCTGAATCTACAATCAAGTCCAAAAGAAGGACAAACTACATATGAAGTTTATGAACCACAACAAACCCCAATCTGACTTTTGAATGATTACAAATTCAATGTTTTTTTTCTTTTTAGCTTGCCTCCACTTTTCAAATGTGTTCAGATGCTGCCTTAGTCGAATGTGGCATTCGTGTCCATTTTTTTATATAACAGGTGAAACGAAATCATCAAGTAATTAATTTGTTGCTTTAGTTCTTGGAGTCTCAATTCTTTTCAGTGAGGATTGAAATGTATCACTAGTCAAAGACGGCGCTCTCCAGTGTCCATCTGACCACATCTGACCCTAAAGCCCAAATTACTCAGCCAAGCACCGATGGTCTCGTTATCGATTGGTGTCAGTTGACCAATCCTCTGATAAATAAAATGTCCTCTGGGCTGCCATGACATCATTCCGCCCATGACCTTGACCTCGTGTGAAATGGAGAATGCGATCGACTAAAGACACTCACTCCATCTAATCTACTTCCTGTAATCACAAGCCGGAGGACATCGAGAGAGAGCGCTGCGCCGCGCAAAAGCTCTCCGCTCCTGCTCCCTCAACCCGCCGGGACCCATAATAGAAACCCGAAGGCCTATTTAAAATTTCATCTGATCCCATTAATTATTGTCGGAATTTTTCTGTGTCAAACCTCGGCTGATGGCAGTCAAGCTTTTCCTGCCATTTTGGCGAGATAAGGTGTCAGTTATCTCTCCGGGAGGTTAATAGACCGACCACATAATCCTTTCCTTCTTCTCTACAGATGTTTTGGTATTTGCATTCGGTAAGCTGATATGGTCATTCACTTAAGAGTGTGATTGCATTCCTAATGAATTTCCACACAGCCAAAAAAATAAAAAGCCTAGAGAGAGAGAGAGAGGGAGAGCAGGAAGCATTGGGAATCCCGTTCATTTCATTATTGATGCACGAGCACTTCAGCAGAGATCAATGTCAGATTTTGTGTTATATATATATTTTTTTTCCTTCAAACAAACGCAGCAAAGGAATATCAGGAATTTCAGCAATAACAAAATCTGTACAAAATGTACAAAACTTTCAGACACATCAAGGCAAGGTATCTGTATCTGTGAAAAGGTCAAGTCCGTGCTAACTGCTAGTAAGTGCTGTAATTTATGGCGTCGTCGTCTTTTTTGGACTTGTCCTTTTTGGTGTGATAAATGTTAAGTGAGCACGGCTACACCACGTAAAAGCAAGTTCACCGCTTAATGTCTGGAATAATGACAGTATGGAAAATAGAACAAAGCGCTTCCCAGAACAGACGTTCCTCTGAAACATGACAAGCTTGCGTTTCTTCTTCTTCTTCTTTTTCTTCTTCTTTTCTAACTTCAAGAGTGGGGAGAAAAAGAGACACTGGTGAGGGCGCGGCTGTATGTAGCTGCTATTGTGTAAGTCCTAAATTGTTTCTGGATGTTCAGCAACATTAAAAAATAAACAGAACTTATTTAAATTCAAATGAAATTTTTATTTATCACGAAATGAAATGACTTCTCGTGATCTAAATATGGAAATAATAGAAAGATAGAAAGATTTTTCTGCAATGAAAGAAAATTTGCACTTTAAAAATGTTAAAATTTGTATTAAACAAATAAATTTTTTTTAGATGGATGTACAAATCTACAAATTTATAGTCGCCTACATTTCAGAAATTCAGGTACCCTATAGGTAGGTAGACCTTCTGTAAACTGTTATTTTTAAGTAAAACACAATACTTTCAAGTACATTCAGAACATTGGAAACCCTGACTATTAAACTCTAACGCTTCCATCCATTCGTTTTTTATAACAAAATTTCCCATCCACAGGCCCAACCAAACATAAAAAAATAAACAGAACTTATTTAAATAAGTCTCATCAGCTTCTTTGTCCATGTTCACTGTGGTTTGTTTTTGTCTGAACGCTAGTTGGTGCTCCAGTATAATCGGTCCACCGAAACTCATCCAGTGAGAAAAGTTCCGCTGTGCAAAAATAAGTGCGATTAAAATGCATTAAAAAAAATTTTACGCATTATTTTTGTGTAATTAATTAATCTAAATTTAAGTCAAAGTTAAAGTCCCGGCCCTAGTAAAAACGTGATATTTGGAATGAAATGAAATGATGTGAGTAAAGAAACAAAATTTAGGGACTTTTAATACAGTATATGTTTAAGAAGTCTCCGATTTCAGTGCTGTGTAAGTTTTAGCCACTTATTTTATTATTTAGAGGAAGTTTTCAGCAATGTGTTCTCAATGTGTTTGTGGTACTGTAACATCATCCTATTAAGTTACAGAAAGAAAGAGAGAGAGAAAGAGAGACCTGATATTAACCAATCAGTGATATCTGCTAGAGTATGTTAGAGGGATTGAAACACTTCAGGATGCACCGTTATAGAAAAGTCATCAACTTTCAAGTTGTATCAGTAACTCAGCTTCATTCAACAGAACTCTAGTGTGTGTTTTATTCACTTCTTAACAATACTGTTAATTATTCTTTGTTGATATTATTATCATCGTCTAACGTGGTAAAGGCCCAGGCTGCTCGTTTACCTTCCCTCCCCTGGCTGCTGAATCTATCAGTCGTATGAGAGATGACAACTCCACCTTCCTCCAGTTAATCAACGCAGCTGACCTTTGTAGCCGGCCTCACGCTGAGTGATTAAAACCCGAGTCTCTGTGTGAACGTGAGCGAGCGAGAAAGGAAACCTGCCGGACAAGCCCGAGCACCTTCTGTTCCACTTACCGCTGACGTCAGGAAATAAATCACGAGCGTGATTGCGATGATGCCGGCTAACGAATGGCTCGAATCTGCCGAGATCATATTTCCTCCATGTGTGTTGGAGTGTGTAGCATGTGAAAGGACAGGAGAAAGGAGTGTGAGCGGGGAGATTAAGGCCGCCGGCGTGATATGTCTCCTCACTCGAGACGCCAGTAATTCACCCGTCGTTCCTGCTAAACCTGGAGATTATCCTCGAGTGGCTTTTCTTGGCCCGCGTTCAAAATGCTCTTAACGAAATATGGCTAAGGTGGATGAATCCTAACATCGGAATGTCCTAGAGGTGACAGCGTGATCATGCAATATTACAGACCTGGACATAAATCAAACGAAAATGTTTTAAAGTCACTCGCTTGACATTTCTGAAAAGGTGGGTGCAGCTGGAGGTACAGTATCTAACATACAGAGCTAGTCAAAAGTTTGGACACACCTTCCTACCTACATCCCGGACTATAAATGCAATGCTTATTGACAATACCTGTTTACGCTGCACTGTTTGACCACTGCACTGTTCCTGTGGTCTTGGCAAAGATGCTACTCTGTTTCAGAAAGATCAAATTATTATCCTGCGTTAAGCAAAGAAGGAGACAACCACTTATCAGTAAAGGCAATCAAAAAGCCTTCAATTTGCATAAAGAACGAACTGTGAAGCAACGTGGAAAGGTCATGTGGTCTGATGAGTCCATATTTACCTTCTTCTAGAGTGATGGTCATGCCCAGTGCCTCCCGTAGGAGCAGTGTTATGATCTGGGGTTACTTCTGTTAGTCAGGTGTAGGTTCTGCAACATTATGCATACAAAACATGAGGTCAGCTGATGACCAGAAAATACTGAATGACCATATGTTTCCATCAATTGATGTTTCTCTTACCTTATGGCACAGGCGTATGCTAAAATAAGGATGGCATGATTCATCTGGCTCAAATTGTGAAACATTGGCTCAGGCAGCATGAGACATCATCTTCACATATGGATTGGCCACTAAGACAATTACAACTGACTGTTGCTGTTACTTAATTACATAATCTTGTAGTATGTGTTATTTCATAGGTTAGAAATCTCCCATATTTTTCTCGGATGTAGAAAATCACTAAACAAAATATATTGAAGGTGTGTCCAAACTTTTGACTGGTACACGTATGGGGTAGGAACAGATATTATAAAGTAGAATAATACCAGTAAAATCACACTTAAAAAAAATAATCAGAACACATTTTCACAAACCTTTTAAATAAACATTATAAAAATGATAAACATGTTAACAGTTAAATAATTATTAAATTTTTTTTTAATTACTCTGCTCACGTTTTTAAGTTTTTCCACTTAGCATTTTTCCCATTTATTTATTTATTGTATTATGAATTATTGTTATTGAAAATGTATAATAATAACAATTATTATTATTATTATTATAATTATACTAATAGTTATAGTAATAATTATTATTATTTGCATGGAATCAGTGAAAATAAATAGGTCTTATTCTGGACAAGTAGGTGGAAATATTATAAGAATATAAATGTTTAAAACCTTTGTGTAGTAAGAGGGGTAAGTTAATAAAGTAAAGTAAGTAAGTTAATACCCAGCTAGTGAGCGTAACATTAATGTAGATATGTAATTATGTAGATAACCTAAATATCAGCTTTAACGTCTGAACAGAAAGCAACCTAATTCATATTAGGTTAATAATGGTTCTTCAAGTTTTTGTACTTATGGTGGGTTTTGAAGCTACTGTACACACTTCTGAAAAGTCCAGCAATTTGATTAAACTCTAAGGTACATTTGCAGTTTGCATGAATATCCTAATCTGAGCATTCAACTGCCAGGCCACAATTGTAAATAAAAAAAACCTGTTCTTAATCTGTCTTGCCTGGTTAAATAAATAAATAAATATATAAATAAATAATTCATTAATTCATTGGACTCTCATTGGAAAGCACAAGCTCGACAAGTGATTCCATAAGTGCACATCTACAGCTCAACCTCAAAGTGTGTGGGTGTACACAAATTTGAGTGTTGTACTGTACACAAATGTGTATTTACACTACCGTTCAAAAGTTTGGGGTCACTTGCAAATTTCTTTGTTTTTGCTTAGTGATTTATTTTCTACATTCTACAACAATACCGTGGATTTCAAAACTATAAAATAACACATATGGAATTAGGTAATTACGTAACAACAAGAAAAACACCAGTTAGTTGTTATTGTAAGACACAGAGGTCGGCCTTTCTGTAATAGTTCTTGCAAGAACAGTATTGTGTCAAGTGCATTTGCAAAATCCGTCAAGCACCATAATGAAACTGTCTCTCATGAAGGCCGTCCCAGGAGGACGAGACCAAAACCTACCTCTGCTGCAGACGAGAAGTTCATTTAGAGTTATCAGCCTGAAAAATGACCAATTAACAGCAGCTCAGATTAGAGGCGTTATGAAGTCTTTACAGAGCAGAAGTAGCAGAAACATCTCAATATCAACTGTTCAAAGGAGATTCATGCAGTTTTTGGACGCCTTCAGCAAAACTTTACAATGTAGAAAGAAATAAACATCAGGAACCATCATGGAGTTAGAAAGTGACCCCAAACTTTAGTATACTGTATATCAAAAATGTAATTTTTATATTTCGATCTTTATGCATGAAAATTCCTTGTTGTTCAGTAATTTTGCCATTTTTTGAAAAGTGAAGAAAATGCCTTCCCTAAAACTGCACACAAGATGACATCATATATGTGCAACTGCAGTGCATCTTTGGGTGATAATGTGCTGAGTGTTTGCCTCATGCTTGTGCTAGACACGGCAGTCTTGACAGCACTCCAGCAGATACTGTACAGTCTATGTAGCCATTAAATAAAATACTCTCTCGAGTTCCGTACTATAACCGAGTGGTCAATGTCACGCTGTCAAACTAGTTAGACGTTCCTTGTCTGAAGTTTGAAACAAAAACGTACAAATGTATATATAAATTTGACAAACTACAGCGTCTTGAATAAACACAACGTGGAATTCATGCGTTCTTCAACAGAGACACACAAATGAGCCGTTGGTCCGTCCTTGAAGGCATTTAAACACCTGTATACATGTTGTAACTTGTGTGTAATACTCTGGATGATGTGGTAACACATACTGTAACAATATACATACTCACTCTCACTCATCATCTATCCCAGGAGACTGAGGGCATGAGGTGGGGTACACCCTGGACAAGGTGCCAATCCGTTGCACGGCACACACACACACACACTATGGGCGATTGGAGAATGTCAGTTGGCCTAATCTGCATGTCTGTGTCAAAAGTCCAAGCACCTTCAGGTTTGCATGTTCTTCCCTAGGTTTCCTCCAGGTGCTCCGGTTTCCTCCCACAGTCCAAACACATGCAGTTTCGGTTAATTGGCATGAAAGTGTTTGTGTGTGTGTTTGTGCCCTGTGATGAATTGGCATCCGGGCTAGGGTGTACCATGCCTCATGCCCTTAGTCCTGGGATAGGTTCCAGGTCCCCCCGTGACCATGAATACAGGATGAAGTGGAATAAACGGTAAGTAAGAGAGTGAACTAAAAAAAATAATAAAAATGAAAAAAAAAACTAAGCTAAAAGCGAGTTCTTCAAATTTGTGGCAACTTTGCCAGAGGTTTGCCACATCTGTTTGGCAAAACTTACTACTGAGTTCAGACAATAAGGATGTGCTCTTTAGATATTAATTAATTAGATATTAATAAAACTGTTTCTAAAAATCATCCTCAGACTTACTGTATAAACGCCACTTAACAGTATGTCTACTTCCGAATATTAGCTAGCTAAACAGCGACGTAAACATAGGGGCACTTACTGTATGTACGCTGCTATGTACTTACCGTAGCTTGGCTAATGTTCACTATTTAGAACAAATTAGTGATAATTACAATGAATTAAGTTGTTTAACAAGATCGGAAACAAACTACGATTTAAGCTAAGCAGAAGAGCATGCTAGCTAACACTGTCTATTGTGTAAAACAAAGATTGCTAGTTAACTCTGGACAACCATTGACATTGTCACACATTGTTAACCTCACTCGCTCCTGGCGTTTTTAATCTTTAAAACATCAAAAGAATTCGTATTGTATTTTTTCTACACAGGTGTTTGTTCAGTACCTTGTTATTCCAAGCCTGGACTACTGCAAATCAGTCCTGGAAGGTCACCCCCTGTCCACCATTTGTCCTCTGTGGCTGATCCAGGCCTAGGGTTAGGCGTCTCATCTTCCCCACTTCTCCCAATGCTCGGCTGGTCCCACCATCTCTCCAGGCTCGAGGACGATGTGCATCCAGACTCTTTTCTGTTCTGGCACCTGAGTGGTGGAATGAACTTCCTCTAGATGTCCATACAGCTGAGTCCCGAGCAATCATTAGGTTTAGACTTAAGACATATCTGTTTCTTCAATACTTGGGAAGGTAACCCAGTGCAAGGATCTATCCAATGATGGAAAATACAACGCACTTTTGTAAGTCACTTTTAAGAGAGTCTGCCAAATGCTGAAATGTAAATTGTAAAATGTAAATTAGTCTTAACTGTGTGGAAATACTTAGCTTCAGCTTATTAGCCTAGCTTTGCTCAATTATGTCATGTAAAATAGAATAAAATCTCATTGCAGCTCTGGTGTATCTCCATCTATTACCCTTCTCCATGACATAAGCCACAGGAAGTGAAGGAAAGAGTGAACACACACAAAAAAAAAAGAAGTTCTTGCACTTGCTTCTATCAATTACACACGGAGCTGGGGAAATGTCAGGCTCTTTGTCCTGCGGAATTATGGAAATGTTTGAAAGTGTGAAGCGACTCCTTAATCTGTTCTTCGCAGAAAGAGCTTCCTAATTACGTGGGTTTGAAATGAAGGCTGCTGACAGCGCGGGGTGCACCGGATCTGCCCGAACGGTGCGACACTGTGTCCGGGGAGGTTAATGGCACCCATCTGCGGCCAGCGCCGAGACGTCTAATTTGCCGGCCGAGTCTGATTTTCAGCCGCTTTACACCCATTTAGCGGCGGTTTGGCTGTCAGTGCTCGGTGAAGGAGCTGCGGAACTTTTCACAGGCCTGTGGGTCCCGGAGACGAGCTTAAAAGGCTGTAATTAAAGAGTGCAGTGTGAAAATGACAAACTCTAATTATGACATGCAGACAGAAGCAGCGAGGCCTGTGACTCGGAGAGGACAGGTACTGCCTCTGGTGTGTGTGTGTGTGTGTGTGCCTTAAAGCTTAAAGGGGGCAGAATTATCATTTCTCTCGCTGTTCTGGAGGAACGCAAACAGCAAACTTTCATCCAGCTGTCACTTCTTAGCAGGACACCATGAAATGTAGTAAATCTAAAGGGCGGGACTTTGTGTCTGAGATGTGACACCGGTTAAAGGAGCAATTAGTCTAAAAAAAAATGGTGTGAATTTCTCAAACTATAAAGCAGCAAGGTAAAGCGAGTTGGTCCATGGATACTGCAACTTGAAGTCAGAAACTGATATATAAGGAAGAGAACACTCGGTGTTGTGGAAAATAATCATCGACAAGCGTGTGTGATGAAGCGGCACTACTTGTATCACCTCAAAGTGATTTAATTATTTCCCTATAGCAGCACTACACATTTTACACCATAGCAGTTTGCACAGGTCTAAACTTTTTGACACCTACTGTACTGTAATGTTTACTTTTCATCTGTCTTTAGTTATATTTAACAATGCAATCATGTTTTTTAACCTTTAAAATTCAATTAGCAGAGATCCGTGCCAGCAACAAAACATAGGTCAATGATGATTTTTAAAAAAGTGCTTATATGGAAGCATATTTTATTTTTTATCATCGTTGATTTAAAAAAAAAAAAAAGAAAGAAAGAAAGAAAGCAATAATCGAAAGCAATAATAAAAAACGTGTATCTGTGCTATTACTTTACCTATTCTACTTATTTCTTTTTTGTTTGTATAGTTGGTTAAAATGTAATAATGTGATTTAGTTTATCATATTACCTATAATTTTCTGAAAAAAAAAAAAAAGGATATGCCACTCTATACTGAACAAACGTGATCCCTACTGTATATATGTTTTAAAAAAAAAAGGTTTAAATGCTTTGAGTTTTTACTAAACTAAACTGAGATTACAGCAGTTATTAAGCACTAATACTGGAGACTCATTTATTAAATGGTAAATAAACATCTGGTTACAGAATACACACAACTCGATATTCAGCTTATGCAGATTAAAGCGTCCGCTGCTGAAACCCAAGCATGAGAAATAATCCACACCTTCTTGACCAATCGTATTCGAGTATCCGGCCACACTGTGATGTAACAACATCTGCAGAATAGAAAATTAAAGACGGCTTTGTTAGTAAGTAAATAAGACCGAGACAGAGACGCAAACGTCTATTACTGTAGATGTCGTGATTTAAATCGAGATTAAGAAGGTTTTTGTGCTTATGCAAAAGGCGAAGCTGCTTTTAAGTAAATATTATGTGTGATATTTCAAGAACTTCTGAGATGGTGACACGTAATTATGGCCGTAAGACAAAAGCAAGTTTGACAACATAGTTTAAGGGGCTTCGCCGCATTCTTAGCGTCAAACAAAAATAGCAATTAAACCAAGTGAGTGTTAAAGATGCTTCAAGAAGAAGAAGAAGAAGAAGAAGAAAAAAAAAGAAACGCAAACACAAGGTGTAATATTTGCATATCCATAATCCTGACTTAGCAAGCAAGACCATCCTGGAGGCTTTCCAGGTGAGCTGAACCACACGTGAGATGTCTCCCCGTCTCAAACAGCTGCCCCTACCTCCCCCTGGTGGCTCAACGCTCCCTCATTATCTCCACACCGAGGCCGGGATCTCACCGCGGCTGTAATGAGGACACTGGGTAATAAAAAATGAATCACTTTAATACGCTCTCCAGCGAGGCTCCGTATTAGCATTCGAAAGCAGCAGAATTAAGTTCTGTCTTTGCGAGGGGAAAAAAAAAAAGAAGATACAAACAGCCAAATGAGGGTCAGGTGAAGCCACGATCATGCATGAACTCCTAAGCGCTTCGTAGAGAGGAAAGATAATTAAAAGGAGGGGGAAAAAAAACCCAGACTGTAGTTACAGTGAGATGAAACGGTTGGGTAGAAATTTCCTAGTGGACCGGAAATGCCACTGCAGCATCATTTGAAGAGCGACATTATAATAATTTATTCGCCGCAACACGCAGCAGAGCCGAGCGCGTATGCAGGGGTCAGCAAAGCTCAGGCGCACAGAAATGAGTGGATTTAAGAAGCAGAGTAAGCAGATGTAAATTTGAAAAAAAGCCAGCTCTTGGCAGCAGGCCAATGTCCTAGCTTTTTTTTTTTCCTTCTTCATCATCATTTCATTTTAACCCTCGAATTCAAACCCTGTTTCTATTTCTACGATTTTATTTTTCTTTGAGCTCCACGTGTATTGTGTTTACGACAGGGTTTGTGGGCCAGTGTTTACTGTAGGAACATCAGACAATTTTGTAAAGAAAGTCTTTAAAAGAAAATCATAATAATGTTGAGAAAAAGAAAAATTGGCAATATTTCTGTTGCCTTTAAACGCCTTGAACGTTTATCCTTTAGAAACAAACAATTAAATTCAATGTGTCTTTTGCTAAAACTTGGCCGTTGCTCTGATATTGAACATTTTGTTACAATATTATGAGATTATGATTATGACATTTTTCATAACATATTATGTCTATTCTCAAAACATTGTGGCTTTTTAAAATAAAATCAGACTTTTTTCACAGTCTTAAAAGTATTACTTTTAAATCCTAATAATATAATATATTCACTCACTCATCATCTACACTTTATCCTGTAGTCTGTGCCAGGAGGGAAAGAGACGGGGTACACCCTGGACAGGGTGCCAATCCATCGCAGGGCACACACACACATACTGTACACACACTTATACACACACACTACGGGCAATTTGGGAACACCGATTAGCGTAATCTGCATGTCTTTGAACTGTGGGAGGAAACCGGAGTAAAAGGAGGAAACCCACCAAGCATGAGGAGAACATGCAAACTCCATGCACACAGACCTGAGACGGGAATCGAATGCGGATCCAGGAGGTGCAAGGCGACAGTGCTAACAAGGAACATTATTAGCCACCGCGCTGCCCAAATGTAATATAAAGCAATAATAATTAGAGATGAGAATCAGAGATCAGCTGATACGATATTATCACGATATCTCGGTGTCAATTCAATTTGTATTGTGATTGTATAAGTATCATGAGTTTATACACTTGATTTGATGTGTTTTTAAAGATTTTCATACAATTCTAAATAAACTTGGCAAATAATTTGCTCCTACTACAAAGGATTCCATACTGAGGTTAAGACCTCGCCACCTATAGGATTGTGGAGGAATGGCAACATTGTACATATACTGTATATATATATATATATATATATATATATATATATATATATATATATATATATACAATTATTTTTTAATAACTTAATTAAAAAGTCAAATCAAAAGAAACAACATATGTAACCAAATTAATTTTCATAATTTTATTTATAATTTTCATAATTAATATCATTTCTAAAAATAATATTAATAAAGGTCTTAAGACAAAATTATCATTAAAAATAATATTAGCATAATGTTAATTTATTTGGGAGAAAAAACAACTAAAGCAAAAAATAACAAATAAAATCTATAAAAATAATTTTTATTAGATTGGTATTTATTATAAGTAATTAAATTTTTTTTTAATTATTATTATTATTATTATTATTAATAATAATAATAATAATAATAATAATAATAATAATAATATTATTACAGTTTAATTCAAAGTAATACAAAGTAAAAATAATACATCAATTCAAATACTTGATTTAACAGTGTGTAAAGTTGTTCATGCCAACTGATAAATCTGTTCCTGCTTTGTCCTTCGTTCCTGACTCATATATGGACAGTTAGCGATGGTGTATAAAGGATACGATGAAGCTGTAACAACAACAGCTACAGACGCGGTTATGAAATACAACTTGTATAAAGTCAGTGTGGAAGGATGTTCAGTTAACTACAAGGTAAAAATCATAAACACTTCTTCACTCCACGCCACTCCACTCCATCCAGTCCTCCAGTCCTTCTCCTCCAGCGACAGCGAGTGCAGGATTAATCTCCTTGGCGTTCCATCAGCTCCTGATCGAGGCGATTTGCAGTCATTAAGAAGTGGACACGGATTAGCTGCATTAAGTCGTGCTTTAGAGAGAGGCTCATAAAGGCGCCGAGAGTGATGCCACGAATGAACACGGCGCTAATTAGATCCGTCTATCTGCACACATCCGTCTTCTCCCGCTGAACTTGCTCTGGCCTAATTCTAAATAAAAACGCTCTTTATTATGCTATCATTCAAATTATTGCAGATGAAATAATGATCCCGTCCCGGCAGTGCAAACTTAATTGATTTTTTTTTTTTTTTTATCGTTTTTTAATTGTGCTTCTCAGAGAGGATTAGAAGATGCACTGCGGGGTCTTACTGCACCATCCTTCATATCCTATATTTATAAGAATGTAACAAAAAAAAAAAAAAAGAGAAAACATGGTATCCATGCTGTGAGGACTGCATATGGATAAACACTAGGATCTGTTGCTGTCTATCAGGATCGACACGCCGAAATAAAACTCTCGCCGACGTCTGACGGACTCAAACGAAACACGGCGGCGGATTCGGCCGTATGTTCTCGGAGGTTCTTGGACAAACATACTGTATGTGTCAGACGTGTCTGAAGACGCTTTTAGCAGAACAGAAACGGAATCACTCATCCACACGGAGCTGGAATTCTCCAGATGTCGGATGACATTCAAGCGCCGTAAACACACATTGCTTTAGTGGAAGTCCTGTCAGAAGACCAAACGGCCATAATGACAAACGTAGACTTTGTAGTTTTTGTTTCGGCTGAGACAGGCTTTACGGATGTTGCTGCTTAAAAATGAAAAATTATTTCAGTAAACCATATAAAGTCTATCAAAGCATCCTCCTGTCATTTGATTTATTTCTTTATTTTTTGCTTGAACAAACTATGAGAAAATTGCATGTTTTTTTTTTTTGTTAAATGTAAAAAAAATTTTTTTTTAATGAATTACAAACCAGAAAGAAAAATGTAACAAAAGAAAAAAGTGATATTACATGTAACAAACAAGGAACTGCCTAATTGGCCACATCATTACACATGTCTGTTCATTGTTAAAGCAAATATCTATCAACCAATCAAACAGCAGCAACTCAGTGCATTTATGCATGTACGTAGACACAATCAAGACGATCTGCTTAAGAT
The DNA here is from genome assembly GCA_030522415.1 of Channallabes apus. Taxonomy (NCBI): domain Eukaryota; kingdom Metazoa; phylum Chordata; class Actinopteri; order Siluriformes; family Clariidae; genus Channallabes; species Channallabes apus. The sequence goes on along the minus strand of CM060116.1, from coordinate 4,712,185 downwards.
CAAACCCGAGAATCAGAATGGAGAAGAAAGGTGTTTTTGAACGTGGTATGGTTGTTGGTGCCAGACAGGCCGGTCTGAGTATTTCCGTACCTGCTGATCTACTGGGATTTTAACGCACAACCATCTTTAGGGTTTACCGAGAATGGGCTGAAAAAGAGAAGAGGAAATATCCAGCGAGGGCAGTTCTGTCGGGGAAAATGCCTTGAAAAAAAAAATATTTTTTTGCTTTTTTGTAAGCACAAATCTAAAAAAGTTTGTGACTCTAACATAATCCATAGTGTGGGTCAAAGAACAGGAAGGAAACATCAGAAGCAGGCAATCCATAATCTAAACGATGCCTTATACAAGTTGATTAATGTGAAAGAACAGGAACAGGAAATAAACGTATGCTTATAATGAACGAGACTTCTCAACCAGATGAAGGAACAAGAGGGTGGAAGAGAGAGAGAAAACTAAATAAAAATATCATTATAATTAAATACAAAGAACAGTGTATCTGTAAACTCAATTTAATTGCATTTTATTTGAATAGCGCTTTTAAACAATGATCATCGTCACAAAGCAGCTTTACATAATCAACGGAAAATTATGGAAAGTGTATAAAATGTGAGAAAATGTGTACTGTATGAATCAAAATTATCATATGGACCCTATATATTCTTCATTAATTAATAATAGTAATAATAATTGTTGATTGAATTATTGATTGAATACATGTGGAGGTTTGTTCACTGGCAATCCTAATCAGAATTTAGAAAATCCTACTTTTTTTTTTTAACCATGTCCGATTCCTGCTCATCTGTGTCAGGACACTTATACATACCTGACGCTTCAGATCACATCTTTTCAAAAATGGAAAATGGGAGTGGCATAACACACTCGGAGCAACGCGCTATCCGCCCCTTCCGCTTGCGCAAGCTCACAGCGGCTCATGATTGGTGAGTGTCGTTATGATTGATGTGAGATTGTGAGTATGATATTCCTCCCTCCAACACAAGCACTATCTGGTCTCTAGACTCAAAAGTTTTGAGAATGACACAAAAATACGTTTGTATATATATATATTAGTTAATATAAGTTTTCAGTGTTTTTAGATCTTTTTGTCAGATGTTACTCTGGTATACTGAAGTACAGTACAATTCCAAGCATTTCAAAAGTGTCAAAGACTTTTTCTTGATAATTATATTAATATTTGCCAAGTTGATCCTTTCTTTCTCAAGACTTCTACACTTCGTCCTGGCATGCTGTCAGTCAACTTCTGGGCCACATCCTGACTGATGGTGCAGCTGATTCTTTTATCGTCAGTGCTTGGAGTTTGTCAGAATTTGTAGGTTTCTGTTGGCCTTAAGGATTAAGGATTGACCACAAGTTCTCAATAGGATTAAGGTCTGAGGAGTTTCCTGGCCATGGACCCAAAATGTTGATGTTTTGTTCCCTGAGCCACTTAGTTATAACTTTTGCCTTAAGTGCTCCATCATAATGGAAAACACATTCATGTTCATCACCAACTGTTTTTCGATGGTTGGGAAAAGTTGCTCTCGGAGGATGTTTTTGTACCATTCTTTATTCATGGCTGTGTTCTTAGTCAAAATTGTGAGTGAGCACATTATTTGGCTGAGAAGTGATCTCACACATGAATGGTCTCAGGATGCTTCACCACTGCCATGATGCAGGACTCACCTTTTCTTCTTAGTGGTACTCAGAGTTACTTGTTCATTTAATTTGTACAGAACAACAACAACAACAACAACAACAACAACAAAATAGCTACAGATCAGGAAATGGTTGAGAAGTCACGAGGAGTATGGTCAGACTGTGTTGCAGCAGAAATTGTGGAATGTGATGTGGAATTATGGAAAATATGAGAATGGACCTACTCACGCTGCAAGATAGCTGAGCAAAATCTCAGACATGCCAGAAAACTGGCAGGATCAGAGTCAGGGCTACGGTCAGACCAAATTGTGTATAGTGTCTGCTCAGAATAAAACACTTTAGATTGTGTTTCAGAAAAAAAGATTAACCTCTGTTTTAATATCCGTACCATTGCTTTGTATCAAATCTTATGATTCCACCATATTGCTAAAATAAAATGAAATCAAAAGGTTTCAGAAGGGGCTTTAAGGGTTTCCAGTGTTTCAGCCACATCTCATCTGAACACCTAAGAAGGATATCCTGAATACCCGATGCATAAAAGACGAATAAGAGAGCGAGAATATAAATAATTCATTTGACTGAATGGCAGGTTAAGTGAGGCAGCGATAATGCCCTGACAGTAATGATAACTTTAATTTCCTTTTCTGTTGCTGATATTTGTGTCAAGAAATTAAATTTCATAAGCTCCTAAGGCCTCGTAATTATGATAGCGTTTCAAGAAGATTTTTTTTTTTACTTTCTCCTTGCTGAGGTTTTGATCAAAAGATCCTCAATGCCGAGCTGTTGATAAGCATATTAAAGCGTGTTACATATACCTGTCTGACTTCGGTGCCAAAATAATGGTTAGATATTATAGCAATGATACATTTAAAAAAAGAGAGAATAATGTAGATTGGATTATATCACACTCATGTTGAGTTACTAAATCCTGTAATCCATAACACATGACAATAAACACTGGTCTATTGGTCTGTATTAATGTTGTTTCTTATATGTTCTATAGGACATCCATGGTGGACAATTTACATAATCTACTGTACACTGAATGGCCAAAATAATGTCACCATCTGCATTTAACTAACAGCCAAAACTCAGTATTGGTGCTGATTTAATTTATGCATGTTATACATATAATACATAAAATGTGTGTACCAAAGCAGTTACTTCTGAAGTTTATGCAACATGACCGATCTTGCCTCCCTAAAATGTCAAGTTGCTAAATCCAGCTGTTTTGTATGATTTTATATGTGGCCATTTATCTTACTTTCTTACTTCAAACAATAATTTAAAACATGAATTATTTACATATTTTTACGACTATTGATACTAAAATTGGTGTAAGCTTCTAAAAGCATATGACCTATGAGAAGTGTTACTTAAATTGGTTTTTGGTTGACGCGTAAAAAGCAAAAAATCTGTACTGTAGTGTCCGTAACCATGTCAAATTCATGTTGCAATATCTTAACAATTTTGCATTTTAGAATAATACACTTTTTCAGATTTATGTCCTTTCATGTAAAATCTAAATTGGAAAAATCTGAGGAAAATTAAGATCACTGAAAGATTTGAATTAAAAAACATACGGACACTACATAAAAGGGCATGAGTAGCGTCTCATTTCTTAAACACCCATGTCAGAAGACGTATCCTAAGTAGATTGCTTGAACTACTAAAATTGGGTTCAGATTTGTAAATCATATTATTTAAACCCTGGAAGCATAGTAGTGAAAAATCATCTTCGAAAAAAAAATACTCTGAATAAATCATTTCAATCAAATAATCCAGATTGATCAGGATATGAAGAGAGTCAGCTGCACCCATCACCCCAAGTGATGCACCCATCATGCCCAGTGCCTACCGTACACCATACAGTGGTGTGAAAAACTATTTGCCCCCCTCCTGATTTCTTATTCTTTTGCATGTTTGTCACACAAAATGTTTCTGATCATCAAACACATTTAACTATTAGTCAAAGATAACACAAGTAAACACAAAATGCAGTTTTTAAATGAGGGGTTTTATTATTTAGGGAGAAAAAAAAATCCAAATCTACATGGCACTGTGTGAAAAAGTGATTGCCCCCCTTGTTAAAAAATAACTTAACTGTGGGTTATCACACCTGAGTTCAATTTCTGTAGTCACCCCCAGGCCTGATTACTGCCACACCTGTTTCAATCAAGAAATCACTTAAATAGGAGCTACCTGACACAGAGAAGTAGACCAAAAGCACCTCAAAAGCTAGACATCATGCCAAGATCCAAAGAAATTCAGGAACAAATGAGAACAAAAGTAATTGAGATCTATCAGTCTGGTAAAGGTTATAAAGCCATTTCTAAAGCTTTGGGACTCCAGCGAACCACAGTGAGAGCCATTATCCACAAATGGCAAAAACATGGAACAGTGGTGAACCTTCCCAGGAGTGGCCGGCCGACCAAAATTACCCCAAGAGCGCAGAGACAACTCATCCGAGAGGCCACAAAAGACCCCAGGACAACATCTAAAGAACTGCAGGCCTCACTTGCCTCAATTAAGGTCAGTGTTCACGACTCCACCATAAGAAAGAGACTGGGCAAAAACGGCCTGCATGGCAGATTTCCAAGGCGCAAACCACTTTTAAGCAAAAAGAACATTAAGGCTCGTCTCAATTTTGCCAAGACTTTTGGGAAAATACCTTGTGGACCGACGAGACAAAAGTTTAACTTTTTGGAAGGTGCGTGTCCCGTTACATCTAGCGTAAAAGTAACACAGCATTTCAGAAAAAGAACATCATAGCAACAGTAAAATATGGTGGTGGTAGTGTGATGGTCTGGGGTTGTTTTGCTGCTTCAGGACCTGGAAGGCTTGCTGTGATAGATGGAACCATGAATTCTACTGTCTACCAAAAAATCCTGAAGGAGAATGTCCGGCCATCTGTTCGTCAACTCAAGCTGAAGCGATCTTGGGTGCTGCAGCAGGACAATGACCCAAAACACACCAGCAAATCCACCTCTGAATGGCTGAAGAAAAACAAAATGAAGACTTTGGAGTGGCCTCGTCAAAGTCCTGACCTGAATCCTATTGAGATGTTGTGGCATGACCTTAAAAAGGCGGTTCATGCTAGAAAACCCTCAAATAAAGCTGAATTACAACAATTCTGCAAAGATGAGTGGGCCAAAATTCCTCCAGAGCGCTGTAAAAGACTCGTTGCAAGTTATCGCAAACGCTTGATTGCAGTTATTGCTGCTAAGGGTGGCCCAACCAGTTATTAGGTTCAGGGGGCAATTACTTTTTCACACAGGGCCATGTAGGTTTGGATATTTTTTCTCCCTAAATAATAAAACCCCTCATTTAAAAACTGCATTTTGTGTTTACTTGTGTTATCTTTGACTAATAGTTAAATGTGTTTGATGATCAGAAACATTTTGTGTGACAAACATGCAAAAGAATAAGAAAATAGGAGGGGGGCAAATAGTTTTTCACACCACTGTACATGTACAAGCCTGTGAAAGCAGTGTTATGATCTGGGGTTGCTTCAGTTGATCAGATCTCAGCTTATGTGCCTAAAAAAAATAACTGTAGGTCAGCTGATGACCTTAATGTACTGAATGCCCAGGCTTTCCATCAATGGATGTTTTTCTTCTCTGATGGCACGGGCTTATTCCAAGATGACCTCGAACTTAAATTGCGAAAGAGTGGTTCAGGGAGCATGAGTGCTGACCAGTTTGGGTTGTGATGGAGAAGACTTTTCAGATCTGTCCGACTCTCTCATCATCTATACAAGATCTCCGAGAGAAATTAATGCAACTGCATTCAAGAATCAACTTCATAGCTTGTCCTAGATTATTTTTTTTATAACAGCATGCTCCATTATGTTTTATTCCTTAGCTACAGTATAGCATAGACAATACTGAGCCCGATACTAAGCTATCACGAATAAATCATATGGCAAATAAAAAATTTTTTTTTTCCGATTTCAAGCAGTTATTGGAACACAAGTTCAAGTAAATGGCTACAAACATTGTAATAATAATTAATTAATATAATAATATAATAAAATTTTCCCATTTCCTGTCCTTCTTAACATTAAGAAGTAATGTTTAACAGGAAGAAAAAAAAACTACACGGAGTCGTGACTCATGAATTGACCAGGCTTATTATAGTCGTTCCGCTCTTCCTGCTGGATAATGAAGCAAAATCAGTCAGGACCGAGTCGAGTAGCCGAACAGATCCAGAACTCAAGGTCAGGAAGGTCTGAAGAGAGAAAGAGGGAGCAAAAATGTCACATCTAGTCGTGAGTCGCTCTTGTTCTTTTATGTAGCGTATTGCTCTTTCTCACGGCACCCGTTTTGCACTTTAACAATATTACAGCGAGAGACGACGAATTAGCACCGTCTAAATATACCCGTGCTATGCGTAACCTTTAACAAGGTGCTATAAACTCTAATCGCAGCTTCATCAACACATGCAATAGGTTGCTGATGGTTCGTGCTTCTCACTGAAGATGACCTTCGCTTTACTCCTTTTTCATGCGCCGCCCCGTCTCTAGCTCAAAGCCAAATTACTTTTCGGGTGCGTAAAGGGACAAACGTCCTGACGAAATAAGAAAAAAAAGCAAAACAGGGTTTAATTAGTTTGTGCAAAACAGGTAATGAACCGCCGTGACCTTGATAAGAGATACATCTAGACAGTGATTTTCCTTAAAAAAAAGTCCTTCATTCTGACACCTAGGACAATGTATAGAACACCTTTTTTTTTGTTTTTTTTACTTAATAGAATATAGAATGAGGAGTCGAGGAGAAAGGAGGTGAAAATGGAATAGACTGGATGGAGGTGCAAAGTTCTCAAGCTGCTTCTCAAGCTGTGGCCCGGTGGTGTAGTGGTTAGCACTGGTACCCTGCACCTCCAGCGTCTGGGTTCGATTCCTGGCCAGGTTCAATTCCCGCGTCTGTGCGCATGGAGTTTGCATGTTCTCCCATGTTTGGTTGGTTTCCTCCAATGTGTCCCATTGTCCAAAGACATGCATATTAGCCAAATTGGCCTACCCAAATTGCCCGTAATATGTGTGTGTGCCCTGCGATGGATTAGCACCACGTACCCTGTCTCCAGCTAGGATAGGCTCCGGGGTCAAAGTTATGGTCACCTTGCTTAATAATGAGCATAGGTATGATATTAACGTGAATTGTGGGCCTACAGTAGATGTCTAACATTGTTTGATACGTATTTAACGGGCAAAATGTGTGTGAAGAAAACACTCTGCCCACCATCAAAAAAAAAAAAAACATCGATTCAACCACTGACTATTGATGCCACCATAATGGTAGAAGTGCAAATTCATTAAACTAGGTGATGTTTTTATGACACACATGGAGTTTGATGTGGTTTTCCGATGTCGTAAGTCATCCATCTTAAGATTCCACAATGTTTTGTGTTCAGAGATGCTTTTCTGCTCACCATGTTTGAAAGTGGTTATTTGCATTAGTCTGGCATTGGTCTCCTCTGAACCTGATCTGGTCCTCTGGTCTGATCAGCAACGAATTTCCACCTTCCTACTGGATATACAGTAGTGATGGATAGTAGTAGACGGCTGGCTTTAAAATTATTGACACCACCACAACTGGGGATAACACTGAGGAGCTTCATATTATCTGGTTGGAGACACTTGCGGAGGATCTCAGACTCTCGTTCATGCGTGAATTTATAACATCCTCAGGGTCGTCATGAAGAATATGAAAATTCATACAAAGAAAGGTGAATGAAATGAACCATAATGACTGTCCATATGTGGAATTCCAAATTTACATTCACGGCATTTGGCAGATGACTTAATTTTTTTAATCGCACTACACACTATCAGTTGAGGGCCTATAAAGGAACTATAGTGGCAACTTGGTGCTGCTCTGGTTTGAACAAGGGACCATCCAAACAGTAGGCCAATGCCTTAACCACTGAGCTACTTCCACTCTTTATTAAATACACAACTTCTGAATTAATCTTGACTTTAAATATAAGTCATGAGTCATGAATCAAGTTTTATATACAGAGTCAGAGACAATGAGCTGGCTTGGTTTTTTAACACAGTTCAGATTTAAGTGCTTAGACAGGCTGTTTTTTGTTTCTGTGTTGGTTTGCACCAAGTATTTTGTTGAAACATTGATCTTGGGGACAAATAATAACCTTCTAGTAGATGCAACCAATTTTTGAGCTGAAGTTTTGAGACGGCTGAATTTGTGAGCAATTTTCAGTTTTCATGTTTCTTTCCAGCAGTGACAATAGTTTTGCACTAACATAAAAACATTTTAATAGTGCAAAAAATATATATATATGAATTATGTTTCTTTATTATACAGATTATTATTATTTAAAAAAAATATATATAACTTAAAAAGTTAACTAAATCATTGTTTTTGTTCCTTTATAAAACGGCAAGAATTCAAAGGTGGACTGTGCACCAGTTTCTAAAGAATAAACTCTCTGTTGCCGTTCCAAAGGCGTTTTCGTGACAGATCCCGTGCCTTTCCAGCCACTCTGCTATCTAACTGATACCCACGCAGTTGCCATTCAGTGGCTTCTGCACATCTCATCAAATTCATTTAAGCCCTGCAACCATCAGCAGCATTACCTTTAACAAAGCCACACCTGCTGAAACCACCATGAGGACGTTAACCACCAAGCACCAGAGATAGACGGCTGGAGTAGAGGGGAAAGCCGAGAGGGCCTCAGCCACAGTGAGATAAGAAGTGGTGGAAAAACAAACAGTTATGTAACACTGCTTTAAATTATGGCAATGAAAATGCTGTCAGTTTTCACGTAAGAGAACGGAAACCATACTGATAAACAATGAAAAAATACGAAAAAGAAAAACACCGAACAGAGAATGAACCAAAGGTATAAACTGTGAAGAATGGTGATAAATGAAAGAAAATGAAATATGTACATAAAACATAGAGCATTTACCTATATATTCATAACAAGGTTTAAAATAGAGATTTTTCTTTTTTTTTTTATAAACGACACTGTGCCTGGCATTAATTAGTGTTTTTTCTTTTTTTTTTTTGGTAACAGTAGCTACAACTCATCCTAATACAGGTTAATGCTCTCTCATCACCATGCTATTGCCTATACCATCACCCAAGTGTTTCCTTCCTTAATAAGAACCTTTCCTAAGAATAATATTCCATGATTCAGTTCAAAAACATAAAGGTTTTCTTTTTTTCTCTCTTTTTTTTTTCTTTGCACTTACAGTATGCTCTGTTTTCCAGCATGTGTTTCACATTCATGGGTTCATTGTAGTAAGTGGAGTCCTGAGCCAACACCGCCATCAATGATTCATCTCCACATCCTCAGAAAAGTGTTTCTCTTCCATTATTCACAGTTTTGGCCCGTGGATAAAGCGGAGAGCATTGTCCATTTATGAACGTGTATGATTTATACTGTAGATATCGCGATGTTCGCACTTCGGTGCAGTAAATTTCACTGCCGGATTCAGACACAGAGGCGGGAGCTATCAGGGGGGGAACTCGGTTTATATGTCAAATATTTAAAAATCATTGCTCTGAAAAGTTCGATCTGTACAGGATACGTTATTTTCCCCCTGTAAGATCATACATGTAGTGTGTTTAATGGGTTTTAAAATCATACCAGATTTTAAAGAGGCTGAGTATCACACTTGTTGGACTCTATAGTTTGATTCCAGGGAGAAACAAGTACGACTATGAATCAGATCAAAATGCGTCATGGAGTAAATATTAACCTTCTGGCAGAAGTAACCAAGTTTATAATGAATTTGTGATGCTAAATGATTAAAGAATTTAATTCCTTGTCGCAAAACAAATAAACTAAATTGTATGTGTAGAAGAAATCCAGGAAGTAAAAGCAGTATGCTTTAGTGCACCTAAAAAAAAAGATATATTACATCATGCAAATATACTCCACATTGTTGGATATTTTCTATTATAATTAATTATTAAAGTGAACCAAACGTGAAATTATTAGACATATTTCTCTCTGTTTATCAGTTTATTTGAAACGTGTTCATTGTTTACTGGCAGATATTTTTCCAAAAACATGCATAAGCTTTTATTTCTAGAAACGAGGGAAAGTAATATGATAACAGAATAATAATATGTATATATGCTTATAAATAAAAAAGTTTACAAGGCGTAAAATGTATTTATTAAGTTTATAATCTGTGTACCGCAGTAGGGAAACGTGACTATATTTGGCATATTTTTATTGCTTAGTTGTCAGATTTGTTTTTACAGTGTGTACTATGGGAAGATGAAATATTAAACTATAGAACATATATACTACTTAGAACAAATGAAAGTTGTACTTTTTGTTTTATATTTATCTATGTTGTAAGCTAACTTAGGACTCAACTCATCTGAGTAAATGAAGGCAATGATTTGTGAATCCCGAGTCATACTATAAAGAATGATTAACGCGGAAGTATCTGGATTTGCAAATCTCTAATGGCGCTTTTCCACTGCATAGTACGGCACGACACGGTTCGGTTCAACTCACTTTTGGGGGGTTTTCCACTGGGAACCGTACCTGGTACCTGGTCCTTTTTTTAGTACCACCTCAGCCGAGGTTCCAAGCGCGCCGAACCGTTACCAAAACGTGACGTGTAAACTCTGCTGGTCACTGATTAGCCGGAGAAAATCGTCATTACTGCGTCACTGAGCTTGCGACACGAGACACAACAGAACCGCTATATTTAGAAACAGCCAGAGAAGGATCGGACGCACCTTTTTGTATTAACCAAAAATTTTCTTTGGCTGCCATCAGCCTCTTTTGAAACAAACTCCTTCGTCTCGCTGTTAAAAACATCCACATGCCGAGAATGAAGAACACCATGCCGTCGATATGCTCCATTGTTGTGTGTTTGTTTGTGGTGCGTTTACGATGACGTCACGGCAGTAGAGGCACCGCGACTATAACGACACGTGAATAATCCCGCCCACTCTAAAGCGTTACTAAACTGCAGTGGAAGCGCAAACCGAGCCGAACTGAGCCGAACCAAAGTGAGCTGTACTGAACCGTGTCGTGCCGAACTATGCAGTGGAAAAGAGGCATAATTCAAACTCGTTTGCATCAATGTTATGACAAGTGAAGTGATTTATTTATTTTTTTTACATTCTGTACCAATTGTTAGTTGCACAGTTGGTTTTTAAAGCAGTCGGTGGCCAAAGAAATAAAATGAGGTTAAAAGTTCAATTTCTATTTATGTCATATTTTACTTAATTTACATGCCTTTTATAAATGTTCTGATTATTATCATATTTTTTCGTAATATTGGTAATATTTTTGGGATGCTGGAACAGATTATCTGCATTTTCATTATTTCCTAGGGGAAAATGCGTTTTGCAATACAAATTCTCACCTTATTAAATTCGTATTGGTACAGTACATTGGTACAGTGTTTAGAAAGTAAATCTTCTATGTGACCTTTGTGTGTGATGCTTAAATTATATAAGAAACCAACTTAAACTAAATTAAACCAGCCCTTTCCACATGCAGGTAATGTATGTACTGTAGATGCACTTTTAATTCCAAGCGAGTTGATTCATACAGTAGTTGTACCGCTTTGTGACTCGCGTTCGATTGGAGACTTCTTTGAGGTTTTCTTTGATTTCTTTACTACACTGCGTAAAGAACCACACTAGTAAATATATACTGAACATGAATTTTACGTAAATAAGAACTCTTTACTTTATATGAGAACAAGATGGAGGGATCATGGACATCCATCCAGACTTACATCTACCCCATTTTTTTTCTGTTAAGATGAAAAGTCTATCAGGAAACACCTTGCACAAAACACACGCATCCCTGTTTTGCATCTAGCGAGCATCTGTCTCACTCACTCAGCCATATCAAACACGATTATGTTTGTGAAAGTGATCTGTCTGCTTGTCTTCCATTCGTCCTCGCCTTGACGAGTCTGTGCGCGCGTGTGACCTCTACAGAGATGCAAATAGCTCTATAGTGTGTGTATGTGTGTGCGGAGGATCACACCTGGAGTACTTCAGTTCATCTCTCTTTCAGACAGATCTCCCAGGATGCAATTCCAGCTTCTCACCACCTCCTGAAAATGACACGATACGTATAACAAGCCGGCCTGAATATTCTTAAGAACAGGAAAAAAAAAAAAGATCTTTATATATATGCAAGCAAAGATCCTCTAATGGCTCTTCTGCTTGTTCTTGTCTCAAACACAGGGGAGGGATAAAAAATGAGGGGTCAGCGTACGGATGACAGGACAGCAAGAGCGAAGGAGGGTGAAAGTTACATGGGAACCATAAAGAAATTCCTCTTTGTATATATATAAAAAAATAAAATAGAATGACCAATTAGAGGGACAGACTCTTTGTTTTGATTAATTCGCCCAAACCTAAAGGTGACGCAGTGACGTCCAGGACTCGGACCCCCAGGTAGCTCTACACCATGCAGTGAAGCAAATGAAACATCATCATGTGCAAGAAAAGAGGTCTTTAAGATGCATGAGATTGAGGCTGTTTTCTTTTTTTTTTCTTAGAGGATTGCTTTTTATCGCTGGCTCATCAACCTGATCTCACAAAGGATTGTGGGTAACCTGATTGGACCACCTTGAGAGCGGTGGTGAGGAAGGATAGTGTAGGTAAGGAAACCTGCACCTAGCTCTGGATCTCTAATGATTGTTCGTTGAATTGATCCAAAATGGTGATCGTTTTGATATTTTTGTTTTTTCTACTGTTTTCAGGAAATACTGAAAAATTTACTAAATTGTCATTGTGAAAGTCTACATCACGATCTTTAATCCCATCTCTTCCAGATTTGAGAAGTGAGAAGATATCGTCAAAATGTTTAGTTTTATGCTAAAGAAGCAGAAAGATCATCAGACATAAGGATCAACACAAGATGAAGCTTTTGATTGATTTGCATCTTTTACCCATTTGGGACGTTCTTCACAAACGGGTGGACAGGTAAAGGGCCACTGAACCGCATCCCTTCCTTTTTCACTTCCTCCGCCTTTCTCTAGGCTTGACGCAAAAAAAAGAACAAGAGTGAGCGGGTCATCACGCAGAAAAGTGGAGGCGCGGTGGAAGCCTGATAAGCTCCCGGTCTCTTTGTCAAATTGTTTCTCAGGTCTTCGTTACCTTTGCAGTTGAATCAGAGCAGCAGAAAATCAAGGAGCGCTCACAGAAGTAAAAAAAAAAAAAAAAAAAAAAAAGAAAAAGAAAAGAACGAAAGACAGCGCTGACAGTGATTGATGTTTGAGCTCTTTCCCTGATTCGCTGATTAAACCCATCAATCTATATGCAGAAGAGGTGTCCGATGCAAATAGAGCCAATCAGATGGGACAAAACGGTTTTGTCAGAATGTTATGGAAATAAGAGCTGCCAGTAAAGCCGCCGTTGGTCCAGGGCTTCTTTTCCAATTGTAGAAAATGCTAGAGGTGCGATGTCCCAAATTAAAGAGATTACATGCTTCTGTTCTTGCTCCCGGCTCGGCGCGCGCACACAACCAAATTGCTTGGTTGTGTTTTTATTTTTTTTTCCCCACAGTGGTCAATGAACAGCGATGCATATGCATGAATGGCCACGGGTTTGTGAGAAATCATCGGCGTCAGTGTTTTCTGTAAGGTCTGGCTTGGTTTTTCATTTTTTTTTTTTTTCTGACTTTTCCATTTCATCCATAATTTTATAAACAGTTACAGTAAACAGACATCTAGGAGAAATATACTTTACTTTTCCTTTTAACAAAATGCGAGGTATCAATTTGAGCACAAAATATTATTTGAGTCAGACTCAAGTTTCTACTTTTATTTTTTGAATTTTTAAAACTTTTATTTTACAAGGTAAAAACACATTAAAGTTAATGAGACAAGACAAGACAAGAGCGGTCCAAACCAAATACAGGAATCAAGATTTAAAACAAAATAATTTAAACAAGTACAGACTAGTCGAATAATGTGGAATTTTAACGAATAATGAAAGGGACAGTAAATTATTATAATAATCAAAATGAAACAGAAATCAGGTACAAAACAGTGTATATATACTGTATATATACAGTGTATGTATACTGTACAGTACATATATATATATATATATATATATATATATATATATATATATATATATATATATATACAGTGGAACCTTGGATTGCGAGCATAATTCATTCTGGAAGCATGCTTGTATATCAAAGTAATGAAAATAATGAAAACTTTGATGATTCGTTTCACAACTCAAAAATATTAATCTAAAAATTATTCATACAAAATATAAGGTAAAAATAAAACAAATTAACTTTCACTTTACCTTGGAAAAGAATCGTGACTGGCGTTAGATGAGAGCAGAAGCAGGAAGGTTACTGTGTAGGACAATTTTTACACACACACACTTGTAAAACAAGCATGCTTTCAAATATTCATGTTTGAGTATCTATATGTAAAGGTAAATCAAATCATATACATGCACAAATACACACACACACACACACACACACACCCGCACGCACGCACATACATGCACCCATACACACTTAACAAGGCCACACTGTATCATCCTCATCTATGCTGTCAGGTTCAGCTAAAATGTATTCCAAACCACACACACACACACACACAGACCTGAGGCGGGAATAGAACCCCTTAACTCTGGAGGTGTGAGGCTCTGTTTTGGTAAACTTTGCACCTATATGAAAATCTCTAGTATATATCTCAATCTCAAGCAACTATCAAACAATCATAAAACATTTTAGTAGTAAAATCTCCAAATGTAAAGAAAAATGTTTTTGAACGTTTAAGGAACTTTATTTCTAGAACTAACCTGTTGAATATGTACAATCAATAAATCAATCAATCAATCACACAATTAATCAATCAATATTGAATTGGCTCTCTAGTTGGCTCTCAAAGTTGTCTTTAAACTCGATACGCTGCTGTGCTGTAGATGCCGCAGGTGCCATCGCCTCCTTCATGTTTACTTTCTGCGCTATGTGGTCAGTCGTGATGGTCTTTGCTTCAAGCAGATTAAGTCTGTGGTTCCTCAGGTCGTCTTCAATCTGCTTGGACCAGGTTTCCATTGTCACCGTCATTTGTGCCTTTCAGCCACATACTGTAGTCATTGGTGCCATAAAAGTTGTTAAGGTATCCAGTTGGGGTTCATTTGGAAGACATGTCCAAACCACTGTAATCTCCTTGTTTGAATATGCAGTGAAAGCCACATCGCATAACAGGTGAAATACAATGCTGTAAGTACAACCTTAAACATAAAACTAGTGCTGCAATGAGCTAGAATCCTAGTTACAATGTTAGTGTTATCACTCATGACTCTAGAGTGTTCAAGCACTTCCTGTAACTCCTTGTTGGACTTCTGGATGCTTGCAGCTCCCTGCACAAAAAAAAAGGAAAAAGAGCGGTGCGCTCGTTCTCCCCTCCAGCTAATTCCGATCCGAATCAGTTTAATTAAGTAACAAATTCTGTTGGCATAGTAACAGCCCAGCTAATTTATCATGGGAAATAGTGTGTGAGATGGACAGGTTGCTCAGCAACAGCCAATGGCAATGCGGAGACGGGCCAATGACAAATTGCGCAGGATGCAGATGCTGTGATGTAGATGGGGGTGGTTTTGGGGGGATTGGGGGTTGACTGACACCCACTTGGGAGTAGCAATGGATAGAGAGAGAGAGAGAGAGCACAATGCAGGCCTCCTGTGCCAAGATCACAAACCACAGTCTAATAGCCTCTTCACACAGCTAGGCACAACCACATAAAACCACTTCTCGCTTTTATAATGAACTGAGCGATGGCTTTTACCCCACACGTCAGCTGTACTTAAGTTAAGGTTCGACTGGGTAAAGTGACACTCGGATCAAAACATCCAACATCATCCAAATAAAACCCCCAAAAAAAAAAAAAAACCCTCATGCAGTTCGTTTTTGCTTTGATTGTGGCATTGAGGCAACAAAAATATTGATTGGAGGTAATCTACGGTTTCATCCTCAAGGCCTTCTAAGCACTTGGCTGATGTAAACTCACAGAGCTTGTTTTATTATGCTGTTTAGAACCACATCTTTGATTTTTTATTTATTTTTTGTTCTCACAAAGACATTTTTCAGTGGAAAAGATCAAGTAAGAGCCAAGCTAAACACAACCCTCCAGCCTACCAATTTTTTTGGTAGTTGTGTTGAGAAAAACTCCTGAGAACTCATTCAATAATTGATCATTATCATCACAACATTGTTTACTGCTCATTGTTTACTACTAATTGATTGAACAACTGATTGACCAATCAACCAAAAAAACAACCAAAGCCGATCGACTAACCAACCAACCAACCAACCAACCACAAAGTGACCAACAAAACAACCAACTAAGCAAATAAACAGCCAAACAACTAAAACCAAACAAAACCAGCAAGCCAACTACCAAGGAAACAAATAAACCAAGAAAAGCAAAGACGAGCAAAGATTTTTAATAAATTATCATGTATCACGTACGCTTCTTGTTTTGACGTAGAGGGTCACATGATTACAACTAAGCCAATGGTTTTTCTCTCTCTTGTGCTGCGGAATTGTGGGTAATCATCTCTCCTGCTGTGTCTCTTACTGGTATAATCAATATCTGTGCACACTTGTACTGTTTACTATATCACTGTAACCACGCGTGTGAGCATAAAACATCTTTTATTTTGTGTCTGAATGCGTGTGTGTACAGCGTGCGTGTAAAGAAAAAGCAAGTCTCATTAGAGAGGTTAAAGATCCATTTTCTCTCTCCGCTCAAGGCTCAGCCTGCTCTGTGTCTGTGTGAGTCATTGGACACCGTGCCACACACACACACACACACACGCACACACACACGCACATGCACACACACACACACAAACACACATACAAACACACACACAAACACACACACACACACACATTCGTTCTCTCTGCTCTACAGATAAACACCGTGATTCTTTTCAAAGTGCAGGTAAGACGAGAAGGGGAGACAGGAGCTTATTTTAGATTCACACACACCCACATACACAGCGCCTGCACGCCAAACGGAAACGGAATCTTATCTGTCAAGACTTATTTTAAATTTTCAAAGTAAAGTGCATGTTAATTTCTTTTATTTTTACTTATTATTTTGTATTAATTATTTTTATGTATTCATTTTTTTGGCCTGTGGAACAAATAATTTGAGTTTCCATTATTTCTTATGGGGAAATTTGATTTGGTTTTATGGAATACAAGCCCACTTCTGGAACGAATTATGCTCATAATCCAAGTTAATAAATGAATTAATATATAAATAAACAATCAGAAAGTGGTTAAAAAGAATCATAAATCGAGAAAAAAAACCTAAATCTTAACATTTTGATTAATATTTGAAAGTTGTACACTAAAATAAAAATAATAATTTAGTCCAGAGTCACATTCACTTCTCCACAAGATCTTGTACTAATGATGGCAGAGTCAGATCACTGCGTAGGCTTCTTCAGCACAAGATTCTCAATGGGGTTAAGGTCTGGACTCATGTGTGAAAATGATGTCTCATGCTCCCTGAACCACTCTTTCACAATTTGAGCCCGATGAAACCTGGCATCATCATCATCTTGGAATATACCCGTGCCATCATGGAAGAAAAAAAAACATTGATGAAAAAACCTTCAGTACATTCAGGTCATCAACTCACCTAAAAACACATTATTGACATTAGTATTGAAAACAATTGGATTTAAAAATGTACAGTAGTGTGACATATTCTTCCTGCAAAATCAGTTGATTTGTGTCTGAGTTTATTACTGATGTCTTGGTGCTAATGGAGTATATTGCAATAATATCCATTAAGGCAATATAATATCCCAATCATATACACTGTAATAGAAGATCTATGTTGAATAGTTTACATTTGCATGCATGTGGAAGTGGAAGAGCGTGCTAAGCGCATGCAGTTATAGTTAACTTCATTACTCATACATTTGCAAATGTTGCACTTTTCCAACGTACTGTACATAGGACCCCCATCCTGTTTTTATTACTTCAGTGCTTTCTAAATAAGCGTATTCCACAACGGCAATCAGTCTCCTTAAAATTATATCCCAAAGCCAGAATTGCTAAATAATGGGTTTGGGACTGATTTTATGTCCTGTCTAATTGTTCTAGAACCCAATATCTGTCATCCTCACATCATATCTAGGAACATCCCAATATTCCTCAGTAGAGGAATGATAAAGCTGAGCTGCTTGACCACATTAGCGCTATAGAAAATGCTGACACGGCACATCACAAAGAAGTTTCACAGTGTCCAATATAGCCCGAAAGTATTTAATATTCAAACCAGATGCGTCTCTAACTGCGTTGTTTCAAACAGATCCAAAGCTTAAGGGCTCGACAAAACACAGGGCCTTTCATCTGGAAGCTTCTGCAGTCTGAACATTACAGCAGTGTCCGGGAAGAAAATGCCACGATTGTTTAGAATGGTTTATATCACTATTAGCGCTGTTAAATTCTCCGTTCTGATTGGTCAGAAGGTTTTCCACTGTAACGGCGGCTCTGACAGCTGCGCAGCTGCTAAGCGCAGGTTTTATACAGTACATTAAAGTGTCTGTTCTAAAACATTACCGTTTCTACAATACACAACAATGAGTAAAAACAAACAAAAGAAATGCTTGTTATCGTATGGTGACATTTTCTAATGTACCCCCCCCCCAATATCTTTGGAAGGGGTCTCTACTAGCAAGGTAACACATTTTAATTTACTTTCTATATTGTAACTGTTTTCAAAATTTTCTGTTTTCTATTAAGTAAAAAACTGTAAACGTTAAAACAAACCAATAAAAAAAAAAAAAAAACACTCAGCATCGTGTCTTGTTACGGAGACCAATCAGTTTTGGAATGGTATTCCAAATATAGCTTTGCAGCATTGCCCAGTTTTCTAATAGTCCCTATTAGAACATAGTTTTCCTACATTACGTATCAAGATCATCAATAGTGCTACATTTTACAAGTAGATCCTTAGGATCGGTGGCGTGGTGGTGTAGTGGTTAGCACTGTCGCCTTGCACCTCCAGGGTTCGATTCCCCGTCCCTGTGTGCATGGAGTTTGCATGTTCTCCCCGTGCTTGGTGGGTTTCCTCCGGGTACTCCGGTTTCCTCCCACAGTCCAAAGATATGCAGGTTAGGCTAATTGGCGTTCCCAAATTGCCCGTAGTGTGTGTGTATGTGTGTGTGCCCTGCGATGGATTGGCACCCTGTCCAGGGTGTACCCTGCTTCGTGCCCGAAGTCTCCTGGGATAGGCTCCAGGTCCCCCGCGACCCTGAACACAGGATTAAGCGGTATAGAAAATGAATGAATGAATCCTAAGGATCACCAAAGTATGCTTGTAAAGTGTTATCTACGGGACATGGCAGGAGAAAAATAAGTGTTTTGCATCAGTGTTTAGGTCATGTCTTAATTGTTAAACAAGCAGTTACTGATGAAATAATCCTTATCATTAACCAATGATTGTAATTAAAAATTATCTAAAATAATATAATATAAATAAATGCTATGAATAAATAAGAAATATTAAGTGTGCTAATAAAACATTATGTTTAAGTCCTGCATTCATTCTCTGGGATTGGCTCGCATTTTTGGCTTAGTGAAGATCTAATCAGTCATAATGCAGAAGGTAGGATTTGTCAGGAGAAACACATAGAAATTATACAGTAACTAACCTCCATCCATCCATCTAGGAACGTCTGTAGTTCAACTAGGGAATGTGGAGGCCAGTGGTGACCATTTTATTTGAATAGCATTTTTACGACTGGGGTGGGACCTCTGGTCAACCTTCACTTCACACATGCATTCACACAGTTCAGGCAATTTGGGAATGCTAATGAGTCTAATCTGCATGTCTTTGGACTGTCAGAGGAAACCTGGAAGAAACCCATCATCAAGCACACAGAGAACATGTACAGTAAAGTCCATAAACACAGACTTCGAGATGGGAATCGAACCTGGACTGTGGAGGTCCAAGGCGACAGGGCACTAAGCCACCATAAGTAATCTAAGCTTGATACCAGAATTATTCTTTTTGTTTTTTCATTCACAAATAAATAAATAAAAACAAAGAGTAGCAGTAATTCTTCTTACATTGGCCTGGATATCCATCAGGGCCAGGGTCAAGTTTTGTGTAATTTCACAAACGAATTGCTTTTTTTTTTTAGCATTATTTTTCAATTAATTACTTTTATTCAAGCTGTATGGTTTTCATGTTTTCATCAAACTTGCAGTCAAAATGGTTGTTGTTTTTCCAACTTTTTAATCAGTTCAGTATATTGCTTTATTTTGCAACTAAATCCATATCTTCTGAGTAAGAAAACGTAACACAGCAACACTTTAAGAAGGTAATGATATGAATTACTGCCTTAATTCTTTATCACCAAAGTGCTGCAAACATTCCTTAAAGATTTTGGCCCATATTTCCACAATGTCAATAGGAGCCAAATTTTTTTTTTAAATGGTCATTTAGGTATGGTGAGCTCATTGTTATGTTCAAGCAACCTGTTTGTGTTTTATGCCCAATTCTGATCCTATAATCCACATACAGTATTGCAGTAGAAACCGAGTCTCATCAGACCAGGTGACGTTTTTCCAATCTTTGATTGTTCATGTGACCTGTAGCCTCAGTTTCCTGTTCTTAGTTGACAGGAGCGGCACCAGGTGTGGTCTTCTGCTGCTGTAGCACATCTGCTTCAAGGTTCAATGTTTTGTGGATTCAATGAAGCTCTTCAGCATACATTGGTTGTACTGAGTAGTTACTATATTTCAGTTACTATATCTCATATATTAGCCCATTCTCTATGGAATTGAAATGCTTATAAAAAATGTATAAAGAGAAATACTGTAGATGCATCAGCAGAGAGACTTATCTTAAATCACAGAGAGTGTTATTTAACATTTTGGTGACAGTGTTGTAAGATGCCCGAGCATCAGCTTCCCTCCATTTCACACCGTCTGAAATGGATATTCAGAGACGTAGAACTTCAATCTGAGATGCTCTCCGTCCACGTGGGATGAAAGTTATCCGTCACGTTTGAACGGTAATAATCATCAAGCGCACGTTCCTGTTTACGACGCGTGTGATGAGACGCATTTGTTTCTACCCAGGGTTATTGATAAAATTTATAGTTGTTCCAGAAGCGGCGGTAAAAATCTTTAGCGCCCAACTTGAGGGAAAGAGTGAGGACCGGTGGCTTGTTGATGTGTTGGCTCAGACGCCGGCAGACAGATCGAACAAATTAAGAGGGGAACGCAGCATCACTATAAACATGTTTCAAATATGATAATGCCAATGAAGAAGGTTCATCTCGAGCAAGGGAACAACATAACACGGGGTAATCAGACGCGACGCCCATTGGCTATCCTTCTATGAGCCGCCCGTGCTGTCAGCCAGACGTATTAGGCTATCAAGAGTTGCACATGGATGGAAGTGTGATTTACTCTCTAGATTAAACGTTAATACAGACCCTTACTAGCAAAAAAGTCTAATCAATACCATTTTCAGGTACAATAATTACTAACCGGACATCTTGGTGTTAAACATGGCAAGTTTGTCTGAGTTCTACTTTGAGATTCGATATGGAAAGGTGGAAATTTTTCTAGGACCCATGGATGTATGATAAGGCTAATTTGGCTTGATGTGTGTTAGCTAACTATGCTAGACACCTTTGAGCGAGATGGCTAAGCCTCATTTTTACTTAACTAGCATAGTTAAGTATGCATAGCATGAACATTAACGATTTGGGCAATGCCATCTCGTGACAGAACTTCCGTCACCAGTACAAGTTGGTTAGCAAGACATCAGCATCTATTATTGCTAGGCATCGCTGCTAATTCATGATTATCAAATAAAAAGGAAAAAAAAAAGGAAACGAGCTACAAAAGATATGAGCAGAAGATAAAAATGAAAGAAAGGGAGGCAATTGCCTAGACGTTGCCACACCATAGGTGAAATAAGACTGTCACTCTAATGCCTTTCTGAGCTCCTGATGAGCTTGGGAATAAATATGCAAAAAAGGGCTTCCACAGAGGAGGAGGGAGGGAAAAAAAAAGAGGCAATCAAGGAGAGCAGCGGCCCAGGCTGGACTATAAATCTTTGTCTGTTTCAATTGCGAGTGTGGCTGAAATGGTGTAAAATTCGAGCGGGGATGTCATCAATTTCTGTTAGCTCCTCTGTGCCTCTTTGTGTCGACACGCCCGGCGTGATTGATTGATTTTGTCACTCGGGCTCGGTTCACAGTA
The DNA here is from genome assembly GCA_030522415.1 of Channallabes apus. NCBI lineage: Eukaryota > Metazoa > Chordata > Actinopteri > Siluriformes > Clariidae > Channallabes > Channallabes apus. The sequence continues at coordinate 4,690,285 of CM060116.1, read as the reverse complement.
TGTTAACACGGAAGGGCAGAGTTGGGTTATGGAGAACACGTTATCAGAGTTCTGGATGTGACTGAACGCTCATCCATGACGTCTCCGTCCCCTGTGTCGCGTCATTAGCATGAGCTGAGGAACGGTGCGTGCTAATAATAATAATAATAATAATAGGGTCGGAAAGCAGAAAAAGGAAGTCATCATTTTGTATGAAGCTAGTTAATAAGCATAGGTCCCCCGCTTTTTTTCCTCAGGATTTAAAAAATTTTGTCCCCTAATTTACTAATTCCTGCTCGTCATTAGGGCACTCTCCCATCAAGGCTACGTAGCTACTGTACCAATCAAGGAGGTTAAAGGTCATCACCTGTTTCCACTAAAACACACAAAGCCAGCCAACCTCATCTTTTCAAACTGCTTGTTCATGCACCATCAGGAGCCGTATAACACACTCAGAGGATAGCGCTATCCACTCCTTCCGTTTGCGTGATCTCACAGATACACATGATTTGATAGAGCTCCGACTGAGGTGAGAGCACTAGAGTGCTATTCATCCCTCCTCTCTGAAAGAGCTCGGCCAATCAGCTTCGGGTTTCAGGAGGCTTCGACTTGTGATCTCAGGGGGATCTCGTTACTGCTTCGTCACTCGTGAGCCATTTTTTTCATGTTTTTATGTCAGTACTGTGGCGGCACGGTGGTGTAGTGGTTAGCACTGTCGCCTTGCACCTCCAGGGTCTGGGTTCGATTCCCCGGCCAGGCTCGATTCCCGTCTCTGTGTGCGTCTTTAGTTTGCATGTTCTCCCCGTGCTTGGTGGGTTTCCTCCGGGTACTCCGGTTTCCTCCCACAGTCCAAAGATATGCAGGTTAGGCTAATTGGCGTTCCTAAATTGCCCGTAGTGTGTGATTGGGTGTGTGAGTGTGTGTATGTGTGTGTGCCCTGCGATGGATTGGCACCTTGTCCAGGGTGTACCCCGCCTAGTGCCCGAAGTCTCCTGGGATAGGCTCCAGGTCCCCCGCGACCCTGAACACAGGATTAAGCGGTATAGAAGATGAATGAATGAATGAATGTCAGTACTGTAATGGACTTGTTTTTCAGGTTAACATTTTTACTTTACCCACAATGACATCCTACCTGATAATAGTGATGCAGCGGGATTTCACCCTTGCTTCATCTGTACCTTTAAAGCACGCAATGCAGCGGCACTTTAGTGTTCGTTCAGTGTTTGGAATCATCTCTCAAAGCTTCAACATTCATGCAAGCTGGAATTTGGGCCAGGGGGTAGCTTAGTGGGTAAGGCACACGATTACTGGTCAGAAGGTTCTAGGTTGAAAACGCCACCACCATCAAACCGACCGAGAGGAATTTAAATCCAGACAACGAGTAAGTTCAAGGTACAAGCTGTACAAAACAACAAGTTCCACTTTTTAGACTGCATGCAAGGTTCACAAATAATGATTATTAAATCAGTAGAATTAGTAGAAATAAGCAGAACACAGTCAAGTATGCAATATACTATACCTGTAATAATTAACACATAATAGAATTAGAACTCACAATCACATTAGATACAGTGGTGTGAAAAACTATTTGCCCCCCTCCTGATTTCTTATTCTTTTGCATGTTTGTCATACAAAATGTTTCTGATCATCAAACAGATTTAACTATTAGTCAAAGATAACACAAGTAAACACAAAATGCAGTTTTTAAATGAGGGGTTTTATTATTTAGGGAGAAAAAAAATCCAAACCTACATGGCCCTGTGTGAAAAAGTAATTGCCCCCTGAACCTAATAACTGGTTGGGCCACCCTTAGCAGCAATAACTGCAATCAAGCGTTTGCGATAACTTGCAATGAGTCTTTTACAGCGCTCTGGAGGAATTTTGGTCCACTCATCTTTGCAGAATTGTTATAATTCAGCTTCATTTGAGGGTTTTCTAGCATGAACCGCCTTTTTAAGGTCATGCCACAACATCTCAATAGGATTCAGGTCAGGACTTTGACTAGGCCACTCCAAAGTCTTCATTTTGTTTTTCTTCAGCCATTCAGAGGTGGATTTGCTGGTGTGTTTTGGGTCATTGTCCTGCTGCAGCACCCAAGATCGCTTCAGCTTGAGTTGACGAACAGATGGCCGGACATTCTCCTTCAGGATTTTTTGGTAGACAGTAGAATTCATGGTTCCATCTATCACAGCAAGCCTTCCAGGTCCTGAAGCAGCAAAACAACCCCAGACCATCACACTACCACCACCATATTTTACTGTTGGTATGATGTTCTTTTTCTGAAATGCTGTGTTACTTTTACGCCAGATGTAACGGGACACGCACCTTCCAAAAAGTTAAACTTTTGTCTCGTCGGTCCACAAGGTATTTTCCCAAAAGTCTTGGCAATCATTGAGATGTTTTTTAGCCAAATTGAGACGAGCCTTAATGTTCTTTTTGCTTAAAAGTGGTTTGCGCCTTGGAAATCTGCCATGCAGGCCATTTTTGCCCAGTCTCTTTCTTATGGTGGAGTCGTGAACACTGACCTTAATTGAGGCAAGTGAGGCCTGCAGTTCTTTAGATGTTGTCCTGGGGTCTTTTGTGGCCTCTCGGATGAGTCGTCTCTGCGCTCTTGGGGTAATTTTGGTCGGCCGGCCACTCCTGGGAAGGTTCACCACTGTTCCATGTTTTTGCCATTTGTGGATAATGGCTCTCACTGTGGTTCACTGGAGTCCCAAAGCTTTAGAAATGGCTTTATAACCTTTACCAGACTGATAGATCTCAATTACTTTTGTTCTCATTTGTTCCTGAATTTCTTTGGATCTTGGCATGATGTCTAGCTTTTGAGGTGCTTTTGGTCTACTTCTCTGTGTCAGGTAGCTCCTATTTAAGTGATTTCTTGATTGAAACAGGTGTGGCAGTAATCAGGCCTGGGGGTGACTACAGAAATTGAACTCAGGTGTGATAAACCACAGTTAAGTTATTTTTTAACAAGGGGGGGCAATCACTTTTTCACACAGGGCCATGTAGATTTGGAGTTTTTTTTCTCCCTTAATAACGTAAACCTTCATTTAAAAACTGCATTTTGTGTTCAATTATGTTATCTTTGACTAATAGTTAACGGTTTTTGATGAGCAGAAACATTTAAGTGTGACAAACATGCAAAAGAATAAGAAATCAGGAAGGGGGCAAATAGTTTTTCACACCACTGTATATTAGGGAAATTATAGCACACGCATTAATAATGATTAATAATATTATGTAAGGTTATTGATATAATATTGATGCATGTGTATGCTAATGCATGAATGTGTGTGTGTGTTTATATATATATATATATATATATATATATATATATATATATATATATATATATATATATAAACAGTACAGACCAAACGTTTGGGCACACCTTCCCATTGAATGTGTTGTGTTTTCTTTATTTTCATGACCATTTACATTGGTAGATTCTCACTGATGGCATCAAAACTATGAATGAACACACGTGGAGTTATGTACTTAACAAAAAAAGGTGAAATAACTGAAAACACATTTTATATTCTAGTTTCTTCAAAATAGCCACCTTTGCTATGATTATTGCTATGCACACTCTCGGCATTCTCTCGATGAGCTTCAAAATCTCTTCTTCTTTCTTCTTCTTTGTCTTCTTTAGTGGGCCAGGGGTAGTTCAGTGGTTAAGGCATTGGACTACGGTTCGGACGATCCCAGGTTCAAACCCCACAACCACCAAGTTACCACTGTTAGACCCTTGAGCAAGGCTCAACTGCTCAGATGTATAATGAGAAAAAAAAAATGTAAGTCGCTCTGGATAAGAGCGTCTGCCAAATGCCTAAATGTAAATGTCTTTCGGCTGTTCCCTTTCAGGGGTCACCACAGCGAATCATCTGCCTCCATCTAACCCTATCCTCTGCATCCTCTTCTCTCACACCAACTAACTTCATGTCCACTCTCACTGCATCCATAAATCTCCTCTTTGGTCTTCCTCTAGACCTCCTGCCTGGCAGTTCCAACCTCAGTATCCTTCTACTGATATAATTACAATCTCTCATCTGAACATGTCCAAACCACCTCAATCTGGCCTCTCTGACTTTATCTCCAAAACATCTAACATGGGTTGTCCCTCTGATGAACGCATTCTTGATCCTATCCATCTTTGTCACTCCCAAAGAGAACCTCAACATCTGCTACCTCCAACTCTGCCTCCTGTCATTTCTTCAGTGCCACTGTCTCTAAGCCATAGAGCATCGCTGGTCTCACCACTGTTTTCCTCCACCTGTTCCCTGCTCTCGCTACAAAGCACAATGTCATCTGCAAACATCATAGTCCATGGAGACTCCTGTCTTACGTCATCTGTCATCCTTTCCATCACCAGAATAAACAAAAAGGGGCTTAGAGCCGATCCTTGATGAAGACCCACCTCCACCTTGAACTCTTCTGTCAGCACATCTTACCACTGTCTTAGCACTCTCATACATGTCCTGCACCACTCTAACATACTTCTCTGCCACTCCAGACTTCCTCATACAACACCACAGTTCCTCTCTCGGCACCTGTCGTACGCCTTCTATAAATCTACAAAGACACAATGCAACTCTTTAGTACCTTCTCTGTACTTCTCCACAAGCATCCTCAAAGGAAATACTGCATCTGATGTACTCTTTCTAGGCATAAAACCATATCGCTGCTCACAAATGCTCACCTCTGTCCTTAACCTACAGTAGCTCTTTCCCACAGCTTCATTGTATGGCTCATTAGCTTTATACCTCTGTAATTGCCACAGCTTGCACATCTCCCTTGTTCTTAAACATCGGCACCAATACACTTCTCCTCCATTCCTCTGGATTCCTCACTCTCCAACATCTTGTTAAACAAACTAGTCAGAAACTCTACTGCCACCTCTCCTAAGCACTTCCATACCTCCACAGGTATGTCATCAGGACCAATAACCTTTCTACTCTTCATCCTCTTCAACACCCTTCTCACCTCATCTCTTTCGTTTTCCTCATTCATCAACTCCTCAAAGTACTCCTTCTATCTTCCCATTACCCTCCTGGCATCTGTCAGTACATTTCCATGTCTATCTTTAATCACTCTAACCTGCTGCACATCCTTCCCATCTCTATCTCTCTGCCTCGCCAACCTGTACAGATCCACCTCTCCCTCCTTACTGTCCAGCCTAGCATACAAGTCCTCATGTGCTCTTTGTTTGGCCTTTGCCACCTCTACCTTCACCTTACGCTGTATCTCCCTGTTCTCCTGTCTACTCTCCTCAGTCCTCTCAGTGTCCCACTTCTTCTTAGCTCCTGGACTTCCTCGTTCCACCACCACCACTCCTTGTCCACTTTTTCCCTTACTTGATGATACACCAAGTACCCTCCTACCTGTCTCCCTGATCACATTGGCTGTAGTTGTCCAGTCGACTGAAAGCACCTCCTGACTACCTAGCCTGTCTCAACTCCTCCCTAAAGACTACACAACATTCTTCCTTTCTCAGCTTCCACCACTTTGTCCTCTGCTCTGCCTTTGTCCTCTTCACCTTCCTCACCACCAGGGTCATTTTACACACCACCATTCTGTGTTGTCTGGCTACACTCTCCCCTACCAACACTTTGCAGTCACTGATTTCTATGAAACTATGAATGAACCAAGAGGTAGTCACCTGAAATGGTTTTCACTTCACAGGTGTGCCTTATCAGGGTTAATTAGAGGGATTTCTTACTTTATCAATGATGTTGGGGCCATCAGTTGTGTTGTGCAGAAGTCAGGTTACTACACAGCCGACAGCCCTATTGGACAATTATTAAAATTCATATTATGGCAATAACCAATCAGCTAACTAAAGAAACATGAGTGGCCATCATTACTTTAAGAAATGAAGGTCAGTTAGTCCGGAAAATTGCAAAAACTTTAATTGTGTCCCCAAGTGGAGTCGCAAAAACCATCAAGCGCTACAATGAAACTGGCACACATAAGAACCGACCCAGGAAAGGAAGACCAAGAGAAACCTCTGCTTCTGAAGACAAGTTCATCCGAGTCACCAGCCTCAGAAATCGCAAGTTATCAGCAGCTCAGATTAGAGACCAGATAAATGCCACACAGAGTTCTAGCAGCAGACCCATCTCTAGAACAACTGTTAAGAGGAGACTGGACGAATCAGGCCTTCATGGTCAAATAGCTGCCAGGAAACCACTGCTAAGGAGAAGCAACAAGCAGAAGAGATTTGGTTGGGCCAAGAAACACAAGGAATGGACATTAGACCAGTGGAAATCTGTGCTTTGGTCTGATGAGTCCAAATTTGAGATCTTTGGTTCCAACTGCCGTGTCTTTGTGAGACGCAGAAAAGGTGAACGGATGGATTCCACATGCCTGGTTCCCTCTGTGAAGCATGGAGGAGGAGGTGTGATGGTGTGGGTGTGTTTTGCTGGTGGCACTGTTGGGGATTTATTTAAAATTGAAGGCACACTGAACCAGCATGGCTACCACAGCATTCTGCATCGACATGCCATCCCATCCGGTTTGCGTTTAGTTGGACGCTAATTTATTTTTCAACAGAACGATGACCCCAAACACACCTCCAGGCTGTGTAAGGGCTATTTGATCAGGAAGGAGAATGATGAAGTGCTGCGGCAGATGACCTGGCCTCCAAAGTCACTGGACCTGAACCCAATCGAGATGGTTTGGGGTGAGCTGGACCGCAGAGTGAAGGCAAAGGGGCCAACAAGTGCTAAACACCTCTGGGAACTCCTTCAAGACTGTTGGAAAACCATTTCAGGTGACTCCCACTTGAAGCTCATTGAGAGAATGCCAAGAGTGTGCAAAGCAGTAATCAGAACAAAGGCTGGCTATTTTGAAGAAACTAGAATATAAAACATGTTTTCAGTTATTTCACCTTTTTTTGTTAAGTACATAACTCCACATGTGTTCATTCATAGTTTTGATGCCTTCAGTGAGAATCTACCAATGAAATAAACACATTGAATGAGAAGGTGTGTCCAAACTTTTTGCCTTTACTGTACAGTATATATGTGTGACCATATATCCATAAATATTATATCCTAATACTCTAAAGTCTGATTAGAAGACCTCAGCACTCACTCAGCTCAGTTCAGCAGTTTAGGGAACTGGGCAGAGGTACAGAGACAAAGACAGGCATGATCACCTATACAAACAATAAATGGAATACATATTTGAGTGTGATATCTAAACCAACATTACACTAACCCTACTTTTTTCACTGTACTTGCATAAATGAATAAATAATGAAATATTCTGGGAATAACAAATTTTATTTATTTTGTTATTAATTTTTTTATTGTTTATGCATTTTATTATTATTATTATTATTATTATTATTATTATTATTAACTTAGAAAATGGGAATATTTTTTGTATTGAAAATAATACTAGAATAAAACTACATGTTAGCATACTTACTTGACAATCTACTGTATGGTAACAAAGAAAAGCTAACCGTCTTGAGTTCTGAACTAGCTAACATACATAACCTAGTGACATTAGAAGGTTCATCTTTATTATAGTAATGAAAAAAAGACAAGATAAAGCATGTTATCAGGTGTCTTATTCAGAGCTAACTAATTAACGTGCTAATTTACAGCGGTTTTGAGTCACATCGCTGTGTACAAAATTTATAAAATGAAGCTAATTGTTAACTAGTGAACTAATTATTATAAGCTGTGTTGAATATATGCAAGCGTGGCATGTCTTATAGTAAAATTACTGTCCAGAGAATGAATATTAGCTCCTCTTCCTTCTCCTGCGTAGTGTCTAAAACTGCGGGTTGTCGTAAAATGAAATCCTCGATACTGAACTTTTCAGAGTTTTGAACATTCTCAGACGCAAAACTTTCGAGGGTTAAAGCGAGGGTTAAATAATAGCATTCTTGTCTAACATCATCGTGTAACAAACCTGTGTACTTCTCACATGAATTAGGAAAATAAATCAACAGGCAACAAGTCACCTGGCGCCGAAATCGCTAAAGAGAGCAATTGCAAATATAATAGCTATACATGGAGGAAATTTAACTTTAAAGAGTGTGCTTAGAAGTAAAACATCACCCGATGATAAATATCTGAGTATAGAGTTAGATACGGAATTTATAGGAAATACGTTTCTTGTAAAAATATTGTGGAAGTGCTCTACTCCACATATAAGCCTTAAGTGCAGTAGCTCTACATATTAATGTTATAAAATCCGATGTACACTGTGTGTAACTGTGTAAGTCAGTCGATTCCATACAGAGGGAATGAACACGTTTTAGAAAAGTGTAAAAGTGCGTTAATGCAATTGTTGCACGGTTTATCTCCGCTGATTACGCTTCCTCTTGAAATAAAATAAAAAAGTAAATAAATAAATAAATAAATAATCTGTTTGAAACAATTAAACACGTACGGGGAGCGCGCAGCGTGTTTGCGCTAGGTGTGATAGGCCCGCGATTGTTGATAGGATCATGTGCACATGTGCTATCACACTAGCGATGGGAGAGAGTCCAAGCAAGGAAACACACTTTCGTTTTTAAACCTGTTTGGTGGAAGTCTCACCATGAGGCCCGAGCTAAAGTGAGACTCGCGTTTCCTGCTTTTAATTGGCCTTGTGTTTCTCCCAGACAGCGATCAGGAGCGTCGCACAAAGACACAAGGTTGGCAAACATCATGCACTTAGAGAGTGTGTGTGTTTGTGCTTGTGTGTGTGTGTTTGTGCTTGTGTGTGTGTGTGTGTGTTTGTGCTTGTGTGTGTGTGTGTGAAATAGAGATGAGATAATGCTGATGTTTCTCAACCCCCCCACACACACCTGTGCCCAGTTCTTACACTCTCTATACCGCATTCAGTTACGCTATTTTTTCTTAGTTTGTTTTTATTATTTATTTACTTGTGTATTTAATCTTCCTAAAATCACATCATGCAGAGATACACAGTTATTAAAGTAATTTAGGATTTATGTATTTATTTAATTTTAGTGAATGCTTCAGTGTTGCAAAAATATATATATATATAAAAAAAAAAACCCTAGACTTATCCTATCCTAATGTATTAGTTAATATCTTATCTTAAATTATTTCATCTGTAACTATTGTTACTTATAATAATAATAACAATAATAATAATGATGACAACAACATTCATTCATTCATTTTCTATACCGCTTAATCCTGTGTTCAGGGTCGTGGGGGACCTGGAGCCTATCCCAGGAGACTTCGGGCACTAGGCGGGGTACACCCTGGACAGGGTGCCAATCCATCGCAGGGCACACACACATACACACACTCACACACCCAATCACACACTATGGGCAATTTAGGAACGCCAATTAGCCTAACCTGCATATCTTTGGACTTTGGGAGGAAACCGGAGTACCCGGAGGAAACCCACCAAGCACGGGGAGAACATGCAAACTCCATGCACACAGAGACGGGAATCGAGCCTGGCCGGGGAATCGAACCCGGACCCTGGAGGCGCAAGGCGACAGTGCTAACCACTACACCACCGTGCCACCATGACAACAACAACAATAATAATAATAATAATAATAATCCTCAAATTAAATCACATTTAATTATCCAAATAATTAATTTTAATTATTGATCTCACTTTCATTATTGATTGCATACTTTAAATAATGTAATGAATTTTTTAATTATTCATTAATTTTTTTTATTTTATTTTAAGTTATTAAATAACTAGTTCATAAGCATACATTTTGTCAGTGTAATAATAATAATAATAAGAAGAAGAAGAAGAAGAAAATAAAAAGAAGAAGAAGAACAACAACAAAAACAACAAGAATTTCCCTCAAAGTAAGTCATACCTTTAATTATACAATTTATTTTACTCGTATTTATTACATTTTTCACTTAAATTGTTACTACAGTATAGAAAAAAAAAATAATTCTAATTCTAATTACAATGATCATAATTATAGAATGTGTACGTTTAGTTATGTATTGTAAAGATTTGTTTTTATTTATTTATTAGTAGTCTTTCCTCAAACAAATGTCCTTCCTTCCATGCGCCTGTCCTTCCGCCCGTCCACTACACTATACAGTACTACACTACACTATACAGTACTACACTACACTATACAGTACTACACTACACTACAATATACAGTACTACACTACACTATACAGTACTACACTACACTACAATATACAGTACTACACTACACTACACTATACAGTACTACACTACACTACACTATACAGTACTACACTACACTACAATATACAGTACTACACTACACTATACAGTACTACACTACACTACAATATACAGTACTACACTACACTATACAGTACTACACTACACTACAATATACAGTACTACACTACACTATACAGTACTACACTACACTATACAGTACTACACTACACTACAATATACAGTACTACACTACACTACACTATACAGTACTACACTACACTACAATATACAGTACTACACTACACTACACTATACAGTACTACACTGCACTATACAGTACTACACTACACTACAATATACAGTACTACACTACACTATACAGTACTACACTACACTACAATATACAGTACTACACTACACTATACAGTACTACACTACACTACAATATACAGTACTACACTACACTACAATATACAGTACTACACTACACTATACAGTACTACACTACACTACAATATACAGTACTACACTACACTACACTATACAGTACTACACTACACTACAATATACAGTACTACACTACACTATACAGTACTACACTACACTACAATATACAGTACTACACTACACTATACAGTACTACACTACACTACAATATACAGTACTACACTACACTACACTATACAGTACTACACTACACTATACAGTACTACACTACACTACAATATACAGTACTACACTACACTACACTATACAGTACTACACTACACTACAATATACAGTACTACACTACACTACACTATACAGTACTACACTGCACTATACAGTACTACACTACACTACAATATACAGTACTACACTACACTATACAGTACTACACTACACTATACAGTACTACACTACAATATACAGTACTACACTACACTACACTCTAATATACAGTACTACACTGCACTATACAGTACTACACTACAATATACAGTACTACACTACACAGTACTACACTACAATATACAGTACTACACTACACTACACTATAATATACATTACTACACTACACTATACAGTACTACACTACAATATACAGTACTACACTACACTACACTCTAATATACAGTACTACACTACACTATACAGTACTACACTACACTACAATATACAGTACTACACTACACTATACAGTACTACACTACACTATACAGTACTACACTACACTACAATATACAGTACTACACTACACTATACAGTACTACACTACACTACAATATACAGTACTACACTACACTACACTATACTGTACTACACTGCACTATACAGTACTACACTACACTACAATATACAGTACTACACTACACTATACAGTACTACACTACACTACAATATACAGTACTACACTACACTATACAGTACTACACTACACTACAATATACAGTACTACACTACACTACAATATACAGTACTACACTACACTATACAGTACTACACTACACTACAATATACAGTACTACACTACACTACACTATACAGTACTACACTACACTACAATATACAGTACTACACTACACTATACAGTACTACACTACACTACAATATACAGTACTACACTACACTATACAGTACTACACTACACTACAATATACAGTACTACACTACACTACACTATACAGTACTACACTACACTATACAGTACTACACTACACTACAATATACAGTACTACACTACACTACACTATACAGTACTACACTACACTACAATATACAGTACTACACTACACTACACTATACAGTACTACACTGCACTATACAGTACTACACTACACTACAATATACAGTACTACACTACACTATACAGTACTACACTACACTATACAGTACTACACTACACTACAATATACAGTACTACACTACACTACACTATACAGTACTACACTGCACTATACAGTACTACACTACACTACAATATACAGTACTACACTACAATATACAGTACTACACTACACTATACAGTACTACACTACAATATACAGTACTACACTACACTACACTCTAATATACAGTACTACACTGCACTATACAGTACTACACTACAATATACAGTACTACACTACACAGTACTACACTACAATATACAGTACTACACTACACTACACTATAATATACATTACTACACTACACTATACAGTACTACACTACAATATACAGTACTACACTACACTACACTCTAATATACAGTACTACACTACACTATACAGTACTACACTACAATATACAGTACTACACTACACTACACTCTAATTTACAGTACTACACTGCACTATACAGTACTACACTACACTATACAGTACTACACTACAATATACAGTACTACACTACACTACACTCTAATATACAGTACTACACTGCACTATACAGTACTACACTGCACTATACAGTACTACACTACACTACATCCTCAGTTTCTTACATTCTGCCTTTCACAATGAAGTAAAAATCCTCATCGTTTCCTTTCCTATAATTTCTCGACACACACTTTCTACTTTTGGTAACTGAGTCTAACTCACAGCCGCAGAGCCTCTTACTAATCAAATGTGTTTATTCATTTCTTTTCTGAATACGTAGTCGACTAGTTAAGTAGATTTGGAGGTTTTATTTATTTAGTTATTTTCTTGCTTTCTGCACCTAAACTCTTTGATTATAATAAACAGTTTTACTAATCAGCCTGATTGATTAATTAATAAAATGTTAATTGAACCTCAGACCTAATCTTATTCCGTACTCCTCTAAGTGATAATTTAGACCTAAAACCTGACACTCAAATTGAGGTTTATTTAATTATTTAATCACGTGTTTGTTATATTTGTCATTTTTTACTTTTTCACGTGCCCCTGGCTCAGGACACACTCCTCACACTCTCCTCACACACTCCTCACACGCCCCTCACACTCTCAGCACACACTCAAGCTTTTGAAGAAGTCTGTGGTTGGTTAGAATTTCAACACGGTGACTTTTATTTGAGAGTTGTGAGGACACGCACGAGAAAGGTCCAGAGATCATTTTCACGAACTCACTGTTCTGTTTGTGTATATATATATATATATATGTGTGTGTGTTGCATGTCTCGGTTTTATTCCCTCCATCCCTATTAGATGAGGAATCCTGGCAGATAATTTGTTTAGTAAATGAAACAGATGTCTTTTTTTTTCCCGTATAGTTTTTTTGGAGTGCGTTCCCCAGGGGGGATTCTCCTCCCGTCGGTCCGGCGGGTCAGGCGGAACACACCCGAGGGCTGGTTGGAGGGAAGAAAAATAACAAGGCGCGGCGAAGTGCCTGGGGACCGCAAACATCATTCACATCTCCCATAATCATCAAGGCGATGCTCGGATGCCTCCTTAATTTACATAATACCATCCTGACACTTTTACTCCAGCTATCCATCACGGCAGGACAAGGCCTTTCTCCTTCCTGTCTCTTCTCTTCTCCCCGATTGTGTCTTCTGTTTATCTGCCCAAGCACAAATGATTGATTTCCCACTGTTTCTCCCCCTTATGTTCAGAAGATATGAATTTTTTTTTCCCGCGGAATGATGAAGCACAGACTCAGCTAATAATAAACAGAAATACGGTATTCAAAAAAAAAAAAAAAAAAAAGCAAAACGACTTTTTCACTGGTGTCTGTCTCACTTTGGGTTTACGCGAGGACAAATGATATGTTGAGTAATTGAAGCTTCTTTTCACAGTGCTTAAAAAGGGCTGCTGTTTATTTCTCAGGTTTGACATGATATCATAAAAATGTACCATTTGGAAAAAAGAGAGCGGAAGAGAGAGAAAAAGAGTGATGCGAAGTCGGTTGCAAATACATTCCTGTCTGCAAAGAGATTAAAATGTGACCTGAACATGGTTGTACATGCACTGCATTAATTTAACGTGCGACATAAAAGATGGAATGATTTCATGCTGTGAATAGTAGACAATATACGTAGTTTATAAAAGTATGTGTACCTTTTCTGACTATCACACAGTTACAGCATTCAGCCATAAATTTAACACAAATGTTAATTATCAATTATACACCAGTAAACTGCTGATAGGATCATAGGCATCCAAGGCTCACTGGGACCAAAGACCAGGCCGTCCAGACATCAGACACATAAATCTGACCCACAGCACACCAAAGGATCCACTGCTGACATCCTGGTGACAAACTCAAGTGGCACAATGGGAACCCAAAATCTAGGCAGTTTTAATGATAATGGTTTTAATGTTATGGATGATCAGTGTATGTGCTTACTGAACATCTAATTCCGCAATTATTGTTCTTTTGCTATTATGGCATAATAAGTTTTACTCTTCTCTACTGGGAAGGCTTTTCACTAAATAGCTGTGAAATTTCTCTTCATGCCGATATACAGTACACGTGGATTGATGTTGAGGCAATGAGATCTGGCACTCTGGCATTCCAGTTCATCCCAAATAGTTCAGGACACTCAAGTTCTTCCACTCCAACCTTAACACACAATGTCTTCCGGGATCTTGTACAGGATTGTTGTATTGTCGTGCTGAATCCAATTTCTCTTAGTGATGTAATGATCCAGGATACAAAGACTTCCAAAAACTTTGCTCAACACTAAAGGAAAAGAAGAAGAAAAAGCATGTATGGTAATAATGGTCTAGTGTGCGCATACTTTTGGCTATAAATGTATAATCTTACTTAATAGAACTCTGAGAAGTTAAAACTCCATATAGATAGGCAGTGAGTACTGACAAATCAATAGAAACCATACATCAGTCTAATTTCAACTTATTTTCCTTGTTGACCTGCCAATTAAAGACATCGCTGTCGCCATGGAAACATAGTCGCCAATAAAAACCGGTACTGTACCATAATTTCTGTGCTTTTATGGCGCTTTTCCACTGCATAGTACGGCACAGCACGGTTCAGTACAGCTCACTTTGGTTCGGCTCAGTTCGGCTCGGTTTGAGCTTCCACTGCAGTTTAGTAACGCTTTAGAGTGGGCGGGATTATTCACGTGTCGTTATAGTTGCGGCGCCTCTACTGCCGTGACATCATCGTAAACGCGCCACAAACAAACACACAACAATGGAGCATATCGACGGCATGGTGTTCTTCATTCTCGGCATGTGGATGTTTTTAACAGCGAGACGAAGGAGTTTGTTTCAAAAGAGGCTGATGGCAGCCAAAGAAAATTTTTGGTTAATACAAAAAGGTGCGTCCGATCCTTCTCTGGCTGTTCTAAATATAGCGGTTCTGTTGTGTCTCGTGTCGCAAGCTCAGTGACGCAGTAATGACGATTTTCTCCGGCCAATCAGTGACCAGCAGAGTTTACACGTCACGCTTTGGTAACGGTTCGGCGCGCTTGGAACCTCGGCTGAGGTGGTACTAAAAAAATGACCAGGTACCAGGTACTGTTCCCAGTGGAAAATCCCCCAAAAGTGAGCTGAACTGAACCGTATCGTGCCGTACTATGCAGTGGAAAAGAGCCATTAGTATACTATTTATTGGGTATTGGTCTGTAAAAAATGTCTAATTTGATGTGGTGTAAAAAGTCTTATGCACATATCTGTAGAATATTGTAATGGGTTTCAACCCTTTTGCACGGGAGGCACCATAAAGCACGGACACGACGCAAGGTCATAATGAGAAAAAGGGTCATTTATTTAGGAAGAAATAGGGAAGGAAAGGGCTAAAGGAGGGAGGACGGAAAGAAAGAGAACGAAGAAATGTGCACGTGCAGGTCTGGGAGAAGCCAGGGATCATTAGTGGCGATAGCTCATCAGCTGTGCTTAATTCTGCGGACCCACTCCTTCGCATACCTGAAGGGGAGGCCACCTAACTAGTGAGCTTCGGAGTGAGCAAGGAGCGATATTGATTTGGTCACAAGCCCATCACAGGCACACGCCGTGACATTGCCTCTCCCTCAGCTCTGAGCTCACGGTCGCTGCTGGCACTGCCGAGTAAGACCCCGGCTTCGTTCAGGACTCAACCCAAGGTCCCTAGCAGGTGCCCCCATGCCCGCATTCTCCACTAGTGTAACGGGTTTGAC
Organism: Channallabes apus; assembly: GCA_030522415.1. NCBI lineage: Eukaryota > Metazoa > Chordata > Actinopteri > Siluriformes > Clariidae > Channallabes > Channallabes apus. The sequence goes on along the minus strand of CM060116.1, from coordinate 4,674,087 downwards.
CCTATGTGTATGGGCGGCACCATGAAGAACGGACACGAGGCGAGGCTTTAATGAGAAAAAGGATAATTTTATTTAGAATAAATGGGGAAGGAAAGGGTTAAAGGAGGAAGGATGGAAAGAAAGGGAAGGAAGGAATCTGCACTGAGTGAGCGTTGAGCGATATATATTTGGGCGCATGCCCATCACAGGCGCACGACGTGACAATATATGTACAGTATATATAAAACCATTCACTATTTCCCAACATAACCTAAAAAATAATAAATAAATAAATAAATAAATAAATAACATTACGGAAGAATATTTGCATGAATATTTAAAGAAAGCAACATATTACACGACACGAGGGAGAAAAGGAAAAACTAATCTGATGTAGGCTCCTGGGATTTGCATGAAAGTAGAAAGGAGCGAGTGTGACGAAGTTTCCAGGAAACTCTCCAGCACACTCAGTAAAACCTACCAGCTAAAACTGCACAAATCTGTATCTAACTCTACTGATTATTTACAAGCAAAGTCTTTTCACCCCAAATATTATTGAGGCTAACATTAGGGTTACAGCTTACCTTTCTTTGACTTGCTTCACATTGAATAAATAACTAAAAATCATTAAATACCATGTATCTGTGGGGTATTGTAGAACATATTATTGTTGCTGGGGAATACTGTATATAAATAAGTCCATGAATTAGAAACAAGTTCAGGTGATAATAATCAGCATTGGTTTGGGGACAGAACCAGAGTCATGACAGATCAATCAAAGAACGAGGGAGTAAATGGAGTTCCTCTTAGAGCGCTTTTTTTAATGCACTAAATTGGGGTAAAACACTTTGTCTTCATCAACAAGAAATAAATCCATAAATAAGTGAATACACTCCTGTTGTATCAAAGTGGTGTACTAGTGTGTGTGTGTGTGTCTGTATTTCATGAGAAAGCTGTCAGGGAAAAAAATATGGGACACTTTGCATATATTTTTTTTATTTTTACATTTTATTTTTGGCAGGCCCAGTCTTCAAAGTTTCCCCTACGATAACGAAAAACCATTAGCTGCTGTCAAAGGCAGAAGAAGAGAGATTATATTTTTTATTGAAATAAGATTAAAATGATAACTTTGACTGCGGCCTCCACCTGATAAAATATTTCAGCTCATAAGCTGGTTGTAGGCACAGGGATTAGAGGGAAGAGAGAGAGAGAGAAAGAGAGAGAGAGAGAGAGAAATTCATAATGTATAATAAAACAAAAGGCGGCATGGGAAATAACACCGGTACAGTATTCAAATGAGAACATGACGTAATGCGTGTGCAGGATATAAACAGTTTAAAATTTGTAATTGGCAGTACGGGGGGAGGAAAAATGGCTCAAGGACCAAATTTGAGTGGGACGGTGAGGACACATTGAGAGCACATTGAGGACATAGTGAGAACATAGTGAAGACACAGAGAAAAAATATTGAGGACAGAAGGAAAGTGAGGACACAGAGGGTCAGGACATAGTGGCGACATAGTTAGGTAAAATTGAGAATATAGTGAGTAAATAATTAGGACATATTTAGGGAATAGTGATAACACAGCAAGGATACATTGAGTTCCCTTTCAAAAGCTACATTCGATGCTACGTACGTGAAAACGCTATGGGAACATCTTTCTGTGTTGGCAGTTGTGAAGCATGTGTGTATCAAGCACGCAAAATTTTGGCATATACAACCTCGGTCAGGTGACGTCATCTGATGAAGCGCACCTGCAGGTTATAAATAGGAGTGAACCGGAAACATTCATCAGATCTTTTTGTGTTCAGGACCTTATTGTGTTTGCGTGTGATGTGTGCAAGCGAATTCAAAGCAAGTTTGTTAGGAGATCCGTACCTCTGCTCTTTCTGAGCGCGATTTCCAAACCATGTAAACCAGCAAAATAAGAAAGTGTTTAACTCACCGATATGGTTTCAAGCAAGATGTGTCTCTCCGTGTGATAAATACATACCGGAGGGGTTATCTCCACACTTACTGTTTCGATTAAAGTGCTTTGTGTGCAACTCACATTCTTTACAGAGAAGCTATGGGCCTTCCTGGGGCTTAAAACGACGTGCATCCGGCAAAGCTGCGGGGGACGGATTGTTAGGTTTCTGACTCTTGAGATGGTTTTTCTCATGGCCGTCTCTTCTCTGAAGAGAATTGGAGATCTGCAGACATTGTCAGTCTCTCCATCTTGCCTAGACTTTGCCCCTGGGCTGGTCAAAGCTATTCTGCATCCTCACCCGAACTATCTTCTGAAAGTTCCATTCTCAACCATGCACCCAGTTGTTCTCGAAGCATTCTGTCCTCTGCCTTTTACAGCTCCGGAGCAGGAAAGACTTCACTTACTGTGCCCAGTACGTGCTCTTCAGAATTACGTCCACCGCACTAGCCAGTGGCGTAAGTCAGAGCAGTTTTTCATATGCTACGGGGACTGCAACCGAGCGGCGGCCGCCACTACAAGTTGTCACATTGGGTGAGAAATACTATTGTCCTAGCCTAGGAGGGACGTGGTCTCACTTCGCCTCTAGGAATCAGGGCTCATTTGACCAGGGGAATTGCCTCATGTACTGGGCTGGCAAGAGGTGTCCCCCTGCCGCATGTGTGTCATGCGACAGGTTGGTCTTCTCCGCACACATTTGTCAGATTTTATATTCTGGATGTTCATGCTACTCCAGGCTCACAGGTCCTCGAGTCAGCCTCCCAGAGCTAGCTCTGAGACCTCCTTGGCCTTTGTGCGCAATGTCAATGTTTAAAAGATTTTATTAGTCCTGTGTGGTGTTGTGATGATTGAGAGACCTTATTGCCTGCGGGAAGAAGCTCCTCCTCAGTCTCTCTGTGTTGGCCTTCAGGGAGCGGAATCGCTTCCGCTTCCGCGACAGAGTGAACAGTCCATTGTTGGATGGCTGAGGTCCTTCACGATCTTCCTGGCCTTGGACCAGCACCGCTTGCTATAGATCGAGTGCAGGTCAGGGAGCTCGGTGCGGATGATGCGCTCAGCTGAACGCACCACCCTCTGTAGAGCTCGTCTGTCCTGCATGTTGCTGTTCCCGAACCAGGTCGTGATGTTTCCCGTCCCGGATGCTCTCCATGGTGCAGAAGTAGAAATTCCTGAGCACCTTGGAGGGCAGTCTGAAGTCTCTCAAGCGTCTGAGGTGGTAGAGACGTTGCCGGGCCTTTTTCACGACGGTGTTGATGTGACAGGACCATGCCAGGTCCTGCGTGATGTGAACAGCAAGGTATCTGAAGCTGTCCACTCTCTCCACTGGGCTCCTGTTGATGATGGGGGTCTGGTAGTTCCTTTCCTGCTTTGTACTGAAGTCCACTATCAGCTCCTTTGTCTTGCTGAAGTTCAGGAGGAGATTGTTTCTCTGGCACCAGTTCTCCAGATTTCCAACCTTCTCCAGGTAGGCCGTCTCATCGTTGTTCGTGATCAGGCCGACCATGACAGTGTCGTCAGCAAACTTGATGATGGTGCTAGAGTTGGTAGTGGCCACGCAGTCGTAGGTGTACAAAGAGTACAGCAGGGGACTCAGAACACAACCCTGGGGGGGCTCCAGTGCTGAGAGTGAGGGAGGCTGAGAAATGTCCGCCCATCCTTACTGCCTGTGGTCTGCCAGTCAGAAAATTGGAGATCCACCGACATATAGATGAGCTGAGTACCAGGTGCTCCTGCTTGGTGGTGAGTGTGGAGGGAATTATGGTATTAAATGCAGAGCTGTAGTCGATGAAGAGCATTTTAACATAATTCCCTTTCCTAGTGTCCAGGTGAGTGAGTGATGTGTGTAGAAGATGTGAGATTGCATCGTCTGTGGAACGGTTTGTGACGTATGCAAACTGTAATGGGTCCAGTGTGTCAGGTAGTGAAGAAATGATGAAGTCTCTGACCAGGCGTTCAAAGCACTTCATCACTATTGAGGTGATGGCTACAGGGCGATAGTCATTTAGGGAAGCAGGATGGGGTTTCTTTGGAACAGGAACAATGATGGACTCTTTGAAGCATGTAGGGATCACCGACTGAGATAAAGAGATGTTGAATATCTCAGTGAACATAGGTGCTAGCTGGTCTGCGCAGGATCTGAGAATATGGCCTGAGATGTCGTCTGGTCCTGCTGCTTTCCTGGTGTTCACTCGCCTGAAGGCTCTCCTCACATCGTGCTCGGTGATGATGAACGCGCTTCCGGTGCTGGCAATATCTTCCTGTCTGCAGCCGTTCGCGCCGCTAGCATTAGCGCCGCTAGCATTAGCGTCTTTAGATGCAGCCTCGAAGCGAGCGTAGAAAGTGTTGAGCTCGTTCGCCAGAGTCGCGTCCACATTCGTCATACCGGTTGTTGGTGCTTTATAATCCGTAATTGTCCTTAATCCCTGCCACAGGCTCCTAGAGTCACTGTGTTGAAGCTGTGACTCTAGTTTTCTCCCGTAGCGCTGCTTCGCCTCTTTCACTGCCTTCTGCACATTATATGACGCAGCCTTGTATGGTTCCATGTCCCCTGACGCAAGTCCCGTGTTGTAGGCAGCTGTGCAAGATCTCAGAGCCTCGCGGATGGTTTTATCCACCCACGGCTTCTGGTTGGGAAATGTTCTGATAGTCTTTTTCTCCACGGTATCATCCGCTAGCTTCCCAATGAATCCGACAACCACTTCCATAAACACGCTGACGTCATCATCGGAGCTGTTTCTGAACATGTCCCAGTCTGCGTCATCGAGTGCGTCCTGTAATGCGGCCACCGATTGGTCCGTCCAGCGCGCGACCTCCCTCTGAACTGGAACTTCCTGTTTCAGCCTTTGTTTGTATTGATGTCCCATAGCGTTTTCACGCTGCATCTCACTCCCGCTTTTTCAGGGAACAGGGTTACAGCAAAGCAACCCGAAACGAACACAGTTATAACAGTTAGCACAATGGTGTATAGTTTATGAGGACGCTGTGAGGACATAGTAGGAAAACAGTAAGGACACCGTGAGGAAACAGTTAGGTCACAGTAAGCAGATAATGAGGACATAGTGCAGAAAACTTGAGGACATAGTATGGACAGATAGAGGATATAGTGAGTACATACTGTAAGACACAGTGAGGACAAATTTATCACATGCTGAGGGCACTGTTTGGACATGGTTAGCACACTGAGTACACACTGAGCACATGGAACACAACAAGAACACAGTGAGGATACAACTATAACAGTGAGGACAAGGTTTGGACATGGTAAGGATGCTGTGATCTATCACTAAGGACGTAACAGGAATTTATCAAGGACACAATGATACGATATTTAGGTCACATAACGGACACAGTTGGCATATAATGAGAACATGGTTTGGACATCGTGAGGACATTACGAGGATATATCCACACATTGAGGATACAATGAGGACACATTAAGGACATGGCAAAGACACTGTGAGGTCATAAGATACAGTGAGGACACAGTTATGACATTGTGAGGACAAGGTTTGAACATGGTTTGGACATACTGTATTGAGGACACAGTGAGGACAAGATTTAGACATGGTGAGGACACATTTAATTACATGCTAAACACATAGTAAGACCAAGGTATATACACATTGATGATACAGTGAGGACATAATGAGAACACAACGGGGACACAAAAAGTACACTGAAGATGTAGTGAAGACAGTGACTACATAGTGAGGATGCTGTGATGACATTGTGAGTACACAGTGAAAACACACTAGGTTTATTGTAAAGACATCATGAGGACATTGTGAGGACATAGTGAGTGCTCAATGAGGACAGAGTGTGAACAAAGTGAGGAAACATTGGGGACACTATAATGAATGAATTAGTGAATGAACAAATGTTCAAATTTGAATGTGTGGAATTTGAGATTGTGTTATGATGGTGTGTGTGTGTGTGTGTGTGTGTGTGTGTGTGTGTGTGTGTGTGAGAGAGAGAGAGAGAGAGAGAGAGAGAGAGAGAGAGAGTGTGTGTGTGTGTGTGTGTGTGTGTGTGTGATGGCTGTAGTAAAACTGTAGTGAGGTTAAAACTCCTGTGATTGAGTTTGTTTGCATTATGTGTGATCTGTGTGTCATGTGATCATCCCTCTGCACCCCTGCAGCTCCTTTACACACACACACACACACACACACACACACACACACACACACACACAAAGTGAAAGATGACCGGCAGTGATGGATGTCCTCTGTTAACTCCAGTGAGCAAATCAGACATGCTAAATCTAACAGTTCACAGCTAATAGCTAACAGCTAGCATTGCTAATGTCCTATATTGAGCCTGAACCTGAACCATATCTCCAGTAAAGATCAGATTATTACTAGATATCTTTAATCATGTAAAAGGACGTGTTCATGATAAAAAAAATAAAATAAAAAGCTTTGGATCACAAATGATTAAGGATTTAATAACACATTATATCTTGAAAGCTAGAAGTACGGTTTGAGTGGCAGGGTAGAGTTAGTACTCACAGCATGTGAGTAATACTATGTAGTATATAGTGTTCCACAAATGAGGCAGTAGTCCATCATTGTCTGTAAATGCACTGCTGTAGTGATGAGTCGTTCATGAACGATTCATTCTTGTTGAACAAATCTTTAACGTGACTCAGAAGAACGAGTAGTCTCGGAGAGCGATTAGTTAATTTGTTACTGGGTGTGCATGCACAAATCATCGCAAAATCCCAGTAGGTTATGTACAGGAAACAGAATTGAGTGGTTTGTTTTCAGTGACTTGTCTACTCCGAGAACTTTGTTCTTTTGTCACGTGACTCCCATAGACGCTATGCAGTTCAATAGATTCAAAAGAATGAACGACTCAGACTAGAAGATATGAGAGGTGAGCTACTCATTCTGTTTATTATAATATGTCCTTAGTTACATTGTAATATTTTCATTACTGGAACTATAGACAAAATTTGTGTATGTAGACGTATTGGGGGTCTTTTTTTTTTTTTAGAATGCAACATTTTATTTTATTACTATTATTTTGATGAACGAGATTCAAAGAACCGAGTCATTAAATGATTCAAACTTCCCATCACTACACTGCTGATATAGTGCCACTTCTTTTTTAGTGAGTGGGTGTGGCTAAAATAAAAAAAAAGCATCTAAATGGGAGTGTCTAAGTTAAGCCCCACCCACATTGTCAGAAAACAAGAAAGCAAACAAGCAAAGTTATTAGTTAGGAAAAACAATGAATTGAATCAGAAAGAATGAATGAATGTTAGATAAATGAACAAATGAATGAACTAATGATGGAATGAATGAGGGAAATTAGAGAAAAATGACGAAGGATTTAAAAAAAGAATGTATTACATAATTTTAAAACAAGTTGGGAGCACTGAAGCGTAGTGGTTAGCACTGTCGCCTTGCATCTCCATGTTCGATTCCCGCCTCGAGTCTGTGTGCAAGGAGTTTACATGTTGTCCCTCTGCTTGGTGGGTTTCCTCCAGGTATTCCGGTGTCCTCCCACAGTCCAAAGACATGCAGTGCTTCCAAATTTCAGATAGCATGTGAGTCAGTGTGTTTATGTTCACATTTCTACAATCGACTGGCACCTTGTGCCCTCCTCCCGAGACCCTTGGGATACGCTCTCGGCCTCCCACTATCTGGTGGTACAGCATAAGCGGTATAGAGAATGAATGTATGAAGGCACAATTGAACAAATTATAAAATAAAAAATTCTGAAAAAAAAACATATTTTTTTATTGATAACCAAATTAATGATTGAATAAATTAATAAATAAAGGTAAATGAATGAATTAATGAAAATTAAAAAATGCTAATAAAAATAGGGAAAACGTTTTTTTTTAAATCCCCCCAAAAAAGATCAAATAACAAAGTAAAGAAGAAAAGAGGAAAGGAACTAATTAATAAATACTGATATTGCTAAAGATTGCAAAGATAAAGAAATAAATTAATTAATTATAAATGAATGGATAAATGAATGAAGCAGAATTAAAGAAGGGAAATTGTATGGAGGCCATAAAAAATATAATGATTGAATGAATGAAAAGAAGAAAAGGAAAGATATGTAAAAAATAAATAAATAAATAAATAAAAAGAAAATGGTGATGAATAAATGAGAGAAATTGGCAAAGAAAAAAAGTTAATTAATGCTGAAAAAGGTAAGGTAAACAAAAAGTTATTTTCTTTTCTTTCCTGTAAATGTATTATATATTTTTCTTTTTTTCTTTTCTTTTTTAAAAAATCTGTTCTTGTTAATATTCACTGTTTTCACTTCCTCTGTGGGTAATAATTCAGGATGACACCCATTTACAGGAACACATGGTCACAGATACACACATCTCTCTCTCTCTCTCTCTCTCTCTCTCTCTCTCCTACAATTACAGCAATTCCAAATATTTGAGTATTTATTTGCCCCTTAATGACAGAAACAGATGGCAACAACAGAAACCTTCCTGTTCACTCAGAGCACATCACCTTATGTTTCCTTAGCTTTTCTCTTTACTTAGTTAAATCTCACTTAAACACTTTACTTTTTACTTTTTATTTTACTGATGATGAACATCTCCTCTGACCTCAAATGTGTTACAGCTATTACAAGGAAATGTACGTAAAGGTGACATCCACCTTAGTTGTGCATGTATCAAAAATGATCATGTCAGAAATAAATGAAGTGTAAAAAAAAAACAGTTAGAAATCAATAAATCATGCAAGGAAAATAAATCTAAGCTATAAAAACTAAAATGACTTTAAAGAAATTAATTATTTTAAAACGTGTTTAAAACTTGATCATGTGAAACAAAGGAATTATATGTATACTGTATTTAAAAATCAATCATGAGAAAATATATAAAGATATCATATCATGATAAAATATTATTAAAGAAAAGAGTAAATCACATGAATAATATAAAGGAAGAATCATGTGAGAAGTGAGTTATACAGCATGTACAGTAAGTAGATTATTCATTTACAAAATCTTATGGAAGATTAATTTTGAAAAAAAAAAAACATTAAGTTCTAAAGCATTGGAAAATGTAAAAAATAATGAATTAATAATGCAAAAAAGTACTAAAAAAAACAAATCATGTGAAAAATTAATATTTAATATGAAGAACTCAATCACGTTAATGAATGATGTGAAAGAAAACGTATAAATATGAGTGATGTCAAAAGAAATTCTATATGAGAAGGAAAGAATCATGTGAAAGTGAATGAATCGTTTTAAATATGTGAATGGCGAAGAAAACGAATCGTGTGAAAATTCTCTGAATCTTATGAAAAGAACTGAATCACAGGAAGAAAAAAAAAAGAATGATAAAAACAAGTCACGTGATAACACATTACATATGAAAAATGTGCTACAGTACGTTACTTTTAATGTAAATGTGAAGTGTTTAAAAACTGCATGTGCAGATTTGATTCTGATGTGAATCGTGTGAATCATTTTCTTTCAGTTCCCAGTAGATGCTTGTTTGTGATTCTGAATCGTAATATGTTATAACCCTCCAAACACCAAATGTTACATTTCAGACGGTTTCTCATATAAAAGGATTTACAAAATCATTAAATTACTGATCAAAACTCTCATTCCTGGAAGCACATTCAGTCTTTGGTCTCCGCGTGTTTTCAGGGGTCCAGTCTACAGTCCGGCTCTCGCTAATGAACTGGAGGACAGAGAAGAGAAGCAGTAATGAGAAAAGAGGAAACAGGGTGGCATCTGTGCTCTCTGGTGACCCTCTCGTCACTCTCTCGTGCCAGGCCAGGCTGAGCGTTGACACATCAGATGAAGAGATGAGGCGGTGGGAGGGAGTGGAGGCGGGCCAGGCCACTCTCTGCGTTTCGCACTTGTTTAACACCTCATTCGGAGCAGGGAGCCAGCCGTGCACTACTCCTTCTAACTCTCTCTCTCTCTCTCTCTCTGTCTCAGTCTGCCTCTCTCACTCGCTTGGACCTGCGTCATCTTTGGCCCCAGACGTCCAGCGCTAAAGAAAGTGGGCGCTGTTCTGAAATTAGAAACCTGTCTCTTATTGAACGGAGTAATCTTGTGGTCGGCTGTGTTTGTCAACCTTTAATGAATGTGTAAAAGACTACCGGATTTTTTTTTTTCTCCTGTAAACCAACATAAGCCAACAAAATTTCTACTTTCTTCTCCTGTATCTTCTTATTGTAGGAAGGCTTTGGGACTGCACATTATCGCGAGCCTTCCCGTTATTGTACCATTGTATCGCATTACCATAGTAGCAGTGATTTAATAACAAAACAGAATAAAATCAACAATTCTCACTTAATCACTGAAATCTTAAATATTGCCTGACTGTAGAAAAGCACCAGAAAGTGGAGAAAGTAATAAAAAATATGTAAAATGTGCCGTCAAGACCGCTTTATCCTGTATTCAGGATCACGGAGAGGCTGGAGCCAGTCCCAGGAGACTTCGGGCACGAGGCGGGGTACAGCCTGTAAAGGGGCTTGCCAATCTATTGCAGTGCACACACACATCCACACACTACGGGCAAGTTTGGGACACCGGTTATCCTAATCTACATGTCTTTGAACTGTGGGAGGAAACCGGAGTACGCAGAGGAAACCCATCAAGCACGGGGGGAACATATAAACTCCAATCAAACCCAGCCCCTGAGTAAACCATTCATTTACAAATTCTTTGAAGCATTTTTTACAATTTTAAACTGAATTCAGGTGAATCAATTATCATTTGAATCATGGATCTTTTCGAGGCAGCATTTAAATTAGTAAACAATTCACCATTGAATTAATGCAGTAAGTGAATCAGACGTCTTTCTCAATCAGTCAATATTTGAATCTTTACAATTTTAAATCATTTTGGTCCATTTTTAAATTGGTAAACCTTTGATTATTTATTTAGTCTTGAGTGGTTAAGTTTTTTTGAATCAGTGAACCACTGAATCAGTTTAACAAAAAAAAAAATAATTATCGGTAAAACATTGAGTCTGTACATTTCAAATCACTATTTAGTTTTAATTTGATCAGTAAACTTTTGAATTATTAAACATTTAAATGAGCAATTATTTTATCATAAATGATTTAAAAACAATACATTAAATTCGAATCAGCAATCTTTTGACTGAGCAATGTTTTTGCATCAGGAAACATTAAAATCGGTAATTATTTTAACTACTAAGCAGTCAAATCAGTTTACCAGGAAATCAGTGATCCTTTGAATCAATAATTATTATTTTTATTGCAGGTAACAATTGAAAACGTTTTATATTCAATCAGCATTAAGGCACAGGTTCGATTCCCAGCCAGTGCCCAAACCCCAGCCACTGGATGCAGTGCCGGTCCCAAGCCCGGATACAATGGGAGGGTTGCGTCAGGAAGGGCATCCGGCGTAAAACCTGTGCTAAAGTTGTAGTGCGGACCGGATAATCCGCTGTGGCGACCCCTCGTCAAGAACAGCCGAAAGACCAACAACAACAACTCCTTTAAATCATTAAACATTTGAATTGTTACGTTATTACAGCACTGAATTATTCAATTAGTTTACTTAGCTTACAATAAATTTAGTTAGTTTACAGTAAACTTTTGAGTTAGAAAATCTTTGAATCAGAAATGTTTTTGTAGCAGTTGCCTTTTTTATGAATAATTCATAAATGTTTATTTCTGAATGGATAAATGCTTCATAGGTACACTCAAAAAAATTTACATGGCTACCTGTTACATGTACTAAAATGTAATATGTGTTTTGTACATAATAATTTCATGTTTCCACGATGATCATGAATAAATCATGTTATATTTGCATGCAATTCAACAACTTAACATGTATTGGATTCAATCATGTTGAGATAAGCCAAAGAGATCTTGTCACTATGAAAACCGGAAATATCAAAGGAAACATCGCGAGAAGAGAACACAGCGTGTTGAGAAGACAAGCGTTTGGCGGGCGTGTGGAAAAGGTAAGCAGGAATGAATTTCCATCTTTCTAAATAGAAACGAAATACTGAACATAAATGTTTAGTCACGTTATTTTGGTTTAAGCTATTTCTTGTATTTTTAATCACACTTAAAATACCGACGGTTATATGCGCGTGCTTAATCTGCGGTTCTGGTTTCGGTCTGTTCTCATGAGTTGTGAAGCGATAAAGTATAAATATTGTTCATTTGCTAAATTAAGTATCATGAATTTTAATTGAATATCTATCTCTGTATTTTTTCACAGCAGTTTGTGACTGAAAGTGTCCCGTCTGCATCTGACTTCAGGAGTTTCCTGACCAACCGGATCTAACGGTCATATTTAAAAGTACAAAACGTTTCTGTTGGTGTTTAATTTTTTTCCTATGAGTAATAGAATCAATAGAATTAAGAGAAATTAATAGTTTTATCCAGTTTGTCTTATGCTTCCTTCCTTCACAGAATTCTGTTGACCAGGGCTTGAAATTTAAATTTACTTGAGTTGGATCAACTTAATTTACAACTGAAAAATTTGTTGTACCAACCCTATTCATTTATGTTAACTATGGTTTATGCTACTGGTTATGTTAATCATGATTTAATTATGTTCGTTCAACAAGTTATTAGTTTTTTTGAGTGTATACATTGCCTACTATATTTCATGATGAAATTACTGTTAAATTACTTTAAACATTTGAATAATGTAAGCACTAAGAAATTGTTAGACTTTTCAATGATAATGGAGTAGACATAATTCAATTACATTACAATTACACAATCAATTGCTATTACAGTAAATGATAAAGATTATGTTAAGTCAACATGATTCTTTCACAGAAGTTTAACATGAATGAAATATTTTGGTTTAGCAGGCAAAAATTGTGTAATTTGGCCACATTTTGATGATGTGGGACCGACGTACACATTAAAATCAAGTAAATTCAAAGGATTATCTTTTTCAGTGTAGACAGGTAAATTGTAAATTTACATCATGCCAAAAAGTTAATTCATCATATTTGATATAAATGACGTTGTTTAAATAGCCAACCCTATAATATAGTATAACGACTCCTACATGCATACCTAATCGCAATCGAGACAGTGTCGGGGTATCTGTCGCAAATTAGCATGTTTACTCGCTATGCTAATCACTAATGTTTATTTTTCCAACACTCTTGTTATCACTGTGTTATTCTTGCAGATACACTTGACTTAATGGACAGTCGACGTTAATGGCGAGTGATTTGTGTGTTTGGAGACTGGCAAGTGTGAATGCCTATCATCATCATCATCATCATGCTATCATCATCATCATCATCATCGATCAGATTCCTGTACTGCTGCAGGTCTCGTTTTCTTTGTCTTGTGTGTATAATCAAGCCAATCTGATGGCTATTGTATCCCACCATGAGCACAATGAGCCTTGATTGGTTAGGAGAGTTTAATTAAAAGCCACACACACTCACACACATGCAGACACTGGCCTTTGCATAGCAACCGTGTAACTGCAATGCGACTCTCGGCATTGTGTACACGAGTCATTTAAGCCATAACATAACAACATGCTACAGCAATCTGCTTGGCGAACCTGTCGAATTCTTTTCTCGTTCCTAAATCTTTGCACGCTTCCTTCAGAAAACAAGAATTAATCCTTCCAAACCTTGTCCCTCCCCCCCCCCCCCCCCCCGAGGCCGCCCCCATGGGCCCTCAAGCTACAGATGGACAGAGGATCCTTCCCTGCCTTCCCACTAGTGCAAGGCCCATGTTTTCTCACGTTAAATTGGACTGGTCCGAGTGTAGCGCGATTCTGGCCCGCCGAGCGATGGACACACAGCTCTAGAGGGATCCCATACTGATTGAAGTCACCAGGGACCCTGGCACAGATATTCGGTCGGCCGTATCTATATCCTATGATGGCTTTTGCTGGAGAGACACCATCTTGAGTGTGGATGTGAGAGCAAACCAGATGGGGTCTATTCACACCACTTTGAGACAGCAAGAGTTTTTAGAGGCACCCTGCAGCCACTTCTTGTTATCTTTTGTCACCAATCAAGTGACATTTTTTTTCTTCCCTTCCCTTCTTCCTCCCCTTCTTCCACCGTGGGTGAAGTCTCATGTTTTTAGAGTATGTGAGAGCTTTTGTGCAACATGAGTTTATCGTTAAAAAGGCGACATTGGAAAATAGGATATATCAGTGTTAAATTTTGCAGCGCTGCCAAATTCTAGATTCCGATTGGTCAGAAATGGGTGATTAATTTTCTTTGACGGCACCACTGGCTGCAAAATGGCAAGTTTACATAATATTGTAGATTAACAGATTAAGAAAGAAAAGTATAAGCATTGAAATGGTGATGCTTCCAAGAAAGAAAGGTTCATTTAATGTTTGTGGAAGGAGTCTCCAGTGTTAATGCTGTAACTTTAAGAAAAGGCTACAGTATGGAAGAGTGATGCTTCGACCTTGATTGTCCATGATTATCATGAAACTATATACTATATATTCTATAATATATCTTGTGCTAGGTTTTCCAGACATGTTGTAGTTAGCAGATTTTTTAAAACACCTGCAATCTGGCAATGAACTTAGATGTTCTTAGACGTTGTAGCTAATTCAGGGACGATTAATCAAAGATGCAAAGATCACTCCGGAGACCAGTGGTGTTGAGGCCACCAGACTTTATTCTTTTCAGAATACAGACGAGCAGTTTCTCTGCAAAGGAAAAAGCTCTCGTCTCTTCTAAGATGCATGCTTATATACAGTACGGTTACATGACACTTCTTCAACATGCTGTCCTCACCAGCACAATATTCCAATGTTCATCCTATGGCTGAAGAAAACATCACTCACTTAATTGGACAGCTTGTCCATGCGCCCCCATCCTACAGCAGGTTGGATCTGCTCTATAGGGTCATACTGAGGCCTTTATGGCCCGGCACACAGTTTTAAGTCATCAGTCTCTTTACTGGGTACAATGATACATTTGGCACTATATTGGTCCCTACATACAGTGGTGTGAAAAACTATTTGCCCCCCTCCTGATTTCTTATTCTTTTGCATGTTTGTCACACAAAATGTTTCTGATCATCAAACACATTTAACTATTAGTCAAAGATAACACAAGTAAACACAAAATGCAGTTTTTAAATGAGGGGTTTTATTATTTAGGGAGAAAAAAAGTCCAAATCTACATGGCCCTGTGTGAAAAAGTGATTGCCCCCTTGTTAAAAAATAACGTAACTGTGGTTTATCACACCTGAGTTCAATTTCTGTAATCACCCCCAGGCCTGATTACTGCCACACCTGTTTCAATCAAGAAATCACTTAAATAGGAGCTACCTGACACAGAGAAGTAGACCAAAAGCACCTCAAAAGCTAGACATCATGCCAAGATCCAAAGAAATTCAGGAACAAATGAGAACAAAAGTAATTGAGATCTATCAGTCTGGTAAAGGTTTTAAAGCCATTTCTAAAGCTTTGGGACTCCAGCGAACCACAGTGAGAGCCATTATCCACAAATGGCAAAAACATGGAACAGTGGTGAACCTTCCCAGGAGTGGCCGGCCGACCAAAATTACCCCAAGAGCGCAGAGACGACTCATCCGAGAGGCCACAAAAGACCCCAGGACAACATCTAAAGACCTGCAGGCCTCACTTGCCTCAATTAAGGTCAGTGTTCATGACTCCACCATAAGAAAGAGACTGGGCAAAAACGGCCTGCATGGCAGATTTCCAAGGCGCAAACCACTTTTAAGCAAAAAGAACATTAAGGCTCGTCTCAATTTTGCTAAAAAACATCTCAATGATTGCCAAGACTTTTGGGAAAATACCTTGTGGATCGACGAGACAAAAGTTGAACGTTTTGGAAGGTGCGTGTCCCGTTACATCTGGCGTAAAAGTAACACAGCATTTCAGAAAAAGAACATCATAGCAACAGTAAAATATGGTGGTGGTAGTGTGATGGTCTGGGGTTGTTTTGCTGCTTCAGGACCTGGAAGGCTTGCTGTGATAGATGGAACCATGAATTCTACTGTCTACCAAAAAATCCTGAAGGAGAATGTCCGGCCATCTGTTCGTCAACTCAAGCTGAAGCGATCTTGTGTGCTGCAGCAGGACAATGACCCAAAACACACCAGCAAATCCACCTCTGAATGGCTGAAGAAAAACAAAATGAAGACTTTGGAGTGGCCTAGTCAAAGTCCTGACCTGAATCCTATTGAGATGTTGTGGCATGACCTTAAAAAGGCGGTTCATGCTAGAAAACCCTCAAATACAGCTGAATTACAACAATTCTGAAAAGATGAGTGGGCCAAAATTCCTCCAGAGCGCTGTAAAAGACTCGTTGCAAGTTATCGCAAACGCTTGATTGCAGTTATTGCTGCTAAGGGTGGCCCAACCAGGTATTAGGTTCAGGGGGCAATTACTTTTTCACACAGGGCCATGTAGGTTTGGATTTTTTTCTCCCTAAATAATAAAACCCCTCATTTAAAAACTGCATTTTGTGTTTACTTGTGTTATCTTTGACTAATAGTTAAATGTGTTTGATGATCAGAAACATTTTGTGTGACAAACATGCAAAAGAATAAGAAATCAGGAGGGGGGCAAATAGTTTTTCACACCACTGTATATACTGTAATATTGCAGATTAAACATGATCTGTTTAGGTACACAATTAATTATTAATATTTTGTGGTTAAATTAGTACACTGTGTGTCCATAAGTCAACTTTTCACCATAAGAGGCTATGCTTATTTTTTTTTTTCAATTGTTTTCCAAAGTGTTTGAGTGTCTGGAAATGTGTGATAGAAAGCGAGCAACGGCGCAAGGTCACCAGCTGACCTGTGTGTTATTTCCAATCCAGACGATTCGCTCTATTCAAATGAGCATGTGAGCATTTTGTGTGTGCAATTCCAAGCCATTTTCTCTGGGACTGATACAAAAAAAAAGAAAGAAAGAAAAAGAAAGAAAGACACAGCCTGCTGCCGTAAAGCTGAAAAGAATAGCATCTCAGAGATGTGAGGTTTCAAACCTGAACCCCTTTTCTTCCCTTTCACAAAAGGCACAGGATCTCGCCACCACTTTGTCCATCATCAATAATGGATGAGAGTTGAATGGTGTCCACTTATGGCAGAAGAAACGACCTGGACGGTACAAGAGTGCACTTATGTCTCTGTATGTCTATGTGTGTGTGTGTGTATGTGTATGCGTGTGGCTACATGTCTGAGCTGCAAGTGTATCCCCATTTTTACTCAACTGCCATTATTCTTAAGCGCTGCCATCATTTTTAATGACATTGACCCTACACAAACGTCCTGTAGGTCTGTGCTGGACACATTTAAGGTTCTGATGGTTCAAAATGTTCAGATTGAGACAGAAAGTCTTCATGAGTTTTGCGAGTATGGGTTTGCCATCTTTAGACTGTTTCTCTTGAGGATGGTAGGGATTAGGGATGTGGTGGGAACACCCTTGATGGGGCATCCGTAGGCTTTTGGGAGGTTTGCGAGGACACCAGAGAACTCTAAGCAAAAGTGCCGTACTGTACATGCCTCCGAGGTCTGCAAATATTGGCAGGCGGTGATGTAAGACAGGATTTAGCTTAAATGGGAAACACTATACAAATCCATGCTTTGATTCATTGTTAGTCTTATACTGTAGGTCATTTGTGTGCGAACATGCAAAAAAGAAAAAAAACCATCATCTCGCTTTTATCTTTTTTAAAATTCGAATATCTATTCTTTAACATTTTCTACTCTTCAGGTCCTTTATGATATTCCTGGCGTGAATAAAGGCAATAAGACCCTTTTCTGGCTCATGAGTTGCACATCGAGTGTGGATGTTTCGTCTGCCTGTGACTTTTCAGGATAGTAATTTTGAGAGTTAATAAAAATGTACCAAAGAATCTGTGTGAAATATTTTCGGCTAATTTCATGGGCTTTTTGTAGCAATAGCTCCGTTATACAGTGAGAGTTGTTATTTCAAGTTGAAAATTTGTAAGTTGACCTAATGTGAGATGATGATCATCTACACTACCGTTCAAAAGTTTGGGGTCACTTGCAAATTTCTTTGTTTTTGTTTAGTGGTTTATTTTCTACATTCTACAACAATACTGTGGATTTCAAACCTATAAAATAACACATATGGAATTAGGTAATTACGTAACAACAACAAAAACACCAGTTAGTTGTTATTTTAAGACACAGAGGTCGGCCTTTCTGTAATAGTTCTTGCAAGAACAGTATTGTGTCAAGTGCATTTGCAAAATCCATCCAGCACCATAATGAAACTGTTTCTCATGAAGGCCGTCCCAGGAGGACGAGACCAAAACCTACCTCTGCTGCAGACGAGAAGTTCATTTAGAGTTATCAGCCTGAAAAATGACCAATTAACAGCAGCTCAGATTAGAGGCGTTATGAAGTCTTTACAGAGCAGAAGTAGCAGAAACATCTCAATATCAACTGTTCAAAGGAGATTCATGCAGTTTTTGGACGCCTTCAGCAAAACTTTACAATGTAGAAAGAAATAAACATCAGGAACCATCATGGAGTTAGAAAGTGATCTAAAACTTTTGAACGGTAGCGTGTATTGTGATGTTAAAATACAAAAAAAAAAAAGCCATTTTATAAGGGTTGAAATATTGGGCTGCATCAAGCAAGGAAAACAACTAAGGACTTGGTGAAATGACTAAACACTTGATACTGTTTTTTATTACACATCAACAGTAATAGTGAAAATGAGAGCATTTTCACAAACATGAGCGTATACTGTAGGTATCATTTAGGGTTAGATACTTTCTCCTTTCCCACATAATGTTGCTGAGTCTCGACCTGAGCGACTGAACAACCCCAGATCATAACACTGTCTCCAGAGGCTTGTACAGTGGACACTATGCATGATGGGAACATCGCTTTATGTGCTTATCACATTGTGTTTTCTATGCATTATATTATGTTTTGTATAATTGACCATTAAAGTGGGTTTATTCTCATTTAATATCGTAGGCAGTTACATTTATAACATTTTATTAATTCATGTACATTGTATTTTAAACCGATGATTTTTTTTTGTTAATCTCACCATGTGGTCAACATTATACAGTACATTAGATTCACTGGGATTTATTATTTTTTTACTTTACTTTTATATTTTTTCCAGTATTTTTAAGTAATAAGGGAAGAATGAAGGAGTAAACGAAGGAAGGATGAAAAGTAGGAAAAATCTGTTAAGGAACAGAGAAAGGATGGAAAAGGGGAAAAAAGAAGTGAAG
Source organism: Channallabes apus (assembly GCA_030522415.1). Lineage (NCBI taxonomy): Eukaryota > Metazoa > Chordata > Actinopteri > Siluriformes > Clariidae > Channallabes > Channallabes apus. Next base: position 4,654,944 of record CM060116.1, on the reverse strand, counting down.
GAATGAGGAAATGGTAGGAGGAAATAAAAGAAGGAGGGAACGAAATAAGAAAAGTATGGAAGGAAGGGATGCAGGAATGATGAGAAGGAAGAATGAAGAAAGGAAGAATGGAATGAAGGAGTGAAGAAATAAAGGATGAATGAAATGAAAGAAGGAACAAGAAAAAGAAAAAAAAAAAAGGAACGGGGAAATGACTGGAACAAGGGAAGGATGGAAGAAATGAAGGAAGGAAGGATGGGAGAAAATAATGAAAATGGTAAGGAAGAAAGAAAGAAGGAAGGAAGGAGAAAAGAAAAAGCGAGGACTTTTGTTTCAATAACGTTTAGTAGTTTTTAGCTGGAAACGCTGCCGTAGGTCTGAACACTTTTTCATGAAACTGGTCACAAAACAAAACGAGTTCCAGAACGAGCTATCGTCATTGTACACATAACAGCTTCATAAAACCAGGAAACGAATCAAAGGTATCGATTCAGGCTCTGATTCAGAGATTCAACTATTTCTCTGACGCAATAGAAAGAAAAGCGAGTGTGACTCCAGCTGTGTGTGTGTGTGTGTGTGTGTGTGTTAAAGTCACAAATTGTGGATTTTTAACACTTACACATGATTACACACCTGAGTAATAGTAAAGACTGACAGTGTAAGGAACTTAAGTAACTGATTGTGTGACTTTTTCAGGATATTGAATAAAGTACATTACTACAGTAAATTACACAGATTTTACATTTTATATTAAACTGCTCTCCTTATTACCATCTTCACCATGTGAAATGTAATAGTCACAACTCTTTGACTGCAGAAATTGTAATGGATGTTTTTGATGCAAATATCACCATATGATGATCAGTTGGTGTAATAACAGGTAGTTTTGTTGCCTGAAAACGTGTTAAAACGCTTGCCGGTGTGTACGAGTGACACGTGGTGATCTTGTGTATACAGTACATGTTCCATCTTTCATCTTTCAAATTTGCAAGAATAAAATTATGAAATATCACGTAAGATTTATGTATTTATACCATTACGATGACAACCTGATACTCACACTGAATGATATTGTACCATAGTTATAATTATTGGTGATTTACTGCAAACTGAGCAACCTTTTAAAAAGTGATGAGATTTATTTATTTTAACACTGTATATACAATCAAAACAACAAAATTATATTGTTCTCATTGATAAATGATAACATTTAAATCAGTGACCATAACACTACAAAATCCATTCTTGATCAAAACCCACAATCATTCACCTTCTCTCTCTTTAAAAAAAAAAAATTGGAATAAAACCATCACGCAAAATAAATACATGTAAATATTTTTATTAGTGGTATTCTACGAACCCAAGCCTTTGTTATCTGTCTAGACCCCTGAGTTGTAATAAGTGAAATGATGAGATGCATATGAGGGGTCTCAGCTTGGCATACGCGGGCCAATAAAAGCCCCCTTCTTGATTGCCATTAGTGGACTTGGCAGCCATCCGATGTGTGTTATCTACTTCAGAGGAAACGCCGGTGCAGCTTTGGGGCGGCAGCCTCCTAATTTGCACATATGGAAATGCTTTTTCTCGCCATTCCACCGCCTCTGTTGTGGCCAGATGGAATTAGAGAGTGCTCAGAAGCCGTGAAGGCAAACACATCAAAAGGAGAGGAGAGGTGAGGAGAGAGGGGCTGAAGGGGCTGGGATTGTTTTTTTTTTATTCCCCTCTCTCCCTTTTCTTTTCCTTTTCTTTTTTTAAATCAGAGTCCAGAAGGCATGGGGGGTAAATAAATAAATAAATAAATAAATAAGTAAATGAGGGGCCTTCAAGTCAAGTCTGGTGGTGAAATTTCCATTGAATGAGGGCATAAAAACCATAGACATCCACAAAAGACTTTAAGCACAGTACAGGGATGAGATTCTTAGCTGCAGTGAAACATTCGAATGGAGCGAGCATTCTAAAGAAGTGTGTGGTGAGTCCTTGAATCCTTGATCCTTGAAACTTGATGAACAACACGTCAACAACTCGAGCCATAATTCACCAGCACCACTTGCACGTTACAGGAGCTCAGCTTGGAGTATTTACACACAGTAACACATCCAATGTACAGTCCTGACCTCACTTCGAGCGATTTCCACATGTTCATGTTTGGGTCATTAAAGGAATTCCTGGGAGGCCAGCGTTTTGGACATGAAGCAGGCAGTCTGATAAAACTTTCTACTTTAATGGTATCCAAGCACTAGCGAAATGCTGGGATGAGTCCATAGTGTAGCATCTGATAGTGTTGCTGGAGATTATATAGGAAAATAAACTTAGTTTTTACTCTCATAACTGTTTTATTATTTTGCACAAAAAGTCAATGTTCAATCAAAATGTCCCACTTTGACTTGAACGCACCTTGTACTTCCATCCATGAATCATTGTAGTCCAACTAAGGTCCATGGAGGCCAAAAGATTTGCATTCCTATGACCATGAAAGGACCTCTGGTCAACATTCACATACACACACACACACACACACACACACTAGTTTTTGAATGCCAATTAGCCTAAACTGCATGTCTTTGGACGGTGGGAGGAAACCCACCAAGCATAGGTAGAACATACAAACTCCATGCAAACAGACCCGAGATGGGAATCGAACCCGGACCCTGGAGTCATTAAACTTGTGTACTGGTTGAATTCAATTTCTTAATGCATCGTAAATTATTATACATTTCCATTCCTTACCTGTATCCAAAAACCTGGATCAGTTCACTGCTGCTGGTAATTCTGTCCATGTGAGTGTCGGCGAATTATCATCTCATATTCTCGTTATACCAAAGAAGCAAAATTGGCCAGGTTAGCTTGGTGGGATGGACAGACACTCTGTTCCCTGTCAATTAGAGCTGAACAATCATAAGTATAAACTGTATGTGTGCATGTAGAAGCGGGCAGATAGCGCTTTCTCCAAGTGTGTCTATCAGGCGACGTACGTATTATTATGATCGGTACCTGTATGATGCACGATAGCTTTAACAGATAGTATGTGTGTGTGTCTGTATGTGAGTGGGTGCTCTTGTTTCCAAGGTGGGACGGTGACCACTGCACCCTTCTAATGATGTATAAAGGCAGGAGACCTCTGTCCTGTTGGGAGAGGAAGGGATTACTGCAGATTAGGCCACATGTGAAATGTCAATGCTCATTAAAACATACCTACTGCATCTGAGTTCCCTTTCACTCATCCATCTATCCATCTTCCTAAACACCCCCGCTATACATCACAGCTTTACAACCTGTGGCCTTTTTCCCGAGCTCACACAAACTTGTTGTACCTGCGTGCGTTTTGAGTTGATGTTTAGTGTAATGGTCTGCACTGAAGGCTAGCCTATGTCTTAACTACATCCGCATGTTTTATCATTTAACTCGCTGCGAGCTCCTTTAGTTCTCTTGCCAGAGTCATAATTAATATTCAGTCTTGTGGAACAAGCTTTTTTATTTCTCTCTCTCCTCATCTCGTCTTTAAGAAGCCACCAACAATTTTGTTGAAATTAAGCCAGTAAAAACTGTCTTCAGAAGTGAATCTTCGTTCTTGCAGGGCTGCTTTCAGGGGGACAAGTCAGATGGAGCGAGATCAGGACAATAGGGAGGAGGTTTTAACACCTTAAAATGTATTTGTTGCAGAATTTTTGCAGAATCAATAATCGATCCACCAAATGGCCACCAAAGTCAATTTTATCCATGCATGAAAGGTCTCTTACTGACTCTCTGATTAAGAGAGGATAAAATCTCAGTCATATCCAAAAGGATTCACTTATTCAAAGACCAATTTAGAGAATTACACAGGAATGATTCAGAGTCATGAGTGAAAGATTCACTTGCTCAGAACATCTTGTCAATGGGAGAGGACGTTTTCATTTGTCACCAAGAGATTTACATTTACGCATTTGGCAGACGCTCATATCCAGAGCGACTTACATATATATTTTTTTATCTCATTACACATCTGAGCAGTTGAGGGTTAAGGGCCTTGCTCAAGGGCCCAACAGTGGCAACTTGGTGGTTGTGGGGTTTGAACCTGGGATCTTCCGAACCATAGTCCAATGCCTTAACCACTGAGCTACTCCTGGCTTTAGTTAGAGTTAACTAATCCACTGAATGAAAGAGAAGTGAATCTTAATCATGACTGAAAGAGTCACTGACTCAAACACTGAGGAATGAATCTCCATGACCAAAATGATTCAGGCACAGACTTTTCCTTGATAAAAAAGAATGACACTGTTACTTGTAGTAATTGATACAGAATCATTCAGTCATGTCTTATTTAATAAGAGTATGTTTGTTCGCTGACAGCAAAGTGGATTAGTGGTTAGCACTGTCGCGTTACAGTACATCTCCAGGTTCCGGGTTCGATTCCTGCCAAGAGTCTGCGTTTGTGGACTTTACAAATTCTCCCTGTGCTTGGTGGGTTTCCTCTGGGTACCCCAGGAATTAGCTCAGAAGACATGCAGATTTGATGAATTGGCATTCCCAAATTGTGTGTGTGTGCTCACCAATGGATTGGCACCCCGTCCTAGTCTCCTGTGATAGTCTACAGGCCCCCCGCGACCCTGAATACACGGTAGAGCAGTATCGATGGGACAAGGGTAGCTCAGTGGTTAAGGCATTGGACTACGGTTCGGAAGATCCCAGGTCACAACCACCAAGTTGCCACTGTTGGGCCCTTGAGCAAGGCCCTTAACCCTCAACTGCTCAGATGTATAATGAGATAAAAATGTAAGTCGCTCTGGATAAGAGCGTCTGCCAAATGCCTAAATGTATAGATGATGAGTGAGAGTGATGATATGTTCAATAATTCTATATTCTAACAGAAATCTGAGGCAGGATTAGCTTTCTGGTCAGAACACTAGCAGCTGGAATAACAGTTTTAAGATACAGGACCAAGCATTGCGTATATTACGAGAAATGTGTGGAGAATTAATAAGTTTATCATGTCATTATTTCGCATTTTACAGTAAACTGGAAAGGCTTGCCATGATCTTCATACCTCACTCAAATGATTCTCTTGACTGTGCTGACAAAATGCTTACTGTTTAACAGAATTAGCCATGCTGCGGCGTGTTTGTCAGGACGGCTCTTATGGGATGTCAGGTAAAAGGCGAATCCTGACGCTCTGACAGCTCAGAGGGCTTCAGCTCTCAGCCACGAGTCGAACGCTAGGCCGCTGTCGGCTCGTTAATGGCCCTCATTAGGACACGGAGTTCTGCGTTTGTGCACTGACGGCTGCTGAGCCCTGAGGGAATAGAAGTGCTAAGACCTCAGAGACAACGATGCTGGAAGGTTTACGGGATTTGTGTCAGAAATCAGCGTCGTGAGTCGCTACGGATCTGTTTGCCTTCATCACCGGCTATATTTGTCTTTATTCGAGATTTTCGTCACTGCTTAGTTTATATATTTATAACGTACATTCAATTGATATATTTGAATGTCTTTTTTTGTATGTACAGTAGTTTTGTTTAAAACGTGCCTCAAATGAGTGTTCGATCATGACTGAGATTTATTCATTCATTCATCTTCTATACCGCTTTATCCTGTATTTAGGGTAATGGGGACCTGGAGCCTATCCCAGGAGACTCAGGGCACGAGGCAGGGTACACCCTGGACAGCGTGCCAATCCATCACAGAGCACACACACACACACACCCAATCACACACTACGGGCAATTTAGGAACGCCAATTAGCCTAATCTGCATGTCTTTGGACTGTGGGAGTAAACCGGAGTACCCAGAGGAAACCCACCAAGCACGGGGAGAACATGCAAACTCCATGCACACAAAGACGGGAATCGAGCCTGGCCGGGGAATCGAACCCAGACCCTGGAGGTGCAAGGCAACCACTACACCACCGTGCCGCAGACTGAGATTTATGTCTCTCTAATTCATTGAGTCAGGGTTTGATCAGTGAATCCCTTCAACCCACAACTCGGTGAGTCAGGATTTAAATATTTGAGTCATGGCTGGAGATTTTTATCTTTTGCCAATTCAGTGGGTCGGTAGTCAAGACAGTGAATCCTTTGACTCATGATTGAAATTCACACCTCTCAATCAATTCAATTAGTCAATATTTGAGTCAGTGAATCATTTTGGTGAATTATTTTATCGTTCTGGGAGTCAGTGTTTGGCCATGAGTCAATACTTTATGATTAAATTAACTTTTGTTTAGTGAGTCAGTATTTAACTCACTGACCCATTTGTATCATGACTAAGACGTGTGATTCTCTCATTCAGTGAGTCAGGGTTTGAGTCAGTGAATCGTTTGCATCATGACGGACGCAAGCATTGATTCACTGTATGAGAGATGAATGAATCTCAGTGAGTCAGCGTGTGAGTCAGTGAATCTTTCAGTCAGAACTAAGATTTGATTCTCGCTGATTCGCAGAGTTTTTGAGTCAAAAAAGCTTTTTGGTCTTGACCGAGATTTGCTCCTTAGTCATTCACTGAGACGGTGTGGTGGCTCAGTGGTAGGTGTTTCGCCTGCCATGCGGAAGGCCTGGGTTCGATTCCAGCCAGTGCCCAAACCCCCCAGCCACTGGATACAGTGCCGGTCCCAAGCCCAGATAAAATGGGAGGGTTGCATCAGGAAGGGCATCCGGTGTAAAACCTGTGCCAAGTTGTAGTGCGGACTGGATATTCCGCTGTGGCGACCCCTTGCCGGGAGCAGCCGAAAGACCAACAACAACTTTCGGTAGTGACTTGATTCTCTTATTCCATGAGTCAGTACTTGAGTCAGTGAATCATTTGAGTCATGACTAAGATTTGATTCACTCCCTTTCAGCGAGTGACAGAGTCAGAGAATCTATTTGGTCTTGACAGAGATTTGCACCTATTTCATTCGTGTTTGAGTGAGTGAACACTATTGGCCATGACTTTCACTGAGATTCACTGCACTTTAGTTTTTTAAGCCAGTGTTTGATTCCTTGACTCATTTGAGTCATGACTGAGATTTGCACCTCTCTCATTTGGTGTTTAAATCAGTGATTCCTTTTGGTCATGACCGAGCCACTCCACTTTCAATTTACGGGTCAGCGTTTGCGTAATTAATCTTGCGGTCATGACTGCAATTTTCTCCTTTTTCATTCAGTTCGTTAGTATTCAAGTCAGTGAATTCTTTGGTTCATGATTGAGTTGTGCACCTCTTTCATTCAGTGAGTCAATATTTGAAGAAGGGAATCTTTCAGTCATGACATAAATTCAACTCCTCTCTCATTAAGTCAGTGTTGGTGTGAATACTTTGGCTGTGACTGAGATTCGCTTCACTTTTGTTTGGTGGGTCATTGTTTCAGTCAGTGAATCCTTACAGGCATGAGAGATTCGTGTTTCAGTGCCAGTGCGCAGTGTTTAGAATTCTTTAATTTATGGTTAAGCCAAGATATGAGGTTAGTTATTGATTAGTATTTGGATTGGTATTTTTTTAAATAAGAATTATGTTCATTAATGATAAATGCAACATGGTCCAATTTTTACATTTTTGTAGTCTCTTCAATATCAAATATTCATCTTAACAATCGGAAAGTCATCATAACAATATTAAATATAAAAAAAATGTTGATCGTCCTCAAGACTTGCCTGCCATTCCTCTCTCTCTCTCTCTCTCTCTTTCTCTCCCTCTCTCTCTCTCTTCCCCCTCTGTCCTTTATTCCCAACGGTATGCTAATCAGAAATTTTGTAGGTACAAATGTTGTTGTGGTCCTCACGCCCCCCGTTGGACCAGGTTGAGTGGCAGACGGAACTTGTAATAGCAGGTGTTACCGTACTGGTGCTGAACAGCTTGCGAGCTCACCCAAGTTTGGATTCGTCCCTCAGGGACTGCCATTTGAATAAGCCGGAGCTGAAGGTCCGACTATAACCCACCCCGACAGAAGCTGCGCACCTTTAATTAGGCAGAGAAAGGAGGAGTAAAGAAGGAAGATTTATGTGAAGTCATCTGAGTTTGGGTAGAAATAACTGCTCATTTCAGGACTGGTGAAAAAATGTAGCACTGTTCGCATTTAATAATTTAAGAAGCTGTAAAAAAAAACAAAAACAGCAGTTTTATGAAGTTATAAACTCACATTCTACTGTACTGTTAATAACAGATTAGGTGATGAGTATTATAAATGACACTATTTGGGTAGATACCTAATTATAGCATTTCTAACTTTTAGTCTGCTGCTTTTTCAGCTAAAGCTGTGATCTTGACTGAAGAGAAGTTTTGAGGATGCATGTACTGGAGGTTATTTAAGCAATGCACAAAATACGACAGAGCAAACAAAATTCAAGTAAAAACAGATGAAATTCAAATGAACTCAATAGTTGGATAGACTTCGCAATGATAGCAAGACTAATGGCGCTTTTCCACTGCATAGTACGGCACGACACGGTTCAGTTCTACCCACTTTTGGGGGGTTTTCCACTGGGAACAGTACCTGGTACCTGGCCCTTTTTTTAGTACCACCTCAGCCGAAGTTCCAAGCGCGCCGAACCGTTACCAAAACGTGACGTGTAAACACAGCTGGTCACTGATTAGCCGGAGAAAATCGTCATTACTGCGTCACCGAACTTGCGACACGAGACACAACAGAACCGCTATATTTAGAAACAGCCAGCCAAGGACCGGAAGCACCTTTTTGTATTAAGCGTTGGCCTCTTTTGAAACAAACTCCTTCGTCTCGCTGTTAAAAACATCCACATGCCGAGAATGAAGAACACCGTCGATATGCTCCATTGTTTTGTGTTTGTTTGTGGCGCGTTTACGATGACGTCACGAACCGAGCCAAACTGCGCCGAACCGAAGTGAGTTGAACCGTGCCGTTCTATGCAGTGGAAAAGAGGCATAAGTTTGAAGTGTTAGGTCTCAGATGAAGGTATTTCTTTTACAAAGTTTTTTTTTTCTGAACGTTTACTGTTAAGCTATAGCATTGCCAAATAAGTCGTTATTTTGAACGTTACAAATTTGAGCTAAGTACTCTACGACAGCTAGCTTGGAATAAACATAGCAGGTCGTCTTTCATGCGCTTACTGTATATTTAGCCTATTGAAGCAATTTTACACTTATGCTATAATTATTGTAATAAAGATCTGTTTGTTCTCTCTTGTGTGCTAGGAGTTAGTAGTTTTGATTTTAACTAAACTAAACTTGGCTGCACCCGTCAAGGGGTCACCACAGAGAACCATCTAATCAGCACATAAAACAGGTTTAACACCGGATGCACGCCTCCCATTTTCTCCAGGCTTGGGACCAGAAATGCATGCATTAGCTGAGTGGTATTAGGGATGACAACCAACCAACAGTGGGTCTTGAACCCAGTTCCTCGGATCTCCAAACTAACAGCTTAGAGACTTAGCCACCTGAGCCATCACTGTCATTCAATGCAGTTGAATTGTTAGCAATGCTACAACGCCTAGTGGTTGTTACTTCCTCTGGTTTCATCTGGATTCTCGGCTGAAAACCAGTTTCTTGGCATGAAGGATGAGAACATGTTAAGTTTATGAAGCTTGTAGATATTGTGTAGAAAAGTGTGCATTGCATCAATAATATTTTGAGTTATTTGAAAGGAGAAATTAGGTTAAGTGTAAAATTAGTAATGTAATGAGAATTTTAATAAAAAAACAAAAAAACATGAACATCTGTATGGTCAGAAATATCAGCTAGATAAGACTTAAAATCAACTTTTTTAGCAGAAAGAAAATAATTTCTATTTTTACTACCTGAACTCTGAAAGTAATTCCGATTTGCTACAAGAAGTTTCCTGCAATTTTCTTTTGGCAGCATTAGTGATGCGTGTTTATCTTGTATGGAAAAAAAAAAAATCTTTTTTTAAGCATGTTAGACAGATGTGGTCTAAATCTGTGCACAAGGAACGATGAGCCATCAGCTGTGCCACCCTGTCCCCCAGCTCCTGAATCTCCACAGGAACGCCCCACTGCGGGCAGGGGCACGTTCATGCATCAAAGTGACCGGTGGCGCGTTGGTGATGGAGCGTTGCAGTCAGCCTCTCGGCTAGCGCTGGCCTCCTCCTGCAGCACGAAAGAGGACATGAGGGATCGTCGTCACGGCGGGGAGCAGGAAGATTCTTCAACCTCGCCTCTTCCTGTTGCCCTGCCTGTCTCGGGAACCTTCTGCACGACAAATCCAGAGGTGCACCTCCTTGTCATGACCTTCTACCTCTACTCTTGGAGTTCAGATGTGTGAGAAAGCAGGAGAGTGTTGGGGTGAGAGTGGATTGAAAAAGGACAAAAAAGAGCGGAAAAGAAAAGGAGGCTGGTTGCCATACATTGTGGGAACATAAGGTGTAAAGATGGGAAGGTAATTGGGGAGGCTTTTGGGTATGCCGAGGTTGACCCTTGATTTAATTAAACCAATTTAAAAGCAGCTTCTTGAATTAATTAAATGCACGTCGCATCGTGGCAACCCCCATCCCCAGCTCTGGTTCACTCTTTCAATAAAGCGCCCGGCTTCTGCTCCATTGTTTCACACGAGACTGATGGGAAGAGCGAGGGCTTAAAGAAAGAGCTAATACGTGTTGGAATGTTAATGCAGTTATAACCAAACCATACTTTCAACATTAATGCTACTATAAAGAGAAATATCAAGAGTGTCATGTAATAAGGAAGCAAGTGTTATGAGTTTTTCGATTTTCTGAGGTTAAACCATCTTTAAATTGTCATATTCAAGGCAACCAAATTCAAAACAGTCAGTAAACTCTATTTGTAACATGATTGCTATAATTTATAAAGTAGTACAGTGCTGACCACTATGACAGTCATATCAAAAGGAAAAAAAAAACCCTCTCTTTGTTTCAAAAGAGATCCTCCTTTTTTCCGCACGTTATTGAACTCCAGGACTCGAGAGATCTTCCTCGGCCAGAACAGCGCCGAGACGAAGCTTTTCGGTAATTACAAACATATCCGCTGAAATCCAGCCAGGTATCTCCACGTATCCCTTATACGCAGCGTCGGGGAATATTCATCCCCAATCCCGGTTGCAAGTAAAGATGTTTTACATGTTGTAGAGCGTAATGCGTAATGCACTGGAAATTAATTTTTCATGCTGCATAAAAACGTGCCGAGTGACAGCCGATCGAACCCGGCGTGTCATACAAGCAGGATTTGGAAAGGGCGATTATTAAGGCGCAAAGGATCACGGATGTAGTGGTAGAATATTCAAGGCAATATTCGCAGCGTCTTCCGCTGTGTCGCTTTGTGCGATTTTTGCTAATCTGATCAGCTGTCCTTGGATCGCTGTTGAGGATCAGCAAAATATTACAGCGCAAACCGTTGAAGATATGAGCTGCTGCTGGAGCCAGGGGTCTTTGTTCGGCCTCGTGTCCTTCAGGCTTAGGAATATATACGGGCTGAAAAAGGAGAAGTATTCTATAAGTATTCTAAAATGCCACACTGATTCCAATATATATATTTAAAAATTCTGGATTTTTTTTTTTTTATCTATGAAATAACACACATGCCATTAGTTAATTAAGTAACAATGACAACAACAACAGTCAGGTATTATTCTAAGACACGAAAGTCTTATGGAACAGTTCTTGTAAAATCAGTATCGTGTCAAGTGCATTTGCAAAACCCATCACTCTCCAAAACAAGACCAAAACTGACCTCTGCTGCGGAGGAGACGTTCATTTAGAGTCACCAGCCTCAGAAATCACCAATTAACAAACAACACCAGATTAGAGGCGTTATGAAGCTCTACAGATCATCAGTAGCAGAAACATCTCAATATCAACTGTTCAGAGGAGATTATTGTATATTTATGGACGACTTCAGCATTGTTTTACAGTGTAGAAAATAATAAAAATCAGGAAAGACCATGGAGTTAGAAGGTGCGGCCAAACTTTTAACTGGTAGTGTATGTTCACATTTTAGGTGGTAAAGTGATGCAGTTCCTTTATAATCCTGCATGTGGTGTGTTCTAAACCATTATATCTAAAAAAAAAAACGAATGAATTTAATATTCAGTTGGGATATTTATATAATTGTGATACTTAATGGTATCGTGATCATATTGTATCGGATGAGCCCTGGTGATTCCCTTCCCTAATAAGTATTGGATTTATCTTTAATTAACCAACAGCATGTGGGATTTGTACAGTATGGCAGACTCTCAATGTAATATAATAGTTAATATATAATATAAAAAAAAAAAGTTATTAATCAGATAAAGCATGTTAGGTGAGGGAATGAATGTAAAAGTTAACAAGAATGTATTTATTTATAGAAATCCCACAACACTAATGGCGCTTTTCCACTGCATAGTACGGCACGACACGGTCCAGTTCTACTCACTTTTGGGGGGTTTTCCACTGGGAACAGTACCTGGTACCTGGTCCTTTTTTTAGTACCACCTCAGCCGAGGTTCCAAGCGCGCCGTACCGTTACCAAAACGTGACGTGTAAACTCTGCTGGTCACCGATTGGCCGGAGAAAATCGTCATTACTGCGTCACAGAACTTGCGACACGAGACACAACAGAACCGATATATTTAGAAACAGCCAGAGAAGGATCGCACGCACCTTTTTGTATTAACCGTCGGCCTCTTTTGAAACAAACTCCTTCGTCTCGCTGTTAAAAACATCCACATGCCGAGAATGAAGAACACCATGCCGGCGATATGCTCCATTGTTGTGTGTTTGTTTGTGGCGCGTTTACAATGATGTCACGGCAGTAGCGGCGCCGCAACTATAACGACACGTGAATAATCCCGCCCACTCTAAAGCGTTACTAAACTGCAGTGGAAGCGCAAACCGAGCCGAACTGAGCCGAACCGAAGTGAGTTGAACTGAACCGTGTCGTGCCGTACTATGCAGTGGAAAAGAGGCATTAGAGTGCCTGTAAATGGATAAAAAAGTAGGATGAGACATTTTGTAGTACATCACTATAGTATAAGGAGAATAAAACGCATCAGGATGTGCTGTTATAAGAAATAATCTATTACTTTTGAATATTTTTTCCTAGAACATCACGGCACTTCTCTAAAGTAGGACGTTGTTTATTTCCTCAGTCGGCCGTCTCGACTCGGTGCCTCGGTGCCTCGGTGGCTCGGTGCCCTCTGCAGCGGTTGGGTTTAGGTGTGACAGCACCTGTGGCAGTTTCACCGGTGACATTTTGTCATCTGTTAAACGCACAGGGCCACTCAGGGGGCTAATGAGGAGCGGTTTTTTAGTGATCAATAAATCATGTGTTATTGATTTTTTTTTTTTTTAAACTCCCCCTAAGCTCGCTTCTGTTCTCTGAAAGTCAGACGCCTCCCAGGAAGACCAGAGCGAGGAGGCCGGGAGCGAATCAACACCAGCTGCTGACCAGTCGATGCCGTCATCCTGAAAATCAGCTGTTTAACAAATGAGTGATAAAGAATAAAGAATTAAAAAGACAAAGTTTATAGACAGAAACAAGATATAAGATATGATGCACAGACAGGGACGAGTCTTTTATCATATGTTCTCATTTCCTAATTGATAGCAACCATTCATTTGTCTTTTTTCAGCAGTTCCTGGTGTGTGGGACTGTTAGTCTCGTGGCAAGGGGAAGAAAAAAATGCTCTAATATTTTAACTATTGAGGCTACTGATGTGTGATATGCAAAGTATGCAATTAATATAGACATACGGTACGGTACAGGTACGAGCATTAAGGCAAACCTACAACGTATGCAATCAAGCTTGATCTTGTGGAAGAAGTCTCCAGTTCCAGTGATATACGGTGGTATACGGACAGGTTTCTGTCTAACATGACTCTTTTCTTCTTTTACATTTCATAAGAGAGAAATAAACTGAAGGAATTCCTCTTTTCTTCTTGACACTATAATGTATTACAAATGACGATAGGAACTCGTTCCATGCCATGAAGTATTTCTCATATAACAATCTCAAAAGCTTCTAGAAGTATCAGTGATAATCAATTTCTGGATTTTTTTTTTTAACTGCAAACCATTTTTATTTCTCTCCAAGATGACCAGTATGAAAACATGTGTCTACTGAGCGATAATTTTTTTTGCTTAAAAGGGTAGATAGAAGACGGCCTACGTGCATCTCGTGCATCTCGCGCTTCACACACACACACACACACACACACACACACATGAACGCAGTCTATACATTGCTGAGCACTGTGACACATCGTAGCTTTGCTGTGGCAGGGTTATTAAGACACCGTGGCAGGGGTAGACATCTGCTCCTGCGCTGATAGAGTTCCTCTGAAGTTATCTCAAATCCACATCGCTCTGAGAGATAGTCGCGTGTGCCAGTCTGTAGCAGGAGAGGAAGTGCCACAATAACGCAGCACCCAGCACAGGGGCCTCATGGCCATACCACTCAGACAGCAACAACTCCAACACACACACACACACACACACACACACACACCGGGGGCAAACACTGATAGAGAGGGCCATATAAAGGGGAAGGGGTATTTGCAGGGCGTCTCACAGCTTATCAAATCAGTTATGTCCAACTGTAACGCGCACATCAGGAACGTCCACCGCCATCACTCGTAACCGTTTCAGCTTTCGTTATCACAAGCAGAAAGTCGAAAGACTAAAGAGCAGGATTTTACCCGCCTGTTTAGTAAAAAATTTAGTTTTTTAATGTGAGCTCCTGTTCAATATTCATTTATGATAATTAGATACAATTTCTGTATTATATTTTTTAAGTAAGGAATGAAATACGATGGTGGCACAGTGGCGTAGAGGTTAACACTGTCACCCCCGCACCTCCAGGGTCGAGGGTTCGATTCCTACCTCAGGTCTGTATGCATGTTCTCCCTGTACATGGTGGGTTTCCTCCAGGTACTCTGGTTTCCTCCCAAAGACTGTGACTGATGTTTCTGAAAAGCCTGTTTTGTGTGTGCGTGAGAGCAATACAATGATGTGTGCCGTTATATAAAAATAAAAATCATCGGCAATGGGCTGTGTGTGTATGCGAGAGAGAGATGAAGCAGAGTGAGTGTTACCAGCCCCAAGTTGATTATTTTCCAATAAAACAAATCTCAAAGTGTTCTTTATCCTCCTCCTTTATATTAAATATAATCTTTTGTCAAGGGTAAAACATTATTTATTTAAAAAAAAAAAAGGGCTAAAAGCTAAATTAGAGGAAATTAATTTTTTGTCCGAAACCAGGCAAAAGTCAAACTGAGAATAGAAAAAAAAACAAAAAAAAAAAACAAAGAAACCTTTCATCCAACAAGCATTTTATGACGAATTGTCTGTTTTCATCATTTTAGACATCAGATGAATTTGCAGGGCGGCGCGGTGGTGTAGTGGTTAACACTGTCGCCTTGCACCTCCAGGGTCCGGGTTCGATTCCCCGGCCAGGCTCGATTCCCGTCTCTGTGTGCATGGAGTTTGCATGTTCTCCCCGTGCTTGGTAGGTTTCCTCTGGGTACTCCGGTTTCCTCCCACAGTCCAAAGATATGCAGATTAGGCTAATTGGCGTTCCTAAATTGCCCGTAGTGTGTGAGTGTATGTGTGTGTGCCCTGCGATGGATTGGCACCCTGTCCAGGGTGTACCCCGCCTAGTGCCCGAAGTCTCCTGGGATAGGCTCCAGGTCCCCCGCGACCCTGAACACAGGATTAAGCGGTATAGAAGATGAATGAATGAATGAATGAATTTGTAGTATTGAACAACAAAAAATAGTTTTTCCATTTTTTATAATCTAAGCCAATTAAATTCCCCCCTAATGTGACCTCATATAAGTATGGCCCATCCCTCTGAAGCAGACACTAAAATAGCAAAAGAGAGTTTAAATGATTCAAAACTGCCATATTCAGCTGGAGCATTAACAAACACACACTTTGCCCCGAGCTCTGAGACCTGCGTCAGCTCGGTAAAGAAATAGTCAAGAAAATTAAAGGCATTTAAGGGACTCAGGAAGCAGGTGTATGTAACTGGTGTTCAGGTGGATGTGAACTGGTTTCGAACCAGATTAGGATCACGAGCGACAGATCCTGGATTCTGATGGAATCCGTGTTACAGCTCCTGAGATAGACAAATGAAATATTTATTACAGATCTTGACAAAATCCATACTTGACTGCATGCTTTTGACCCTGATTTTATTGCTTGATAGATAGAACATCATTTTTTTTTTTTTTTTAACAACTTTTCTTTATATAAAATAATAATAAACTACAACATGGTACATTCGCACTGCACTTCTCGCTCGTCTTCTTGACATCCGGAAGTCTCACAAATGGCGGTCTTGAGTGCTGGAGTGAATCACTTCTCTTCCTGAACAGTATTTTATTCACAGTGGCCTCAGGCTACAGCGACCTGACCTGCACTTTCATTTAGAGAACTAAAATACAAGTACAATTACAGAGCTGGTCACAAAGCCCTGATCATTTACCCTCCCGGGTTCTGATGGAGATTTGTTCCCTTAAAGCTTTAGTTATATTTAAAGCTTATCACCTTTTTCTTTCTTTCTTTTTTTTTTTTTTAAGGCTTTTAGATTACATATGTACAAATTTGCAGATTTTGCATGTAATTTAAGTTTATTAATAATTAGTAATTATTGTTTTAAAAATTATTTTATGTCAGATTTTTACATTACATTCTAATGAAAAATAATCTAATAGCATGAAATAATATATAAATAAATAAATAAAAAACAGTAATGAATTAATAACAACTGCCCATTTTTGCATGGTTTGATAAATAATGTTAAAATGATACTGCAAAGATATATATAAAAAAAAATCATCATTACACCGCATTCCAAATTATTATGCAAATTGGATGTAAGTGTCATAAACATTAAATGTTTCGTTTTTAAATTTAACTCATGGATGGTGTTGTGTCTTCAATGATCTTTAGATCATTGAAATGAATCTCAGACACGTGTGATAATTAGTTTGCCAGATGAGCCCAATTAAAGGAAAAGTACTGAAGAAGGTTGTTCCACATTATTAAGCAGGTCACAGGTTTCAAGCGATATGGGAAAGATAAAGGATCACTGCTGCCGAAAAGTGTCAAATAGTGTCCAATGCCTTGGACAAGGTATAAAAACATTATATTTCATGAAAACTTAAGCGTGATCATCGTACTGTGAAGACATTTGTGGCTGATTCAGAGCACAGACAGGTTCGTACAGATAAAGGCAGAATGAAGAAGGTTTCTGCAAGACAAATTCATCTGATTAAGAGAGCAGCTGCTGAAATGCCATTACAAAGCAGCAAACAGGTATTTGAAGCTGCTGGTGCCTCTGGAGTCCCGCGAACCTCAAGGTGTCGGATCCTTTAAAGGCTTGCAGTTGTGCATAAACCTACTATTCGGCCCCTAATCAATGCTCACAAGCAGAAACGGTTGCAGTGGGTCCAGGCATACATGAAGACAAGTTTTTAAACAGTCTTGTTTACTGATGAGTGTTGTGAACCCTGGATGGTCCAGATGGATGGAGTAGTGGATGGTTGGTGGATGGCCACCATGTCCCAACAAGGCTGCGATGTCAACAAGGAGGTGCCGGGGTCATGTTTTGGGCCAGAATCATGGGGAGAGAGCTGTATAATGTAGGGTCCCTGAAGGTGTGAAAATGACCTCTGTATAAGTATATTGACTGACCACTTTCTTCCGTGGCTTCCGTAGCAAAATCATCTTCATGCACGACAATGCACCTTCTCATGCTGCAAAGAATACCTCTGTGCCATTGGCTTCTATGGGAATAAAAGATGAGAAACTCATGGTGTGGCCACCATCCTCCCCTGACCTCAAACCCATTGAAAACCTTTGGAGAATCCTCAAGCAAAAGATCTATGAAGGTGGGAGGCGGTTCGCATCAAAACAGCAGCTCTGGGAGGCTATTCTGACATCCTGCAAAGAAATTCAAGCAGAAACTGTCCAAAAACTCACAAGTTCAATGGATGCAAGAATTGTGAAGGTGATATCAAAGAAGGGGTCCTATGTTAAGATGTAACATGTAGCCCTGTTAGGATGTTTTTGATTGAAATAGTTTTTGATTTCTTTAAATATGTCCTCCTAATCCTGCAAATTCAACAAAAGCCTATTTTCAGTTCTTTACGGCCTATAAAATGTTTTAACTCTGTTGTGCATAATAAGGCGCGGTGGTGTTGTGGTTAGCACTGTCGCCTTGCACCTCCAGGGTCTGGGTTCGATTCCTGTTTCTGTGTGCATGGAGTTTGCATGTTCTCCCCGTGCTTGGTGGGTTTCCTCCGGGTACTCCGGTTTCCTCCCAAAGTCCAAAGATATGCAGGTTAGGCTAATTGGTGTTCCTAAATTGCCCGTAGTGTGTGATTGGGTGTGTGAGTGTGCGATGGATTGGCACCCTGTTCAGGGTGTACCCCGCCTAGTGCCCGAAGTCTCCTGGGATAGGCTCCAGGTCCCTCATGACCCTGAACACAGGATTAAGCGGTATAGAAAATGAATGAATGTGCATAATAATTTGGAACAGTTCATTTTCAGTCATTTTTTTTTAAATAAATATTGTGATCATTACAAGGTTTGTTCAATAAAATTCTAATTATACCCTTAATTATATTGTGGCTGTAATGTGACAAAATGTGGAAAAGTTCAAGGGGGCTGAATACTTTTGCAATACCAATATATAAACTATATATATATATATATAGTCCATTTTTATTGTTATTTATTTGCTTATTTATTTTCCGCCTTTTAGTCTCATGGAAATGTGGCTTTAATAGTCCATAAAAGGACTACTAGGCTCATCATGAACATGAATGCCATGGCAGTCTTGGATTTTTAATGATTTCTTTGAACTGACCTTATATGGAGCAAAATAAATGCACAACATACATCTTCAATAGAAGAAAACCCCAGGAATTTGGAATACAAGTTCTACTGTATTTTGTCTTTCCTGAAATCAACACAAAGCATAAAATTATATGTTCAGGATCCAAAATGCCCCCAATGAGATTATTAATTTAGTGGTGCTGAAAGTCCTGAAATGTCTTTTAATTTGCCAAGTCCGAGTCCTCACAACTTTCTGTTAGGGATGATGATGGACTCCAGCTGGTAGCTTCTCTGTGCCAACATAAGAAATACAATACACAGTACAGTTGGAAATCCATTGAGCTCATTGCAGGTCTGAGACAGACAATGGTAGATTTATTCAAGTCAGGAATGTCTTGAAGTGTTGGAGTAATTTCTAAACAACTGGAGATTCCAAGATCAGTTCAAACAATTGTACATAAGTTCGAATTATTGGTAGGAGTAGCCACTTTCTGGAAGAAAACCCAATCTCTCAATTTTGGCAATGAGCAAACTGGCTCAGATGGTCAGGAACAACCCAGGAACCACCAAGACACAAACCTGCAATGAAGTGGAAGCTGCTGAAACACCAGTGTTACTGTCTACAGACAAGTCAGTTTTACATCACTATGGACTGAAAGGCTGCCACTGAAGGGACAAAAATACTCCTGCTCCAAATTCCTCACTAAATGTTTCAGACAAAGAAAAAGCCTTTTGGAGGGAAGTTTTGACCAGAGGTACCGTATAATTAGAGGAGTTAAGTGATGTATTCAACCCCAAGTAACTGTTAAGCATGGTGGTTGGACCTTGTGTTTTGGGGCTACATTGCGCATGAAAAGAATATTGTGATTATCTGACAACTGATGGCAAGGTGCTGAACGAACATGCCTGTTCAGCACTAATGTTGAGGAATGGCATGACTGGTGAAAAATCCAGGATAGCCAGCTCTTTGCTGCTAGGAACAAGCCCAGCCAAGTAGAGTTTCTAATATATCTTCATCATCAGTGCACCATCAGGACCTCCCCCATGATGCTTCATGCCAAATCAGCCTTAAACGGCTGTTCTAAAGGAGCCACGATGCATCAGACTGGAGTCTGGAGCCTTAGCTAAGCTACTCACCTTCCCTCAAAGACCAAAGTTCCCATCAAATCCACATTGAGCACTCACCCTGCTGGACTTTATTCGCCAACAGCCACTAATAACTCTACAACAGAATTATGAAGAAAGAGTACAACCTCTGTATTCTTTAGCAGAACCACAAATCATCAGCTTGAAAGTTGTAACATGGACAACATTGAGTAATGACCCCAAGCACACATGAAAGTTGGATGTGGAGTGGATAAAGCCGTGTTACTTCAAACTTTTGGAGCCTGAACTGTATTTAAAAACTTTGGATTGCTCTTAAAATAAAGTTTGATTGAATGCAAATGAGAACTTTGCCTGGCCTATCACAATGCATCCACCAGCAGTAAACTATTATTATGCCAACCCACAGTGAAACACTGGCATATTTGCAAACAATGTACTGTAAAAGAAACCTGATTCATCCAACAGACCACCTTATTCCATTGTGCCATGGTCCAGTTCTGATGCTCAGGTGCCCATTTTAGGATTTTTTCGTTTTCTTAGTTGTGGTTAAGTCTGTCGCTTTGCACCTCCAGAGTCCGGGTTCGATGCACATATCCGGGTCTGTGTCCATGGATTTTGCATGTTCTCCCCGTGTTTGGGGAGTTTTCCAAATTGCTAAAGTGTATGTGTGTGCCCTGCAGTGGATTGGCACCCTATCCAGGGTTTACCCTGATTTGTGCCCTACTGTAGGTCTCCTGGGGGAGGCTCCAGGCCCCCTGTACAGAGGATAAAGTGGTATAGAAGATGAATGAATAAATAAAAATGCTTCACTTTATTTCCGCCTCAACTTTCACATATGTTAAACCACAGCTTTTGCAAAGCTTTTGCATGCGCACTCACTCAATTAGTCTGAGTTAATGTGCTGTATATCGAATCAACATATTTCTCCTACACAATCACAAGAATTCTTAGAAACCCCAGTCCAGTTACTCCCCAACTCAATCATATCCTAGTGTAACTATTTTACATATCAAAAATCCTTATACAACACTCATACAAAAAATGAGAGTGAAGACAAAACACTTGATTGTAACATTTGCGCTGATGTACACTTTCAGGAACATTTTGATTGTTTTGATTGTCTTGGATCAAACATACTGTACACAGAACTTGATTTAAACTGAAACTGAAACTGAAAGAAAGAAACTATATATGTGTATAAGTAGTACAAATCGGATTCCAAAAAAGTTGGGTCACTAAACAAATTGTGAATTAAAACTGAATGCAATGATGTGGAGATGGCAAATGTCAATATTTTATTCAGAATAGAACATAAATCACGGAACAAAAGTTAAAACTGAGAAAATTTATCATTTTAAGGGAAAAATATGGTGAATCAAAATGTCATGGTGTCAACAAATCCCAAAAAAGTTGGGACAAGGCCATTTTCACCACTGTGTGGCATCTCCCCTTCTTCTTACAACACTCAACAGACGTCTGGGGACCGAGGAGACCAGTTTCTCAAGTTTAGAAATAGGAATTCTCTACCATTCTTGTCTAATACAGACCTCTAACTGTTCAATCGTCTTGGGCCTTCTTTGTCGCACCTTCCTCTTTATGATGCACCAAATGTTCTCTATAGGGGAAAGATCTGGACTGCAGACTGGCCATTTCAGTACCCGGATCCTTCTCCTATGCAGCCATGATGTTGTGATTGATGCAGAATGTGCTCTGGCATTATCTTGTTGAAAAATGCAGGGTCTTCCCTGAAAGAGATGACTAGATGTTGTTCTAGAACCTGAATATATTTTTCTGCATTGATGGTGCCTTTCCAGACATGCAAGCTGCCCATGCCACACGCACTCATGCAACCCCATACCATCAGAGATGCAGGCTTCTGAACTGAGCGTTGATAACAACTTGGGTTGTCCTTGTCCTCTTTGGTCCGGATGACATGGCGTCCCACATTTCCAACAAGAACTTCGAATCGTGACTCGTCTGACCACAGAACAGTCTTCCATTTTGCCACACTCCATTTTAAATGATCCCTGGCCCAATGAAAACGCCTGTGCTTGTGGATCTTGCTTAGAAATGGCTTCTTCTTTGCACTGTAGAGTTTCAGCTGGCAACGGCGGATGGCACGGTGGATTGTGTTCACTGACGATGGTTTCTGGAAGTATTCCTGAGCCCATTCTGTGATTTCCTTTACAGTAGCATTCCTGTTTGTGGTGCAGTGTCGTTTAAGGGCCCGGAGATCACGGGCATCCAGTATGGTTTTACGCCCTTGACCCTTACGCACAGAGATTGTTCCAGATTCTCTGAATCTTCGGATGATATTATGCACAGTTGATGATGATAACTGCAAAGTCTTTGCAATTTTTCGCTGGGTAACACCTTTCTGATATTGCTCCACTATCTTTCTGCGCAACATTGTGGGAATTGGTGATCCTCTACCCATCTTGGCTTCTGAGAGACACTGCCACTCTGAGAAGCTCTTTTTATACCCAATCATGTTGCCAATTAACCTAATTACTGTTAATTGGTCTTCCAGCTCTTCGTTATGCTCAAATTTACTTTTTCCAGCCTCTTATTGCTACTTGTCCCAACTTTTTTGGGATTTGTTGACACCGTGAAATTTGGAATCAACATACAGTATTTTTCCTTTAAAATGATACATTTTCTCGGATTAAACTTTTGATCTGTCAACTATGTTCTATTCTGAATAAAATTCATTTGACATTTGTCATCTCCACATCATTGCATTCATTTTTAATTCACAATTTGTTTAGTGTCCCAACTTTTTTGGAATCCGGTTTGTATACTTTATGTACTGTATACTTTATGTATATACCTACATACACCATTACCTCATTCATATCTCATACTGATGTCTTCAACATGTTAACACATTCTTTGCCCACATTGAATTAAAGTAGTAATTTTAAATGCAGACATCAGTACTAGAGATCTTAAAGGTGACGGGTGCAAAACAAATCCTTGTCGTGTATTAGTGCGAATACACTTTATTAACCTATTGTTTGGGAGCTTTGACACAACCCTCAATCTTCTCATGGGGCAACGGGGAAATAAACAGCTCTGGTCATGTGACTATTGAAACAAAGCATGTGACACTGCACATGCTTCATTGAGACTCTTTGTCATTCAGTCTCATTTTTAGAGCCTTTTAGATTCCTGTTATGAAGATTAATGTTGTTATTATACACTATTAGATACTATATTTACAGTAAATATTACTATTATTATGAATATAAAAGGATTTAATTGAAAATTCAATGGAAATTTTACCTAATTTTGTTATTTGACTAACATGTCAAGAAACCAGTCATAGACATTTTGACTAAATTTGGAAACAGGAAGTAACTTATGTTACTATGGACATCTCACAACAGACTACATTAAACAGGCAACTCACACCCGGCAGGTTTCCCTCTGTCCACAATTCATCCTCTGCAGATAATCCAGAAAGCAGATGCAAGGATTGTTTCCAAGTTCTCCCACACCACCCCACTTCTCCGTTCCTTGCACTGGCTTTCTGTAGCTGCCTGCATCAAACTCAAACCACTGCTCCTCACCTACAAAGCTAAAAATGGCCCAGCACACACTTACCTCTCAGCTCTAATCACACCCCGCACTGTACCACGTTCCCTCCGATCCTCCAGCACTGCTCGGCTGGTCCTACCATCTCAGAGATCGAGGAAGACATGCATCTAGACTGTTTTCTGTTCTGATATTGAAGTGGTGGATGAACTTCCTCTAGATGTCCATAGAGTCGTCACTGGCAATCTTTAAACAACGACTACAGACTGACGACTGATAGACATAAATATCTATCCTAGATATTTGAAAAAAACGTCCCAGCAGTGTTTGACGGATGGTTCTTATAGTTGGTTACCTAGTAACCAGTGTAAGGATCTATCCAACTTCAAAGCACTTTTGTAAGTTGCTCTGGCTTAGAGAGTGTACCAAAGGCCTAAATGTATGCACCAGACTGTCAGAAGGGGCGTGGTGGAGGAGCACTCTCAGTTAAAAGCACTTTATCTGAAACATTTACTAGAATGACTAACCAGGATCCAGCAGCTGCCAAGTTGCGGAGCTCCACAGTAGCTACATTCACCTACACCTTTCATTTGTTAGGTTACCTTTCTCTTGCTGTGTTCCACAATCAAACATTACATTGGCTTTAGCATGATATGTTAGCTTTTATACTTTGGGTCAGCTTGTCAATCAAACCATCTTAAACACTATTTTAAGGTTTGGTAAAGAACCTTGGTTTACAGCTTGTTATCTTAGTCATGTTCCTCAAACTGTTCCTTAACAATGTTTGCTGCGTGGCAGAGTACATCAGTCTGATCGCCAGAACAATGTTAATCCTTAACACATGTGCTCCACATGTGTTCCTCTATGGTTCCTGCAAGTGAGGCTGGCTGGGTCAAGCCCTACAGTAGGTATAGTGTTGTGTTGTGTCATGACTCAACCTACTGGGTTTAACACCTATACTGTAAATAGGGGCACACCTTTGTTCTGCTTCCTCAATGCTGAAACCATTTCAAACACTTCCCAAAAAGCCCATGGGCACAGGGTGCATTGGTGTAACTAAATGAAGGGTTATTCTGGGCAGTAGCTGCACACCTATATTTTACAACAAGGATTTTACCACAGAACCACCAAGTTCCATATTTCTCCAAGGCAGCTAAGTGCTGCTCGTGTTTTTCCAGGTAGTGGTGTAATGAACTTGATGGAAACCATTATCCACTTCTGCATGAAATCATGGATGCTCAAGGGACAATTTTGCTCCTTTGGACTCCTACCTACACTAGCAATGACATCTGCAGGACATGAACTTGTACCCTCAAGAATAGTAGATAAACTTTTCGCCACTTCAGTCCAATATACATGATTTATAATAGTTGAAGAATATGGCAGCACAGTGGGCTAATGGTTAGCACTGTGGCCTCACACCTCCAGGGTAGAGGGTACAATGCCCGCCTCGGGTCTGTGTGCGTGAAGTTTGCATGTTCTTCCTGTGCTTGGTGGGTTTCCTCCGGGTATTTAGCACCCTGTCCAGGGTCCACCCTGCCTTGTGCCCAGAATCCCCTGGGATAGGGTCCAGACTTCCCATGACCCAGTACAGGATAAGTGTTAGAGAATGAGTGAGTAAGTGAGCGAGTTGTTACAGAGTTGGTAATAAAAGTGCTTGTTTTAGGATCTAAATTAATTCAAACTAGAATAAAATTTTTTTTAATGCTTCAGTTTGTAAAAAAAAAAAAAAAAAAAAAGAATTAAAACAGAGTTTTAATGTGTTTCAATTCAGATGTGTTTCAATGTCAGTTAGGACGTGTTCACATGGGCGCAAAGTTTTTGGATAAACGAACGAGCTCTGAACGTCCTAGACGTTTATGTTGTGTTTTGTAGTGGCGCTCGATTGACTTCTACACTGGCGTTCGTTTGTCTCTGTCTAACGCCAGCCTGTAGCCCAAATTGTAGTTTGTGTGTTTAACCTGTGGGGGGCAGTGTGTCGGGAACTGGATATGAAAGCCCTTGTAATTTTATTTGAGGTGCCTCCTTTTAATATGGACCATTTTGCTATATTAGACATTAATCTTCTTGTTTTAAAAATTTTAATTAAATTATTATATTTTTATATAATATATGAAAAATTTTTAAAAATAATACGGCGACGTAGGGAGAGGAAAAATCGCAGCCGCTATTGGGTTCACCCTCTGACTGCACAACGTCGGATTAAAGGAATTTTTTTGTGGTTTATGAAGAAATGCGAACATTTCCGCGCAAGTTTTATTTTTTAAGCATTTTATTTGTGCTTTTTTTCCGCATTTCTCTATGTACAGTATAGCATGTAGGATCATGGGATATACCCGGTCCTCCGAAGCGTAAAATGAACGCGGAGAAAACGAACTAGATGCATTTTCATTGCGTTTGTTGGGATTTGAACGGCAAGAAAAAGCTGCATGCAAGTTTTTTTAACGCCGTATAAACGCGCAGCCGCATCATTCCTGAGCGCACGTCACCAAAGACCGTGTGAACACTCTCATTGACTCCTATGTGTAGAAACCCTCGGCGCTTCATCCGCGCTCACCGGACACTACGAACGCCAGAAAAACGCTTGATTTTAACACGCGTGTGAACAAGGCCTTAAGTTTCAGTTTTGTAAAATTTAAAAAAGGTGTTATCTTGTTTCTTCCTTGAATATGTTGCGTGCTGGACTTCTGTTGCTGTACAGGACAAAAATCCACAAATGTAAAGTCGCTTCCTCTGTCACATCATTTGGTCTTCCTGTTTGAAAACGAAAGTGGGGGCTTGTCGAGGCGACCAGCATGCTGTAATCGTGCGCAATTAACAGAGCTGAGAGAAGAGGGTGCGATGCCCTTTCCTTTGGATAAAAAAATATAAAGGTTAAACATTTATGAACAGATGACACCTGCGAGGCTCTAGGGGTGGCGAGGGCTTTGCCAGCTCCAGCCGGGCACTTGTGGGAGAAGTGGAGCTCTCCTCTGGCCGCTGCCTGCCATCCGCCTTCCTGTCCTGCCGAGTTCCCCCTAATTATCCTCATAAATGTATATGTGCAGCCGCGGGAGATCTCACGGGATTACGCACTGTGTGTTCAGCAAATTGGCGAGAAGACTGCTGGTCAGAGGAGACTGAGATCCGGCCGTGTAAATGATCTCTGCACCTCAAAGAGGTTAAATCCAGAAGTTAAAATCCAGAAGTTCCCCATGTTCTTCATGTTGTCCCTCAGGGGTCTGTTCACAGGCCTATACTTTTTTCCTATGAAGGATTTTGTCCACCTTAGGACGTTATAAAGGGAACAAAGCTTTCACCAAAAACTTTCAGAAACTTTCAGATGTTTGAGAGTGTGTTCAGAGGTGTTCAATTCATTATTCAGATTGGTCATCAGTTGTTAAATAGCTTTGCGTCTAACATGTTATCATTTCCATAGCAACGGCTCATTTGCAGGGAGTTGTATAGCACATGGTGCATAATCAAAGCTAAAACATTTTCAGTAAAGAGATGGAAATTTAACGTTTCTGGAAGGAGTCTCCAGTTTCACATACAAGGGAGTTTACATGATTTTGGACAATAATCAATAATCAATCTCTGTCCTTTTTTAAAACTCAAATTTCCTCTAATCATGTCAGTAGTCCCATTGTTGACACCATCATGTGACCGTGATTTCTTTTGTGCATATGCAGTATATTTCATGTTGAAGTGTGTATACTCTACATGTTTAGGCCATTATTGCCCTGTCATTGATTATTCATTCATTCATTCTCTATACCGCTTAATCCTGTGTTCAGGGTCGCGGGGGACCTGGAGCCTATCCCAGGAGACTTCGGGCACTAGGCGGGGTACACCCTGGACAGGGTGCCAATCCATCGCAGGGCACACACACATACACACACTTACACACCCATTCACACACTACGGGCAATTTGGGAACGCCAATTAGCCTAACCTGCATATCTTTGGACTGTGGGAGGAAACCGGAGTACCCGGAGGAAACCCACCAAGCACGGGGAGAACATGCAAACTCCATGCACACAGAGACGGGAATCGAGCCTGGCCGGGGAATCGAACCCAGACCCTGGAGGTGCAAGGTGACAGTGCTAACCACTACACCACCGCGCCGCCGTCGTTGATTATTTTCCTATAAAAATACAGCTGATTCTAAGCATTAGTTTCTAAACACCCAAAGGTGCCGTGAATGATTCAAACTTCTCCCTTGTCTCCGTGTCAAACCACCACAAAGTGAGCTTCCTCTTATGACATGCCGCCGTACTTCGTGTGTTGATGTTCAATTTAAAAACGAGCTAAAGTTCAGCCGATGGAACAAGTCGGCAATAATTTGGGAAAGACGCCAAGGAGATAGTTTCGATTAAAACACGCGACGCTCATCTCCCGCAGAAGAACGGCTGAATGCATATCAGTTAATAAGTCATATTTAGGCGTTTTGCTTGGATACAGACAGGTGCAAGTTTTATAATGAAGTTCTTTCACTTTTAATTGGATATGAAAATTAAGATCATCCACAAGTTTAATCTTAAAAAAATAGCAGCAATGGTCAAAACTATAGTTTACTCACATTTCAAATTACACAGCTGCGAACAATCGTATTTATAATGATACGGTTATTTTAACAGCACTCCTGAAGTCTCCATTCTGATTGGTGAGAAGGTGTTTTTCATCCATTTCCAACAATAAATGTCACCATAAACAGGAAAAAGTGACTCTACTACATTAATAAGGCCTTGTTCACACGGGCGTTAAAATCGAGCGTTTTTCTGGCATTCGTAGCGTCCGGTGAGCGCGGATGAAGCGCAGAGGCTTTTCTACACATAGGGGTCAATGAGAGAGTTCACACGGGCTTTGGTGACGTTCGTTTGTCCGGCTGCGCGTTTATACGGCGTCAAAAAAACGTTGCACGCACTTCTAGCGCGTTTTCTTCCCTTTCTTTTTATGCTTCGGAAGACCGGATTTATCCCATGATCCTACATGCTATACATACGGAAATGTGGAAAAAAAGCAAAATAAAATGTCTGAGGAAGTTGATCCAGCCCAGCTCGTGTAGGAAGTAGAGCAGAGACCGCTGATATGGGACACCTTTACGTCCCTGTATTACGAGAATTTTCAAAACAGGAAGATTAATGTCTAATATAGCAAAATGGTTCATATTAAAAGGAGGCACCTCAAATAAAACGACAAGTGCTTTCATATCCAGTTCCCGACACACTGCCCCCCACAGGTTAACTCACAAACTACAATTTGGGCTGCAGGCTGGCGTTAGACAGAGACAAGCGAACGTCAGTGTAGAAGTCAATCGAGCGGCGCTACAAAACACAACATAAACGTATAGGACGTTCAGAGCGGGTTCGCTTATCCAAAAATTTAACGCCCGTGTGAACAAGGCCTAAAAGCAATAAAACCCCTTCTTTATTTATCCTCATTCATGCAAAGTCAGGAATGATTACGGTTTATTCAAATTTAATTCAATACCATTTAATTAATTCAAATAAATTCTTATTTATTAAGAACCTATGAGCAGCTGAGAAACGTACTCGGTTTGAGTAAAGGTATTTGTTTATTGTATACATTATTTACTTTGTGTTAACAATTATGGCTAAACAAGCTCCTTAAATGATACGGCTGGCCATAAGGAGAAGAAAGAAGGTCGTCGGAGTAAATAAGCACTACATCCTGCTTTAACTGCTGCCGAGTCCCTTTGTGGTGATTAGCCCGGTCCCATGGGGCAAGTGAGTTAGCAGAAGCAAAAGCTCTATAATGAGCTGAGCTCTTGCGCCCTGCTTCGGCGTCTCCATCCATCCACACACACACACACACACACACATATTGCCTGTCTCTCTCTCTCTCTCTCTGTCTGTCTCTCTCTCTCAGTGTCCCTACAGAAGCCAGTGGCACAGCGGGACTCCCAGGAGGGGTCTGTGCTGCACCTGTTCTCACTGTAATCAGTGCATTTCTGTAGTCCGTGTCCAGGTGTAGCCAAGCGTCCAAAGATCAGGGGTATTCCGGTCTGCTGGGGCTCCATGCTCTTGTTTTTCTGTTTTTCTTTCCCGCCCCACCCCACCCCACCCCGTCCCACTCCGCGGAACATCCACTTCCTGCTTCCTCTCAATCCAAACATAATAAAAGACACTTAATGCAAATCCTTTTTTATTACCTATACGTCAGAATTGCATTTAGGTGTCACTAAAATTGCTTTCAGGATCAGTAAAATGTATCTTATCCGCTGTCAATCATCAAGCTTTAAACTCAAAATCGAGCGTGAATCTTGGCATTCTTGGTGAAAATAATATTGTGAAGCCCAATAGTCCCATTTTATGTGAACAACGTTGAACTGAAAGATTGAAGCATCATCCAAGATGGCCACCTGTATTACATTTCAGCTACATGAAAATGAGATTTTGTTCATATTCATACAAGGCAATAAGTGACACCGTGTCCTAAGCCAAGCACATCAGTGTGTGCGTGTGAGACCTCACTTCAAAGTTTTGAGGAAAAAAAAAAGTCTTTAAGGAAAAGTCCTATGCTGAAAAATATGCGTTATGTTACAATGAGCATGAATATGTTGCTGTAGTGCAAAAGAAACACAAAAGTCACAGAATGTGTAAAATTTAGCAAATATATTATCTTATTATGAGTTTCTGAATCAGATCTAGGAAACTCTGGAATAAATACATTCATATCATATTTGATTCTTATCGAAATGATTCAGATTTGATTAAATAAATCATGCAAGGAATCAAATAAATCTTTTTACAGATATCTAAGTCTGGATATAATGTGATATGTATCACCTCTACTTGTGTATGTATGTGTGTGTGCAGGTGTGTGTGTGTGCCTGCCCAAAATGACTGTTTACCTCCTAGTCTTTCAGCACCGATACCCACATTGTCCTGATATGATGTGAATCAGATAGACAGAGACGTGCGAGAAGAACAGACAGATGGAGGGAGTCGGTGATGATGAGGACCTCCATGGCAGCTAAACAACCCCCCTGCTGCACAATTCCCTCTGCAGTGGTTCACAAAAGCTCTGGTGTGTGCTCACACACACACACACTGCGCGTCTCGCGGGGAAGATCTCCGACGATGCATCGCGTGGACCGGCGACTGTTCTGGGAGCTGAGCATTTAGACAGATGATTATATAGATTGCAGGTGTGGGGCAAATAAACAAAAGGCCGCTCCATCTCTGGAGGGCAGCGACACTCGACGTCCTGATGTCCTGCTCACGCTACTAATGGTGTTAATTACACTTCTTCAGCTCGCATAGTCTTTTTTTGGTGTGAGTTTGTTTATTTTTTGTTTGTTTTTCAATATTGAGTACTATTTTAATATATATAATATATTCTAATATGTAATATATATAATTATATTTATATATAATATATATTTTATATATTTATATTATATCCTAAATATACAGTACTCCTGCTTTTCAGACTGCACATCATTTATTTATGTGCAGCAAAAAAAAAAAAAAAAAAAAAAAAAAAAAAAAAACAAACAAACAAAAAAAATATATAATATAATATAATATAAAATAAAATATAATAATATATATATATTCGTAATAAATTATTACTGTATAATCTTACATTAATTCTAAATGTGTACAAAACAAAATGAAAAACATATTTGAATGTTTTATATAATTTTTTGTATTTTGTACTGCAAAACGTACTGCAAACTTGATCCCAGACGTCTGGTTCTCTTATTTCCCATGTTATATATTGCTAATCCCATGTATAACAACTTGTATGGAATTTCTTTGCAAACTATAAGTCAATTATTCAACTTTATGACTCTGAAGCTAGTTTTAAAAGCCTGGGTGTCCAAAATCACTTTAAGTGGCCAGCGAGAGGTAAATCCTGTAAAAGGGCAAGCGCCGGCTGTCCGTCACGGCTCAGCGTAAACAGGCCAGCGTGGTGCAATAATCCTGGGAAGTGCTCCCGCCGCTCCCTGCATCCTGCCCTTGTTTTTCGCCCTCGCTGGCCGGCGGGGGGGTTGTTTAGAGCAGGCCGTGTGACCCGGCCGCCTGGGGACGGCCCTGTGAGGGCTTCCTGGGCCACAGGTGAGGCCGTGCTCCAATCTGCACCTTCACCCAGCGGGCCAATCAAGCCCGGAGCTCACGTAGCAACCTGCAGGTGAGGAAGGGCCCCATGCACACCTCCTGTCCCTCTGAAAGCCCAGAGGAGCTCGCCACTACCACTTTTAATTACCTCTGTGTTCTTCATTAATTCATGGGCATCTTAATGCCCTGCAGGCCTCAGATACAGTGTGTGTGTGTGTTGTATAAAAGAGAGAGAGAACGAGAGAGAGAGAGAGAGACCAAGGCTTTCAAAACACAACAACATAAGCAACAGTGGCACAAAGTTCTCCACCGGGGCCTCAGGGGCTATTTTCCTTTAAGCTCTTGTAATCAGCACCATATTGCAAAGCAAGACTCCCGGGTCAGTTACCAGGGGCCAGAAATTGGACGTCCCCGAGCACGAGGGTGGAAAACGAGTCCCCAAGGTCCAGGCGTATGGTCAAATTCCACCTGTGGTACAATTTATTAGGTCATCCAGGGACACAGTAAGTGATTTGAGATGGTGAGAATTGACAAAGATGAAGTGACCATAATCTCATAGGAGATTTAAATTATTTTTAAGATTTGTTTATTAAATTATTTATTTTGTCACTGCAGCGGTTCTGCCATATGTGGGGTGCCAATAATTCTGGACAATCTGTTATAAATTGAAAATCTGAATCTGCACACTGGAACCTGATAGGCTTTTATAGGACACAATAACACTAATTTATCATTTGAAAACTATATGAGCCAATCAGCCAGGTCGTGAATTTAGGATAGGAGCAGAGCGGTTTCACAAGAAGATGTGTAAGGCTGGTGATTTATGTACATTTGCATCATAAAAGTCCAAAATTAATGGCACCCCTAATAAAGCCAAGCAATCACCTGAGGAAATCTGCAAGATGCATGACATACAGTACCAGTCAAACGTTTGGATTTATTTTCCACATTCTAGTACAATATTGTTTTTTTTTTGTTTTTTAAACTGTAAAATAGCACATATGGCATTAGGTAATTAACTAACAACAACAACACAACAACAACAACAGTCAAATGTTATTATAAGACATGAAGGTCAGCTTTTCTGGAACTGTTCTTGCAAGAACAATATTGTAATAAGTCATATTTGCAAAACTCATCAAGCACCATGATGAACCTGGCTCTCATGAAGACCATCACACAAGGACAGCAAGACCAAAACTGACCTCTGCTGCAGAGGAGACGGTCATTTAGAGTCACCAGCCTCAGAAATCACCAATTAACAACCAGATTAGAGCCGTTATGAAGCTCTACAGAGAGGAGATTATTGTGTATTATGGATTCACGCCTCCAAATATCTGTCTGGTCCCACATTTGTTGCGTTTAGAAAGGCCATGTAAATAAAGTCAAATATGAAATAAATAGACATTAAACCTCACTTAACCTTCTTGCCACCGGCTGCTTTAAAAACAAAACTGAAAGCGGCTCCCTTCTCTTTTTCCTGCCGTGCTTGATAATATTTGAGGCACCCATGGCTTGCCATCGCATGCCGGAGTAAATTTCGTTCAAAATTTTAGTTAAAGCGAAAATTGGGTGTTCGTATGCCGAGGTACCACCGTACTGTACAGTATATACTGTACAAGTCTATATATAATCCTCCTGAAGGGTGCCAATATTACCAAGCAGCTCCTACAGTACATACTGTATGATGAAATATCTTTGTACGGCTTTTATGTAAGCCCTGAACTTTTAAAAAATATGACAGTAATGAAGGTGAGCTGGCCGAGGTGTGTTTGTGTGTCTGCAGACAACAGGTGTCCTCCAGCCCACAATGGTTGGCTGTTGTGTTCCATCCGACATTGTGAGTGTACAAGTGGAAACACACAGGGGCTGAACACTGACTCGAGGCTCCTGGGGAACAGAAAGTTAATACAGTGACAGATGTGTCGCCTCGCTTGAGCCTCCTGGTCATGCAGCAGCGGTGGCAGCAACAGCAGCAGCACTCACCGCTCTACCCCTCTCTCTCTCTCTCTCTCTCACTCTCTCACTCACTATTTTTCTCTCTCTGACTCTCCACCTATAGATCTAAATGCTCGAGAAGGTCCCAGGAGCGACGCAGGGGTGGCGAGCTGCGTAACACTGGCACGCTTCCCCCCTCTCGCTCCCTCCCTTTCCGGTGTCACATGATTTCCTGAGATTGACAGCCTCCCCAAAGAGTGAGAGCTGGAACAGATGGAATATGAATGGTTCACTCGTGTATGAAAAAGGTGTCTGGGCAAAGGAGTGGCGTTGTGGGAGCTGCAGTTGCAAGTTAAGTGTGACAAAATCCCTTTGTCTTCCTTCTCCTACGATTTCACGCCGAATGGTCAATGTTTAAAAGTGCATTATGATATTTACTACGTAAACACACGTTGTACATGCATCTCATGTTATATATAATTGATTAAAGGTGCCAATAAATATGATATGTCATACATCGTATACAGACATACTGTATAGACATAGTTCACAGTTTATCTGTATATACAGTACACTCTACTCATACAACAACTGATAAACCAACAACTTTGTGTATACAGTATATGTATATATACTGTAAATATAGGCAGGTTAATAAATGTTGGCACCCTTCTTAAGAATGAACAGATATAACAAATAATGCATGTGACTGGTGAAATTGTGAGTCACAGGACAGTATTTATTTCTAGTATTTAGAACAATACATTATATAATTCATTAACTGATATGAATTATTCAATAATTACAATGAATAGATAAATAAAGTAGGACTTAATCATACTGTATAAGTACACTATATAATCTGTGATTATATTTAATTTAATTTTTTTTAAATAATTTCTTACTTCTTACTATTTTTTACTTATTTCTTCTTACTTCTTACTAGCCACTTCATTACTGTAGGTACCTTGCTAAGACTGGATCGGACCCCTTTTGCCTTCAGGCCTGTCTTAATTCTTCATGGCATAGATTCAACAAGGTGATGGAGTTTTGTTCTCCATATTAACATGATAGCATCACTCAACTCTCCCAGTCTCCCATTCCACCACATCCCAAAAGTGCTCTACTGAATTGAGATCAGGTGTCTGTGTCACCATTTGAGTCCAGTGGCCTTGTCATGTTCAAGAGCCCACTTGTACTGTAGATGATCTTAGCTTTGTAACATGGCTTCTTATCCTGTAATATAGGATGACGGGGATGATCAGCAACAATCCTCAGGTTAGCTGTGGGAAATAAACCATGCTCAGCCCCCAAACATCACACCACCATCATTGATACAAGGCACTATGGATTCATGCTTTCATGCTGTTTATGCCAAATTCGGAATGTTGCAGCAGAAATCGAGACTCATCCGACCAGGCAATGTTTTTGCAATCTTCTGTTGTCCTCAAGTTTGGTGAGCCCATGCAAATCGTAGCCTCAGTTTCTCATTCTTAGCTGACAGAAACGGCACCCCGTGCGGTCTTTTGCTGCTGTGGTCCATCTGCTTCAAGGTTTGACGTGTTCTGTGTTTGGAGATGCTCTTCGGCATAGCTTGGTTATAACAAGAAGCTATTTGAGTTACTGTTGTCTTTCTATCGACTCGAACCAGTCTGGCCATTCTCCTCTGACCTCTGGCGTCAATAAGGCATTTTTGAACAGCCCTCACTGGATAATTTCTCTTTTTCAGACCATTCTCTGTAAACCCTAGAGATACTCAGACCAGCCCACCTGGCACCAACAACCAACAACTGTCAAAATCACCTTTCGTCCCCGTTCTGATCCACGAGTTTGAACTTCAGCAGATCGTCTTGACCATATCTACATACCCAAATGCATTTGTGTTGCTGCCATGTGATTGGCTGATTAGACGCTTACAATAACAAGCTGGTGTACCTAATGACATTGACATTGACATTTAGGCATTTGGCAGACGCTCTTATCCAGAGCGACTTACATTTGTATCTCATTACACATCTGAGCAGTTGAGGGTCAAGGGCCTTGCTCAAGGGCCCAACAGTGGCAACTTGGTGGTTGTGGGGTTTGAACCTGGGATCTTCCGAACCGTAGTCCAATGCCTTGACCACCGAGCTTCCCCTGGCCAATGAGTGTATGTACAATGTTCTCATAACGGGTGCCAATAGTTTTGCAGCTGATTTTTAACACTTTTGTCTACGAGTTTATTCATTTAGTTATTAGATGCTAAGCGCACCATAGAAATAGGTCTATACAGTATGTATATACAGTACAGTCTCTATATTATATGTATATGCATTCATGTATAACTGCTTCAAAATTTTTGGCACCCTTTGTAAAAAATGATTATAAAAAAACATCAAAAATGAATGTTATGCAATATTTATTCATTTTAATCAATTACCAGTCATTTTATCTACTGCTATTTTAAGTTTACTAAGTATATTGATCTAATAATGAATAAACTAATTTTCTACCAGATAAATATCAGCCACATGGATTACATGAATAAATTGTGAATGTTACATTTAAAATCACTTTATTAAACCTTCTGATTTGGTCCTTCAATTAGTTAGTGGGTGGAAAAAAAAGTTTGTTCATGCATGATTATGGGATATGAGCATACTTTCATCCATAAACCCCCCCCCCTTTTTTTTTTACACAAATAATAATCTCAATTAAACATTTTTATTTCCATGCTCATTTCATTCACCCGACGAAACATAATACTTTTTTGGGGCGTTTTAATTTAAACAAATTAGGGCTTCCAAAATTCTCATCAAAATTATCCGGGAAGAAAATCACGTCCTTGGCGATGGATGTGTCAGTGGGGTCTTTAATGGGCGTCTGATTGTTAGTGGATGCCATTTCAAAGCAGATTTAGCACAGCAAGGAAAGCCATTAAAAGTGGAAACATGGCGCTGCTTCCTAATATGAGATAATAAACGGAAATGATCGCATGGGACGGTTGTAGGGGGGAAAGTCTTGGATTTTAATGGCGGGATGGAGAGAGAAAAGGAGAGAGAGAGTAATGGTAGCTATGAGATTTAGCTTATTTATGCGTCCGTTCTAATAGGTCATCATTTCCATCGGACACATGTTGGACAAAACTTAAGACTAATAATAAATCAAGTTGATTTTGTTTGTTAACAAATAGAAACGTATAATCTTTGATATGATAATGTTTTTTGAGATCAGATAAAAAAATTTACCATTCCTATAGTTTACATAGTGTTACAGGTTTAAAACAGTTACTTTTTAAAACAGAAACATTTTAAGTTACCATGAAGCAATCAAAT
Organism: Channallabes apus; assembly: GCA_030522415.1. Classification (NCBI taxonomy): domain Eukaryota; kingdom Metazoa; phylum Chordata; class Actinopteri; order Siluriformes; family Clariidae; genus Channallabes; species Channallabes apus. The sequence continues at coordinate 4,618,274 of CM060116.1, read as the reverse complement.
CTATGAATCATTTATTAATGGAGAAAAAAAACCATATAGAATCATGTTGGTACCGAGAAACTTTGAGGAGGTAAAAACTGCACTACAATTCATGTCAAGTTGCAATGAAACCGTCGTATCTTTCATTATTTTCTTACAACGGCAATGTCGTTCCTCTTCCAACCAAAGCAATAATCAAAGAATTACAAATAAAATATTTCGTTATCCAATCATTTTTCACTAATGTAATCGTTGGATAAAAGAAACAGAAGATGATGTAGATGCTGTTACAGCAAAAACAGTCAGCTTCAGAGTGAGCACAGAAACTCCTTGCCGTTTCTCTGCCATGTTGTTGATTATTTTCCTAAACCGGAACACCCAGTAGTGTTGCATTCCATGTTATATTTGTGTTTATGACAAAACACGAGACGTTGAGACATGTTACGTCCAGTAAAGTTAAAGGTCTTCCAGTCGAACATGCTGGAACTCTTTATATCACAACCTCACAATGAAATTCCAGATTTGAGATAAACATCATCTCTAACGTTAATTATAAAGGAAGGCAAATATTTACTCGCGATCGAGCATCGTCCCTCAGGGATAAAGTCGCATTCCGAAAGCAGACGTAACGTTTATTCTGATTGATAAGCCTTTCATCCTCTCTCTTACGTCCTGATTCATCTAACGGAGCTTGAGGCGAAGAAAAAGCGCCTGCCTGCGGCTCCCTCGGCATCTATTCGCTCTTAACCGCTAAGTCATTACCGGCTAATACATGTAGATTGTGTTAGGAGCGAATGATGCACGCTGAAATGAGGGAAGAATTAGTGAAGTGTTATGGCGCAAAGCAGATGTGCAGCTGGAGTTATTACAAGCCGAGACGATGAGCTGAAAAACATTAGGTGATGGAGGAGTGGCAGCTAGAAGACGGCTAAAGGTATTTCGCTCAACATCCCTAATGACAGCACCAGCGCGGGACATGCATCATGATCTTAATTTGATTTTGAGCGAGCGCCGTCGACGGAGATGTTTGTCCTTCCATACAAAGCGCAAAAAAAAAAAAAAAAATAAGTTTAATAAATAAATAAATAAAAATACTAGCACAAAACTCTTCGCATATTTAGTTTTAGTCGAACTGCTGTGCAGCCAATTTTACACACGGAGTTCGAGAAAGAAGAAAGTTTAGCCAAATGACGTCAAAGCAATGATACCCTCAATTAGCTATGCAGCAAAAACTTCCCGTATTTATAGCCCGAACCCTGGAGACTGCGTTTCTTTGCTTACTAAGTGACAGAGTTTACACATTAGCCATGATTATGTTATGGTTGCCTAAGTACAAAGACTCCCTTTACTGTCAATTACGGAATAACAAGAATGGCACAAAAAGAGGGAAATTTAAGCTTCTCCAACAACTTCCTGTAATTTCAATTTATTGAGAGGGAAACAGAGGATAAAGATTTTGAAATTACCAGCTATTATGCGCCACAGAGAGAGACGGGAGCGCCGGGGTAAGTTCATAAAATACAGCTGACAAGCCCGAGCAAATTACCCTAGGACCATTACAAAAATCACTTAATTGCCCACCATTCTGTCAGGTCAATTGATTCTAAATGAAAAATAAAAAAATAAATAAATGAAAAGCGTTTTATGCCGGGAAGAGGCAGGCTCGGGAGAACGAGGTGAGCGTTTAGGAAGAAGGGATGATTTTGGATTCAAGGCGTCGGATGCAGGAACACTTTACTTTCTGCCTTTCAGAGTCAGCGCTTCACTCCGTAGATCCGGGTCTATGGAGAGAGAGAGAGAGAAAGAGAGAGAGAGAGAGAGAGAGAGAGAGAGAGAGAAGATTGCGGCCTGCGCAAGAAATAATCAATCCATTATTTCTATTCTTTCCTTTTCGCTTATGCCATCGACTTTAACTCAGGTTTATATTCCGTTATTCATCTTAAAGCATGTTATTCAGTTCAGTAAAATAGTCTGAAATGCTTCCGGGAAATAAACAAGAATCTGTTATTAATATCGCACTGTTTCTATTTCTGCGCTTTACATACAAGAAGGAAATTGTTGTGATAAAGTCCAATAGTGTGAGAAAAAAAAAATAATGAAAGTGAATCAACTATGAATCTATGCTAGTAGACTTTTTTAATGGAAGTGATATAAATAGTTCAGGTGTACCATGCATATTTGCAGTCAGACATATAGAGTTCTGAGAAACACTATTTCCGAGTAAAAACAGCAAAATACCTCAGTCCATAAACATGATAGACTGGGATCTGCTTCATAAACTGGTAGCTCGGGTCTACAGTATACAGTACACCAACAGCTTCCTGTAATTTCGAATCAGTTTATCCTCTATATTGATTAAGGAACTAATAACCCAGGACCACTAGAAGATGAAAGAAATCAGACGAGATTGAACAACACAGCACCGGTCTGCCTTCTCTCCGGTTTATAATAAGGAGCGTCTGATTAGCAGATAAAAAGTGATTAATAGCGACGCTGATTATCGAATCAAGCCTCTCGATGGGATAATCAGCTAACTGATCGTTTTCATTCTGTAAAAGTCGGGACCGCTAATTCGGTTGGTCTGCTCGGAGTCTCGCGCCGTGCTTTGACTCGCGACTTACGGAAATGTTTTAAGAAGATTCCAAATGCTAAATTCTTAATTCTGATTGGAGATCGACTTTCTGCAACAGTAACTCAGACTTCTGCCAATCACGAGGTTGTGCAACATGGGGACTTTCCAGACATGTTTTTTTGTTTTTTATTGGAAGGAGTCTCCAGTGAGATTCAGAGAACGGTCTTAATAAAGAATGTATTAGTGTATTGGTGAACTGCTGAGATCTAAGTGGAATAAAGGTGTTTTCTACTAAGTTACACCACAAACCACTGCAAATCATTATATATACATAGGGAGAGTTAAAACTGCTCCACACTCCAGTTATATGAAATATCAGCTGCACTGTCTAATCAGCGCTTTCTGTTCGAGGCTACTGTCTCCCCAGTCACTGCTGTGCAGGTGTGAACGTGTTATATCAGTTCATTTGTAACTGCAATGCGAGCAAAAATGGACTCCCCACTTGTGATTTGCACGAGCATTTTTAACTAAATTTGGAGCAATACTCTAAGGAAGGTAAAAGTTTCTTAAAGAGAATCATTTCTGGTGACGGAAAAGCTCAAAAGTCGACCATCAGCTGGGAAATTTGTCAATGCTCATAATGTTCTGCGATTCTCAAGGGCCGGTATTGGTACGTTATCAGGAAAACGTTTCAATGATGAACAGTGCGCGTTACAGTGAGATGATCGCGCATGACGAATCACATCCGCACACTTCTGTCTGCGCTGTTAAAGCCTCCTCCTTATAGTCGCTCCATCAGACTTTCACCTGTTTGGTTCCATGAAACTAGAACTTCGAGGATTGAAGATTCACTTCTGATGAAAAAGTGAGGACAGCGGTGCATTCATGGCTCGTACTGTAGCTCGGTCTAAAATGTTTTTTAATGAGGGAATACGAACGCTTGTTGACAGATGGAGAAAGTGTATTGAAAAGCAAGGAGATTACAGGATGTCAAAAAATGATGTATTTGTCTTTTATATTAGTTAATTGAAATAAATTCACACACACATAATGCCAAGTTAATACAGTATGGTAGCAAATTTTATCTTTATTATTGCTTGCAAATACTGTATATTAGAAATATTTATAATTATCAGCTGTGTCTAAAAGATCAAGTTTCTAGCTTTCCATCTCTGACCCTGCAATATTTTAATGAAGACTTCCAGACTATCATAAGTCTAAAACTTCGGCAATAAATCGCAGATTAAAAACGACGAGCTTCTGATCTAGTTCTACCTCTAAGCCACAAACGTGCTGCTCCCTGAGCAGCCATTCTGCAGTGATTAGGATGTGGCGTTCGGGATGTAGATGTAAATACGCAGGCAGATCTTTAGATGAAAGGAAGCGAGAGATCGTCATCTTATCCACGCATCTCTCGTTCCTCCTCTATCGGTGTCTGATTACAAGCGGCGGCGAGGGCTCTCGCATTGTCCCGCCGAGCTCTCGTCTGCACTCTGCATATGCTCAGACTATTAAGGAGAAGACACCTATTGTGTTCGCTCATCTTTGGGAATCAAATATGAACAAAAGGATGGAGGCTGTGGTGGAAAGGTGGAAAGGTGGAAGTCGTTGGAAGGAGTTGGTGGCCTCCTCAGTTCGCAGTATGAAACCCATAGTGTGTGAAAACTAGGATTTGTAAAAAAAAAATAATAATCAAAAAGAATAATAATAAGGTTTAAATGGGCACACATAAAACACAAAAAAAAAAAAAAACGACACTAGTTGAAGTTGGAGAAGATTTCTGAACGTGTGAGCTGTGAGATGTTGAACAATGTCTCCAATGTGCTGCTCTATTGTACGTTTGCCGGCACATTGAAGCCCTGAAAGAGCATTATTAACATTTGAAGAGAGTGGAGAGGGGGGGGAAGAGCCTAATTGGTGCAGCGGTGAGCCGATTAGCTGCGAAAACGGCGGCTACCGAGGGCCATTAATTAACCTTAGAGTGATGATTACTACTTACATTAAAGAAGAATACATTGGAGATGGCAGGCACCTACTGCCGGCACTTCAGACGGCCGCGTCGATAAGCCTGCCCTCCCAAGCCGCAACATGTTAACCGTGAAGCTACTAATTAGATGTCAAAAATTCATAAGGCCCCTCTTTAATATTGCATATCTATCCTGGCCTGTCACTTCAAAACAAGGGGTTGCATAAACAGAGCGACCGCAATCCGAAACCCCAGCGGGGGGGTTCACGCGAGGCAGGCGCCGGGGCGCCGAAGAACGAGGAAGACGACGGAGGAGGATGAGGAGGAGGAGGAGGAGGAAGAGCGCAAGAAGGTGAAGAGGAAATGGAAAGAAGGCAATCAAAGATAAACCCCGGAGAATGGCACCTGTGGAAAAATGCAATCTTACAAATTCTCTTGGCGAAGAGCCGGTGGAGATGAGCGCGAGCTCATCAGCGTGTGATTGTGGGCAGAAGAAGAGGAGAGCACGCAAAAAACGAAGAAAGCAGTAGCCGGGGTCTGAGACGAAAGGATAGAGGGGCGGGGGGAGGGTATGGGTGGGTGGGTGGGTGAGTGCTGGGCCAGGGGGGGCATCGAGGAGGCGACATGACTTATCAGACGCATTGGCAGGTAAATAGTCATTTACTATGCATGCACAATGAAGGCTACACGGGGACTTGACACAGTCGCACGGAGCGATGATGAAAGCGGACGCTATTGTCGCATCCATCAGGGGCCGTTTTTTTTTTTTTTTTTTTTTTAATATCGCTGCCTCCTTCTGATGCCGGCCTTCAGCTGCGAGTCACTTTGCATAAGATGGGAAGGACCTGAAGTGGGCTGCATTATGTGAGCACCGGGGCTGTGCAGAATGACAATTACTAACCTATTTATTTATTTATTTGTTTGTTTATTTCAATTATTAGCTTCTCTGAATAATTCCTTAGCAGCTCGTCTTTAAGACGAATAAAATAAACCAAATCCTCTCCATCACTTCTTGCAATGATCAAAGCTCCACGCTCATTGTCTTATTCTCACCCGCGCCTGTACTCATGTAAAAGACGCGACACGTTCCGCTTCCTAGCAATTGAAGCAAAAAATGAGCTCGACCCCTCTGCTAAAAGTCAACATGCCCCCGTGTGTTTCTCTGTGTACGACTTCCAGATCGGTGAACAGTAAACAAAACGCGCGAGGCGACGCCCCTCCCTCGTCAACCCCGTCGTACGCACCATAAGTAGCTTAATAATCACGCAGCGATCATCCTCATGCATGTGCACCTGCAAACTTTTTGATGGTGTGATATGTTTTTTTTTCCCTTTCTCGAAACTTAAATAAATAGATTTGGTCACAGTTTAATAAAGGAGCACGGCGTATTTGTTTATTCGGCAGATAATCAATCCGTCTGAGCGTAAACTCTTATCTCTCCCTCTGGAAACGTGAGCGATAGGCGAGATGCCAAGCGGTGAATCTGCGAGCGTGATTAACAGCTTAAAGCTTCCTCTGTCACTTTCTCCCATCACATGCCGTCCTTTATCTGCCCTCAGTTCCAAGGTCGCGAGACTTAAACCTGATTGCATTCTGAAAATTTCGTTTCGCCACAAATTCTGGAAAGGAGTCGGATTTGCCGTCTGAGTCGACGACGCTTTAAAACCACTTTCCGGTTAGGGTTGTCAAAATACCGCCGAGCTCGACTGATCCTTTACTGGATGAAATAAACAATTTCATTAAACTGAAACTGAAATTTAATCAGGAGGTCGTGACCAGTGAAGAGTTTGGAGAGTTTTTCAAGCAAGGGCCTCGACAATTGTACGATTTTCACACCATAAAAAAACATATAGCTGATGATATAGCAGACGATATACTGTGCTGTATCACTGTCATGTAAACTAAGGAGTGTTACACTATGTGAAAACGATGATTGATGATGATTCCCAAATTCACATTATTGATGGGTGTTGCTCACTCAACTCAGTGACATCACATGACTTAAAGGTCCCTTATTCTCTTTCCTCAACACCTTAACACATGGCGTAGAGCACCTGCAAAGTGTGAGAGTGTTAATGCTCCAGCGGCAAAACCCTAATTGATTTTTTTTTCATACCTCTGTTTCACTCCTCCTTCAAACATGCCATTTCAGTTTCTATGTAAATGAGCTATGTTTGAGCCACGCTCCTCCGGAGAACGGCAGAGTTGAGCAACACGTTGGGGAAGGGGATCTTCTTCTATGATTTCACAATAGAGTAAAACATGTAATTGGCTTGTTTAAGCCTTGGCTGATAAATAGGGAAAGTGTTAAAGAGCAGATTTTTCCCCCTTAAGTTCTTTTTTGTACAGACAAAAATTGTAAGGAACTGCTATAATTTTTCTCCTTTAACCTGCTGTGCACTTTTATAACAAGCAGCACCATACACGGGGTAGTATCTATTGGAGCTCACTATTTAGTAGTTTAGTGCACATGTTGGGATTTAACCATAGATTTAGTATCTACACTTCCTGACCAAAAAAAAAAAGAAAGGAAAAAGTCACTATTTTAGAAGGGTTAATTTTTTGGGCTGTATAAAGCAAAGAAAACAACTAAGGAGATTTGCAGTTACTGGAACTGTGTTAAGAACCATTCAGTACATTATCAATGCTGTGGGCAGGATAGTGCAAAAAAATATAAAATCATCAATGGTGATCACTTAAACGCTTGAGTTATGTTTAATAGTGAAACTAAACAGCTGTGTGTCCAAGAAACGGTTTCAGTTAGCTAGGGAGCATAAAGATTGGACTTTGGAGGATGAGTCCAGATTGAGCGTATTTCAGAGTTCCAGGTTAAGAAGGGAAGAGCAAGAAACGATCACGCACTGTACAAGACACTGGAGGCAGCGTCATTATGTTATTATTATATGTCTAATATTAAATTTCTTCTTCGCATATCCCAATTAGGAAACTGTGGTCAGAACGCAGGCTCAGCCAGCTTACAGCGCCCCTGGAGCAGATAGGGTTAAGGGCATTACTCAAGGGCTCAACAGTGGCAACTTGGCGATGCTGGGGCTCGAACCTCCGACCTTCCGATCAGTAACCCATTAAACCACAGCCTTAACCGACTGAGCCACTACTGCCCTATGATATGAGGTTGTGTATTATAACATTATGTGGCAATAAAATGAAGTCAGCTGACGACCTGAATGTCCCGAATGACCAGGTTATTACATCTATGGAGTTTCTTCTTCTTCCCTGATGGTACTGATATATTCCATATACTCAGATTGTGTGGTGATTGTGTGGATCATGAGATCCGAATAATTTTCACACATGATCTACTGTAGATGTGTGCTGAAATCAAAGCTAAAGGTAATTAAATGAAATCTTAAGAGTGTGAAACTTTTTTTATTTTTTATTATTCATTTCCTAAAGCCAGACATCACACTATTTATTACTTTAGCGTAGAAATTTTGTGCTGGGAAAATTAACACCTACTTCTCTATCCAGTCTTTTTTTATTATTATTATTATTATTATTATTATTATTATTATTCCGTTTTTGTACCGCTCTGCTAATCAAATCAGAAAGTTAATGCGGTCTGATGAGCTGCCTTCAGCTAAAATCATTGACATGAAACCATGTGGTGTATATACTGCATACACATCAACAACAAATCAAGCCCTGTTTAAATTTTACAGTACGTCTGGTGATGATTGAGTCTGAGATTCTTGGTAATGAACTCATTATTGGGCTGGTTTTGTGATGCAGACCTGGCAACCCTGCTAACTTCGACTGCTCTGCTGCTAAATTGATGAAATAGATACGTTTGGTTCTTTCATGGAGAGAAAAATCTGATCAATTATGACCAGGAATATTAAAAGGAATCTTCTTAGTTCTACAAAACCAGACTTGTGTGCTCGGCATTAATGCCTGCGAGTCAAGTGAAGTGCTTTTCCACAGACCGGCTCTCGTCCGCGTGCGCCGAAATGCTCGTTAGGTAGCGTTTCAGGAGTCAGCCTGGAATGATTGACCTCATTAACAGACACACGGGTGCGTAATGAACAGCAGAGTAAACACTGGCGCCGGCTAGCTAAATAATTCAGCTAACTGTCAGGCGCGCATGCAAAGGCGCTGCACGGATGCAGATGAAGGGGGAGCGCTAAGCGTCAGGAGAAGCGGCGGTGAGAGTCTCACTGTGAAACGCTGTGCTGTGCAAGGAGAATCCACAAGTCCAAAAACCAACCATCCAACCATCCAACCAACCCCCCCCCCCAACCCTCCCACCCCTCCCCACCCACAACACACAGACGAGATCTTCTTCTTCCTCCTTCGGTGTCCTCCCCCCATCACCGAGTTCTGCCTCCTCCATCTCTCCACCTGTCACGGCTTAAGAGACGGCCACTGCTTCTTCCACTTCATTATCAACCTCTCACTTGGAGATTTCAAACAGATTTAGACTAATGAGGAAGCGTTTAGAAACTCCGAGATGCCATGATTCGGGAAAAAGGAAGGGGGCGAAGACGCGTATACACACTCGCACAGATATACACACAACCTGCAAAACACTTTCTCTCTCTTTCACACACACACACACACACACACACACACATACAGGGAGACACACGAGCACAGCCCAGGCCTGTCAGTGCAGGTGAACAAAGTGAATAGGATATGTGACTGACAATAAAGATTTCTTTTAACATCAGTGAGCGAAAGGCTCAGGAGACAGGCAGCGGGGACAGATGCAGGAGCCGGCGTCGCTCTGAGGGGCCGCGCCGTGTTTCCCACAGACCTGCAGATGCCAGCTTTAATGATGAGCCCGGCAAAGTTGCAGGCAGCCGGGATGCCAGCCGCAAATCTATTATTTCATTCTTTTTTTTTTTTTTTTGGGAGGAGGGGGAAGAGGGCATCCTAAATTTCCTCCAAGTGTCACTAAGTGCTTAAAGTTTAATTCCAACAAGAACTCCTTTCCTTCACTGTTAATGGGCCACACAGTAAGGGGAAAAAACATTATTTATTAATATATATATACATACTGTATATATTTTTGCACTTTATTATCATTTTTCTGCAGTATTTCGGCATAATCGCTGCACACCCCTTGCTTACTCTGCATCCTGATAAAACTTACTAGACATTCTTTTTTTTTTTGTCAAGTGAATCAGGGAAAAAAAAGAAAGAGGAAGGTAATGAGATTGAATCAGGTTATCGAGCGAAGCTGAGGTTAAAGCGGAGCGGAAATATTTTCCATCCCCGTCTCACTGGTATGACCTTTCAGCGTGATGTTACACATTCCCCATCCTGCCAGATCGTCATCAGTCTTAATGGTTCGACTGATTGCGGCGTTTGATTTCTGTTTTTATTTTCCCCCTCTCCGTTAGTGGCGGTGTCTCCGCTCGCCTTCCAGCTCTCGTCTGCTTGCTCCGCTCCGTTCCCTGTATAATTAGTAATTAACACATTCTTTTGTAGAGCCCTCTCTTTATTTATGGACAAACACTTGCCAGATCCCACACTTCCCTTCGCCAGGATCAGATTAAGAGACGGAGCGGGCCGAGTTCGGAAAGCAGGCCAAGCCCTAGTCGATAACGCTGAAGCACGCACGGGGCACCTGGTGAATCCGCCGCTGACTCTTCCATCCAAATAACCTGCGCCTTAATTAGTCTGTGAGCTTGCGACCTTGACAAAGCATGCCTTGAATAATGTGAAAAATGTGTACAAAGTGTGTATTTTATATCTAATGGAAGCATAGTATTGTGTGATGAAGATAATAAGAGCATTATACGAGGGACGTTCGAGTCAAACCGGGGCCGATGATGAATTTTCTGGTGTATGGAGGCGATTGGTGTTTACAGAACTACGGTGACGAGACTCATTTGAATGGTGCGAATGTTTAAAAGAGCAATGCTTTACATGTACAATACGCCCCATGAATGATGATCCCGGCTGAGATGCAGTTCACTGCAGTCGTTCTCGTTAACATTTAGTAAGTAGACCGGCACATCCTTGAAAATCTACGGACAACTTGTCGCAACTTGAAGAACAGACGCAACCTGTCTGAGGGAACTGCAGACTAATTACAGGAACTCGGCTGGGAGTGAATACCAGATCCGCTGTACAGTCCTCAATGAGTTTTGCACAAATTGTGCCATCAAAGGGGATCCTGGGAGGCCAGCGTGTTAGACAGGCAGTCCGATCATGGCTTCGGCGTACTGAGAAAACGTTCTACCTTGAAGGTGTCCGAACTCTAGTGAAAAACTTCAACAGATGTGCAGACGGACAGATGAAACAGTCTGCGGCCATATTGGCGTCCTGAGACTTCACCCAGACTCTGTACGCTCCCACTGAGCGCGTGATGTTACATAAATACTGTGGTTTTATTAATATTCCTGCAAAAAGCTACACTACAGCTAAAGCCGCGCTCGGTTTCCATGCTAATGATGTCCCTTTTCTCACCTCCTTTAACACGATGATTCTTTTTGTAGCTCAGACCTTTTTCCTTTCTTTTTTTCTTTTTTTTTTTCACTTCTCCATCCAGTCCTCTAAGCATTAACATACTTATGAACTTTCACACCCTCTTAATTTCTAAATTAAACACCTGCATTTGTTACCAGCGGCAGTAGAAGAGGTGTCTCGTCAAAGTGCGAGCATTACAGACGGGCGCTAATCACGACCGGGCCGCTACTCCGCTCTCTCGGCAGGCTATCATCCTGTGTTTCCAGGCCGAGCCTTTCTCACCTCCGCCGCCCCTGCAAGTCACCTGGTGTTTAGAGCCGCAAGAAAACGCAGTCGCGCTACGAAGAGTTCGCGCACATACTGTAGAGCCTGGAAATGTGAGAAGATCTGTCTGGAGTCTCGGTGGACGTTTTTCTTTTTCTAACACATTAAACCACCCTAATTAAATAAAGAGTCGGAGGAAACGCTAAGTCTGACTGCATACTGTAGCACGGAGTCAGGAGGACGGGACGAGGGACCAGGGAACACTTTACTTTAGAGTTTCGTTCAAAAGTTTTAAACCTTAAACGTGGATGTGATTAAAGGTGAAGCGCAAACGTGTCCTTGGTTCTTTTCCGGCGATCTGGTCCAGATGTAAAGCGCCTGGATTTAATGATGTAATTCAATTCATTTGTAACAATAGATACTATCACATAGCAGCTTTACAGAAATCCAGATGGATCTTTAGATCTGTAACGAAAGAGCCAGAGGCGACTCCTCCACTCTCTTCTGGGTGGCGATATACAAGTAATGCTAAGTGTCTAAGTGTTTGGGGAAAAAAAAAAATCATACCGGGACTTTTGATTGTGCACAATAACAGTTCTGTGAAGTAAAAACTTCCTTTATTACTCTATATTACTCTCCTCTACTTCCTGTTACACTAATGCACTTACTGTATCCCAGTGTTTCACTAGTGCTTGTATAGAAAGTGATGATCTCATGAGTTTTTCCATGATCAGACTTCACCTCTTCCTTTAACAGTACCGTACTGTGCTTAAAGTCTTTTGTAAATGTCAATCACTTCTACATCTTCATTCATCATAAAATTCACCACAAGTCCCGGTTTGACTTGAACAGTTACAATCGTTGCAATAATTGGTAGACAATTATAATCAGCTATCCTGTTGGATAGTTTAATTGACTTGTACTCTTATTTTGCTTTTTTCACATACTGACACTTTAGCCTGAAAAACCTGAAACTTTCATCTTTTATGATTATAAATTATATACTCTAAAAATTAATCGTTTATATGCTCACAAACAAGCGGCGCGGTGGTGTAGTGGTTAGCACTGTCGCCTTGCACCTCCAGGGTCTGGGTTCGATTCCCGTCTCTGTGTGCATGGAGTTTGCATGTTCTCCCCGTGCTTGGTGGGTTTCCTCCGGGTACTCCGGTTTCCTCCCACAGTCCAAAGATATGCAGGTTAGGCTAATTGGCGTTCCTAAATTGACCGTGTGAGTGTGTGCCCTGCGATGGATTGGCACCCTGTCCAGTGTGTGTCCAGGATTCTTCACATAGAGAAGGTGAGAAGAGAAGAGAGTTTTACAGCATTTGCTTGGACCTTTGGTTCTGTTGTTCCACATTAACCCTTTAACGCGTCCTTCCTCAGCTTTCCACATTTCCCCATCGACCATCTATAAAACTTTCACTGGTGACATTTCAGATCTCTATCTTAACCGGCCTGGATTTTATTCCTAATTGCTCGATCAGTCTTCTTTCTGAACTAGTAAGTTAAAACTAATGTGCCCTGATAAACTTGTTTGTGAGTAACTGCTGAAGTACAGTAACATAATGCATTTTCCATACTGTCCCTATTTTAAAGGAAAAACTTTAACTTCAATGAGAACCGTCTCCATATACTGTAGATGGATAGGTGTGGCTGTGTATTAGATGAATAACACTGATACAGTTACTTTCTAATATTTGCAACCTGCACCTGCTTCTCTGAAATATACAGAACAACATACGGATGATTTCCGTTCCGAGAGCTTGTTTGTAAGTCAAATTTGTTCATAAGTCCAACAGACTTCATCTGGATGCTAGCATACTAACACAATTAACTATATACAGTATAAAACTTAACACGTTCCATCATTTTGTCCTTGTTCTTAAGAATCATGTTGATGTTTAAATGATTCATGTTAATAGAATGAGCGATGTCGACTTTCACCTCGTTCATTCTCTCAATTATTTTCACTTTTGTTTTGCTATTGCTTGGCGCTTCTTAGCAGTACCAGCCTCATCGCTGCTGCTTTTACACTTGACACGTATGTGACAATGTGATCTAACATGTGATCTAACTTCTGCAATCAAACATACAAGAACGGTTGTTTGTCTCTAACGAAGGTTTGTAACTGTAATGTTTGTATGTAGGGGACTCACTGCACCTGTCACGCACTAGCATGAGGTTTTTTTTTCCTGTTTTAGCTAGGATGCTAGTAAACATCTCAGAAGTTTGCTAGGTTTCTAATAAAAAAAAAAAAACTAGCATAACTAGAGTGTGTACAAAAGACAGAGTTTTACAGTGTGTATACTGTGTCTCATATAGCATTCTCCTTTATGTCCACTGTTTTATGATATTTTTCGCATTTATGTGTCATTTATATATTTTATATATCTCTGTTTGAATTATATTTTATTGTAACTTTTATAAATCTGTAAATGTATGGATTTGTATCATCCATCCCAACTATTATATCTTTTTTTATTATATTTTTTTTCTCTTTTGGAAATTTTATCTTTAGTGTAATTTCATTCCTCTAGGGCAAATTTCCTTTTATTGTAGTGAAATCTCTTTATTCTATTCTATCTTTCTATTTTAGGTCACAGACAGTCATTTAAGCATTTCACTGCATATTATTATTTTTATTTTTATTTTATAATTTTTTGTAAGTTAATGATTTGTTTAATTATTTATACCGTTTATAACACCGGTGAAATTTTAGTATATTGTATATTGGTACTGGTAAGTATACGTACTCCCTGTTTTAGCTTGTAATACTTCCTGGTTTTGAAATAGTTTTTCAAATATGATTAAAGAAAGACTAAACTCGTAATTGGCACCAAATTTTTTCCATCACCTGCAAATTTCTGAAGTAGGGTGAAGAAGGGATCACGCTGTAAATAAAGGTAGCAGAAGTCAAAAACACAAAAGAATAAAAGTTATCCAAGGATCACATAGGAGTAAATATAACAGTCTTATGTAACATTGGACAGGGAAAAAAAAGGTCACAAAATAAGCACATAAAAATCACTCAAGTTTGGAGAAAACTGATGTGTTGCACGTCTAAATTAATCAATTATTTATTTATTTATTTATTTATTTATTTTCATTTATTTATTTTTTAAATTTATTTATTTATTTTTATTATTATTATTTATTTATTTTTTGTTAAATTTCTTAAATTTTTGTGAAGCTGCTTTGAGACAATGACCATTGTTAAAAGTGCTATATAAATAAAATTGAATTGAATTGAATTGAATTATACTGTACAGCGATACCTCGTCATGCGAACTCCCGGCCTTAAGAATTTTCTCCTTATGAACTGAAATTTCGCATAAATTTGCAGCAGCATTTTCGTCATACTAGCGAACGAACCGAGGCGATCCAAACCCTGGGATGGTCGCAACAGTGGAAAGCCAAGTTAACTGAATTTACTTTTTGTTTTTTTGTATTTGCATTTTGTGGAAGAATTAGTGAAGGTATAGCTCCATGGGTACCAAGAATGTTAGCAAGGACGGTAGCAAGAAGAAAAGGGAGCCGCTTTTAGTTTCGTTTTTAAGAATCATGAATTAAGTGAGTTTTAATGTCTATTTATTTCATATTTTACTTCATTTACTCATTCATTCATCTTCTATACCACTTTATCCTGTATTTAGGGTCGCGGGGACCTGGAGCCTATCCCAGGAGACTCAGTGTGTGTCAGGAAACCCACCAAGCACGGGGAGAACATGCAAACTCCATGCACACAGAGACGGGAATCGAGTCTGGCCGGGGAATCGAACCCGGACCCTGGAGGTGCAAGGCGACAGTGCTAACCACTACACCACCGCGCCGCCTCATTTACTCATTGTCTTATCTAAATATTTTCTAAAGGTTTTCATATGATTATGGTGTTTTTGGGTGGATGGAACGAAGTACACTACCGCTCAAAAGTTTGTGATCACTTTAGATCACATGTTTTCTATGTTTGTTGCTGATTTAAATTTCTTTATACACTGTAAAACAATGCTGAAGGCTTTTCTGCTACGTATGTTATATAAAACCTTCACAACGGCTCTAATCTGTTTGTTAATTGGTGATTTCTGAGGTTGGTGACTCTACAGTAAATGCAGAGGTCAGTCGCTTTCCTGTGAAGGTCTTCATTGGAGACAGTTTCATCATGGAGCTTGATGGGTTTTACAAACACACTCGACACAACACTGTTCTTGCAAGAACTGTTCCAGAAGAGAAGACCTTCATGTCTTATAATAATAACGGACAGTTAATGTAGTAATCGTATATTTCTACAGGTAACTACTTTTGTGTAGCGCATTCATATATACTCTATATATTTCTTTTTCAACTTGTCCAAATGCTGCATCATTTCCACGTCGTCGCTACAGCTCTACAGTTTTGTCCTTTGGTGCAGTTTAGCTGTTTCGAAATACAAAGGAATAAAAAAAAGCTGCAAATAAATTCGATTCTCAGAATTCCGTTTACTCGGAATCAGATTTTTTTTTTCTTACATGCTCTAAGTCCCATCTGATCGCTCTGTTCTCACCCAGCTAAAGTAAAGAACCACATGAGACGGAGAACACGCCAAGGTTCAGTTCAAGTCCATTAAACCCTCCATATGTGAAGCCGTACCCATTATTTCAGCACTCTTATGTACATATATTTCTTTTTTTTTTTCAATTAGTGTGTGTGTGTGTGTGTGTGTGTGTGTGAATCAGGACAGAGACGCCACAAATTTATGGAGTTCAATAAGGTTCTCTCCTCACCACACACACACACACACACACACACACACACACACACACACACACACACACACAGAGTAAGTAAAGAACAAGTGAGCATTAAAAAAAAGCATATGATGCATACAGTCTAATCGGATCTGGCCGTTATTAACACACACACACACACACACACACACTGAGGGGCTGGAAGTCAGCGAGATGCTTCAGGCTACACATTAACTCTATATTGTGTTACTCCTGTATGAGAGGAAGCGCTATATCTTGATACGTAATTAGTTTTTATTTCCTCGGGCGATAAATAACACAGTTTGTGGCACCAAAATACAACTAATAACCAGATAAACAGAACAGAGGTCAAGTATCACAGCCCTGCAGAAAACACATACACACACTCACACACACACACACACACAATTTGAAAGCTTCTCTTACACTTTATAACTGCTCAAATCACTACTCACTGACTCGGTATATTGAAATTATCACAATCTCACAACACAAAAAAATTATGACTCTCTGCCCGAACCAAATATATTTAAATATTAATAATATTTATTCAAGAATGTTCTCAAATCATTCATCTTCTGCTTATGTAATTATCATAAAGTGTTTGTTTAAAACAACAATATTTGGTATTAACCTAATTTTAGAGAATATTAACATTTAAAAGATAAAACATTCAGAGAGAGAGAGAGAGAGAGAAAAAGTTGCAGATAGGGAGATAGATGGAGACATAGAGACAGAGGAGAGACAGAGAGACAGGAAGAGGATAGAGAGACACAGAGAGAGAGGGGGGGGGGGGTTCTGAGCACTAAAGTGTAAAGTCCAAAGTTAAAAGTGTGTTTATTGACATTATAATATTAACAATGTTGCCAAATCAAACTCCAGCTCTGATCTTTTGTTAAACTTCAGACAGAGAACGAATAAAAGGTTTAAAGCCACATTCATCATCCATCCTCTATAGTGCGTATTCACTGTGAGGTCACCCGGGGCCTGGAGCTTAGGGCATGAGGTGGGGTTCACTCTGGAACCCATCACAGTTCAAAAGCACACACACACACACGCACACACACACACACATGGCTAGGCCTGGGTTAGTCCAGAGTGACATTCCTGTGGGAAGAGGACGGTTAAGATGTTAGAGGAGGCTCTCAGGAGACGAGGCTGCGACTAAAGGCTCTCCGCCGAGACGGCGTGATGCACCGAGCCGCTTGTGTTCCTCCACCCAGGGCTCCGGATCCCGACGTTACGTTTAGCAGCACAAGTCGAGTTCTATTAGCCGACAGGCACATGCTAAAAGATTTATGATAAGAGGCAAGTGCCAGGGGTGAATTTCTCATTTTCCCCCCCCCGAACAGCATCTCTGTCTGTAAACACAAGCGGTTCCGTGAAAGTGCGAAGAAAAATAAATAAATAAATAATAATGATAATTATAATAATAAACCAGAATAAACCCAACTCAGCTCACAGTCCTGAGCCATGTCACAGCCGCTCAGAGCGCTCGAGTTATGATGTTTTATCTCCTACATCGTCTGCACGGTGATGGATGTGTTGTGACAGAGCCAGCTTTAGAAATATCATACAGAACATAAAAAAGAGACTTTTTAAAAATGGAAATGACACACACACACACACACACAAAAATGTTTTTTTCTAACTATCTCTTTCTATTAAAATTCAGTATGTGTTTGTAGCAATTAAAAAATTGCTATTTCATGTTTCAGAAGTTTCTGTAATGATTAAAGAGAGAGAGAGAGAGAGAGAGAGAGAGAGAGAGAGATGTACATAAAAAGTGTAAAAATTGTGCATGATACAGTATTTCAAAATGTTCTCCTTATTATTGTTATTATTTTATTTAAAGGTAAAATACTTAACTTGAAAAAATTAATTAAATGAGTATTAACTGTATTATATTTTTTACATGTTTTTAAATAAAAAAATGCATGAAATACTAATATATATATATATATATATATATAATTATTATATTATAATTCATTTATTTATTTCTTCTATATTCAATATATTGTATATATTACAAAATTCATAAAAAATTTTTTTTTTCTTTTCTTCTTCTTCTTCTTCTTATTGTTGTTGTTGTTCCATTTTATTATTATATTTGTAATACATTTTTATACTTAATCATAATTTTAGAATAAATTTTGCTTAATATTTGCACCGTTATTTTTGTGTGTAATAAATGAAATATAATAAAATGCACTGTACAGTTTGTGTTTTTCTTAGTTTGTTTGTTTATTATTTGAATCATCATTTATATAAAACTCTATATCGCAGGTGCAATAATGCTGCGAGTATCCTAAGAGGAATTAATATGCTTTGTATTGTAGACAAACATAGCTGTTACACATTTTTACTTTGAGACTCTGCTGCTGCATGCAGGGTGGGCTAGGGTGAGGGGGGGGGGGGGGAGTTAGTGTTTGGGATGGGGGACTAAAACACCTCTCACCCCCAGGGCATGAAGTCAGGTGAAGGCGGTACAGTATATACTCTGTCATCTCATTTCACAGACAACAGACCATGGATCTGTAGTAAATAAGCCAATTCACATCTTTACTGAGGTCTCTTGAGACAGCCGCTATCACATTCTAGCTAGCTAGCGGTGCACAGTGTCGCCTATGTAGGGATAATAATCGATGCTCTAAAGTTTTAATAGTCGCAGTATAGTTATAGTTATATACGCTGCACACTCAGTTCAGCTGCAATCAAATTTTCAATGTACAATAATTTCCCCCAAAATACAATTATTCTGTACAATGATCAGGTTTTGACTATCTGGCAACAAAGATCATTTACATACTGTACAACCTACACTGGTTAATTTTTTTCAAATTTAAAAAACACCAACATCTGCAATTTTTATTTATTTATTTATTTATGAATGACATGACGAATGGAAATTATTTCATGATAAATATTCCTGTATATCATGGTCTGCTAGTTATGACCAGCCAGGTAAGAATGTTGTTGTGATTACAATAGATTTTTTAGCCAAATTTAAAAAAGCAACACCTTGCAAGGTTGGAATCAAGTGAGGGGAAAAGAATAAAGTGGGAAATTGGTCTTGTTAGTGTTTTAGAAAACAGATGTAACAGTAAATATTCGTACCATGATATTCTATCTTCTAATTCACTGCCTGGCCAGAACAAAAAGAAAGTTGTCATTTAGTCTCCTTTACCTTTGATTACAGCACACAGTGTGATGCTCAGTTCATGCGTGTAAATGAGTCACACTTTCACACACTACGGCCACTCCGCATGATAGATACACCGATTCATGAGCTTCCCTTCTTACCCTGATGTGCCACCGCCCTGGAATAGACTCAGTCTGGACTCATCAGACCACATGACCTCGCTGTATTTCCACACACATCAGACGTTTCATACACAGCACATAGTACACACACCATGAGTACCATAGACATTCTACCAGTTTACTCCATATGATACATCCTAGACATCACACATTGTATACACACACACACACACACACACACATGATGAAGCACACACACACGCACGCAGAGATCCAGTAATACCCAGACACATACAGTGGTGTGAAAAACTATTTGCCCCCCTCCTGATTTCTTATTCTTTTGCATGTTTGTCACACAAAATGTTTCTGATCATCAAACACATTTAACTATTAGTCAAAGATAACACAAGTAAACACAAAATGCAGTTTTTAAATGAGGGGTTTTATTATTTAGGGAGAAAAAAATCCAAACCTACATGGCCCTGTGTGAAAAAGTAATTGCCCCCTGAACCTAATAACTGGTTGGGCCACCCTTAGCAGCAATAACTGCAATCAAGTGTTTGCGATAACTTGCAACGAGTCTTTTACAGCGCTCTGGAGGAATTTTGGCCCACTCATCTTTGCAGAATTGTTGTAATTCAGCTTTATTTGAGGGTTTTCTAGCATGAACCACATTTTTAAGGTCATGCCACAACATCTCAATAGGACTCAGGTCAGGACTTTGACTAGGCCACTCCAAAGTCTTCATTTTGTTTTTCTTCAGCCATTCAGAGGTGGATTTGCTGGTGTGTTTTGGGTCACTGTCCTGCTGCAGCACCCAAGATCGCTTCAGCTTGAGTTGATGAACAGATGGCCGGACATTCTCCTTCAGGATTTTTTGGTAGACAGTAGAATTCATGGTTCCATCTATCACAGCAAGCCTTCCAGGTCCTGTAGCAGCAAAACAACCCCAGACCATCACACTACCAGCACCATATTTTACTGTTGGTATGATGTTGTTTTTCTGAAATGCTGTGTTACTTTTACTCCAGATGTAACGGGACACGCACCTTCCAAAAAGTTAAACTTTTGTCTCGTCAGTCCACAAGGTATTTTCCCAAAAGTCTTGGCAATCATTGAGATGTTTTTTAGCAAAATTGAGACGAGCCTTAATGTTCTTTTTGCTTAAAAGTGGTTTGCGCTTTGGAAATCTGCCATGCAGGCCATTTTTGCCCAGTCTCTTTCTTATGGTGGAGTCGTGAACACTGACCTTAATTGAGGCAAGTGAGGTCTCCAGTTCTTTAGATGTCTTTTAGGGTCTTTTGTGGCCTCTCGGATGAGTTGTCTCTGCACTCTTGGGGTAATTTTGGTCGGACGGCCACTCCTGGGAAGGTTCACCACTGTTCCATGTTTTTGCCATTTGTGGATAATGGCTCTCACTGTGGTTCGCTGGAGTCCCAAAGCTTTAGAAATGGCTTTATAACCTTTACCAGACTGATAGATCCCAATTACTTTTGTTCTCATTTGTTCCTGAATTTCTTTGGATCTTGGCATGATGTCTAGCTTTTGAGGTGCTTTTGGTCTACTTCTCTGTGTCAGGTAGCTCTTATTTAAGTGATTTCTTGATTGAAACAGGTGTGGCAGTAATCAGGCCTGGGGTGACTACAGAAATTGAACTCAGGTGTGATAAACCACAGTTAAGTTATTTCTTTAACAAGGGGGGCAATCACTTTTTCACACAGGGCCATGTAGATTTGGAGTTTTTTTCTCCCTTAATAACGTAAACCTTCATTTAAAAACTGCATTTTGTGTTCAATTATGTTATCTTTGACTAATAGTTAACGGTTTTTGATGAGCAGAAACATTTAAGTGTGACAAACATGCAAAAGAATAAGAAATCAGGAAGGGGGCAAATAGTTTTTCACACCACTGTACACACACACACACGCACACACACACACACACACACACACACACACAGGCATACGCAGAGATCCAGTATAACATAGAAACACACACACACACGCACACACACACACACACACACACACATCATGAAGCACACACACACGCACACAGAGATCCAGTAATACCCAGACACACACACACACACACACTCACACAGGCATACGCAGAGATCCAGTATAACATAGAAACACACACACACAGACACACTTTATTATATTCTCTATCTATATTCTCCATCATACACACACACACACACACACACACACACACACACACTCAAATTATTCCAATATTCATACACACACACACACACACACACAAACTGTTTTAATATCCACACACACACGCACACACAGCACCAATATACATTACACACACACACACACACACACACACACACAAACTATTTTAATATACACACATACAGACACACATACACACAAATTGTTTTAACATCCACACACACACACACACACACACACACACACACACACACACACACACACACACACACACAGCACCAATATACTGTACATTACACACACACACACAGCACCAATATACTGTACATTACACACACACACACACACACACACACACACAGCACCAATATACTGTACATTACACACACACACACAGCACCAATATACTGTACATTACACACACACACACACACACACACACACACACACACACACACACACACACACACACACAAACTGTTCCAATATACAGTACACACTCTCTCTCTCTCTCTCTCTCTCACACACACACACACACACACACACAGTATGAGGAATTAGTGTTGATTTGAAATGTGACAGGAAAAGAACAAAAGCCAACCCGTCAATTTCACAATAATCACCAGTGAAGAAGAAGTGGAGCTCGTTCCTTCAAAGGATTTAGCTTGGGGAAAACTTAAAAGACTTTGCGTTGACAAAAGATGA
Organism: Channallabes apus; assembly: GCA_030522415.1. Classification (NCBI taxonomy): domain Eukaryota; kingdom Metazoa; phylum Chordata; class Actinopteri; order Siluriformes; family Clariidae; genus Channallabes; species Channallabes apus. The sequence goes on along the minus strand of CM060116.1, from coordinate 4,596,155 downwards.
CAAAAGCAATGCTCGGACCAGATGTCCCACAATGCATTGCGGCCTGGCAGTAATTCAGGGCAGGACTAAACAGCTGGCTCTCTGACAGGAGAGCTGCCAAGAGCTGGCAACCAGAGACCGGCGGGGAAGCAGCAGGCTGCTAACCCCACTCACATTTTTAATTAGATCCACACACCCATGTCTTTGAGCCATCGTAAATATACAGATGACATGCCGAGCATCATTTGTAAAGAAATATTTGCTTACAAAATACCGCCTGGATTCTCTCGGTGTTTGGCGAGCAATTTCGGAAGCCAAACCGACTGCGGAAAAGTTGCCGCTTCTCGGAGAAATGTACAGTATGGTTCAGGACGTGAGCGGGCGAAGAGCAATAAACGTCCCTTAAAAACTTATTTACTGTTGGGAAGTGCTGCGGGTTATCTGATTTATTTCTGCTGAAAATCTGTATCAACATCAGCACTTCATATTTCACCGGTTCAGAGGGATTGCGCGGCTTAGCGCCAGAGCGCCGTAGTTAACTGGAAAATCCTGCAGGAACATCCGGAAGCCATTTCCTCCCAAAAAGTGCAGTAAGGACAGTAGGCTAGGAGTGCAACAGTCCAAAAAGAAAAGATTACAGAGATAAAGTGTAGAAACTTGCGTGAATTATGATTCATAATTTTAGCTAGTGAAATCTTTAGATGGCAGTTGAGAGGAAAGACGAGCCAGAAAAAGAAAAAAAAAAAAGTTAGCTCCCAAAAAGTTCAACGAGGTGACTCCGTGATCGGGGTGCGAGTTGCGCTGTAACTTGTAATGAGTTTAATGATGAAAAACTAATGCACATGTGAGTGCGACGGTCAGGTGTGCAAAAAAATGTTGGTGTGCTTTCTACCGATAATTTGTGTCCTTTAAAGTGCTTTCATCAGTCAGTGAAGACATATTAATGAATTCTTTTTTCTTTTCTTCAGACGTTCTTTACAGTATGAAGTTGGTATGATGCAACGTCCTGTTGACTTGTGAAAAGCTTTAATAGGTTAACAGGTCCTGTTTTTGTTTTTTTTAAGACCACTGAGAAACTTTATTTCTAATAGTTGATTTCATACTAATTATGGTTTTAATGCTCCGACTATAACAATCTCACTCATAAGATTTTATTATAAGAGAAGGTTCCCAATTATAGGAACATTTCTAGGAACCCAAAGAATCTTTGAGGATCATATCTTCTAAAAAGTGCTTATGATATGTGATCTGATAGTCCCCTATTAATGGTGGCTATTTGTTTTGAGATGAAATAAAAATTTGACTTAAAATCAGTAATAAGGTTTATGCCCCCCCCCCCACCAACCTCCTCACTTCATTTTAGCAATCTTATTAAACACGTTTACTGAAAAAAGCTTCTATTCAAGGAGGTGAGTTTTCCAGGGGGAGTCAGTTAGTTGGTCTATCATTTACTGTGGTGGTGACTTTAAGTATTTTTCGAGCACAGAATTTATTCTTTTTTTTTTTCTTTTAGAAATAATAAAAATGCACTACATCTGCTACTTGAACCGAGGTTTACGAGACATTAGTAGCAATGCCCGGAAGGCTGTGAGTTCAAATCCCAGCGCTAACCCTGGCTCCAGTCTTGGACCCCTGAGCAAGGTTGTAAAATCTTCAGTCGCTCAGCTGTGTGTTCGGTTCGGTTTCTGCTTCACTCATAAAAAAGAAAAGAAAAAAATTAGAATAAAGAAATCTGCCAAGTCAATTAAATTAGACCTCATAAACAATGGAAGGACGTGGACAAAAAGATGAAGTTTCAGTAAAAACACTGTTTTAGCGCAATTTACAGGTGTGTGTCTGGGATCCGGGGAATCTCTGGCTCGGGGGACAAATGTACACACGTGGCCACAGTTTCAGCAAAGGATAACCGGATGGCAAGGTTTAATGTGTTTTTTTTTTTCTTTCCATGTGAAATAGACCAGCTGCTCATCCTAGCATATGGTCATGAGGCAAAGCTAAGCATTTTACACGGAAATCTTATTAAAAGGTAGGTGAAAAAGACAAATCTGGCAACAAGCCGCAAAAGCAATAACCTCAAAATGAATTAAAGCTCATAAGACAGTGATGCAACTGTATTCAAGCATTGTTCAGGTGATTAACCATCCAGAAATTGCTAGTTTCCTAGCTTTTCATGAGGCTCAAGAGTTATTATGCTAATTATCCGTACAACATGAATTGTTCTTACCACATGGTGTTCATAAGGCTCCATAAACCCTTCATAACCCATTCTAGTCCTTACAATAAAGCTGGATATTTTTATTAAGGTTTATGGTGATACTGTAGGATTACCTCTCAAAAATGTTTCCTGACATTCCGGTCCCTTTCCAAGGCATCAGTTTGTATCTCAGTGTAAACTTTAAAATGAGGTGATACGTCCAGTTATTAAAACAAAGTCTTGATTATATACACTAAGGTGTGAGAGGAAATACATATAACTGTCATTAGAGTGTCATAGCATTGCCATAGGTTTTCAGAAAAAAAAATTTATAAACACATCTCCAAAGACAATATTCCATTACAATGTTACCATTATTAAATGTTTTCCTTTACAATGGGCACCCGAGGCTCACCCATACCCACTGGGACCAAAGGTCAGTCTGACCCCACAGAAAAGCCAACGCAGTACAAATGGCCACAAAAGTTAATACTGACCATAAAAGAAAGGTATCAGACCACCATATGCACCACAGCCCAACACCCACGGGGCCTGGAAGGCAAAGAGCCCAAGGCCACTGACCTGGCCTTCAAACTCCCCAGATCGCTATCCAATCGTGTGCCCATGGGATGCACCAGACAAACAACTCCGATCCACAGCGACGCCACCCCGCAACCCACAGCATAAAAAGGATCCGCTGCCAACATTCTGGCGCCAGACACCACAGCACACCCCAGAGACCCTGCAGAGCCATCTCCCAAGGGGCCCGAGCTGCCCAGGGACTCAGGGGAAACAAAAACCTAGGTGGTTTTAATACAACTCCATTTTACTTCTTTTATTTATAAAGCACATTTAAAAACAACTCAAGGTTGACCAAAGACACACATCAGAAATCTAAAAATGTTGAATATTATGGATGATCGGTGTATGTAGGTGTAATGTAGCCTTACGAATTTCAACATAATGTAAAATTTTGCTTTGAGATAAATGCTATGGCAAAAGAGTTGGCTGTGTACCGTCTGTATTAAAGGACTAGCTCTATGAACACCAACATAACTGGAAAGTTTTTTTTTCTATTCTTGTTTGAAGATAAAGTCTCCACCCGACTTTCTTTTTCTCTGAAAAGGTCATGAGCAACCCCTTGAATGAGAGCCTAACTTTAGAGAACACATGAGAGGATGACCAGGAGTGAAATATGGACCATCTGTGGGCACTTGGCACATCTGCCCAGGTTTGTCAGATCACTGAAGTTTCAGAGGATGGACAGTCTTATCCTGCTGGGTACAGCTGGGTCTCTGGGATCCATCAGACCACTCTAGAAGATAGGGAGAACGGACGCTACAACAGAGGAAAGAAAGAAACCAGACGGAGATGAAAACATTTCAATTTTCAAAAAACAAAAAAAAAATCACTTGGGGAAATTTTGTGATGCTCGGCAAATTCATTGAGCAAAGTTGATGCATCTGTGCAGTGCATGCCATACTCAGACATCAAAGCGCACACTCTTAATTGCTTGGATGCTTCTCTTGTTTAATGAGTGGAAGATTTAAGGCATTGTGTGCGGCAGGGGTATTTTGCTCAGAGATCAGTTGATTGCCGTCTCTGGGGTTGATTTGTAGGGGCCTGTCGTGGCTAGAATAGGCCTCGGAGGCCTTTGGCACAAGGCCCAGACAGAACGGGCCACTGGGGGCGGCGGCGGCGGCGGCGAGGGTAGTGGTGGTGATGAATTGGGAAGGGTGGGGGGGGGGGTGGGGGTTGAGTTGAGTTGGGGCTGAGAGCAGACAGAGCTTCAGGGCAGGTGTTAAAATAAGCACCCTGGCTCTTTCAGTGCTGATCCCTGTAAAAACAAGTCCGTCTGCCAGGCTGCAGTCGACCCAACAAGGTGCTAACACATGGGCCGGTTGCTGCGAGACGGCATTCGCTGTTTACAAGATCTCTGCTCCTTGAAAACGGCTCGAATCGGATCATTTATCTTTTTACGTCGAGCTCTTTTTCGGTTTTCCCTTTAAGCTTTTTCATTGTCGAGTGCACAAGCAGGCATTTGTCACAGGCTTTGGTTTAAAGCAGAAAGAGTGGGAAGTGTGCGAGGTCAGTGACGGCTGTTCTGTCTCAGTAATTAATTATGCATTCAAAATCGAGCTCTAACACATGATTCCTGTTGGGGCTTTGAGTCAGTAGGATTTGAGCTCATGCTCAACATATACTTAGCTAGAGAGTAAAAGGTGTTAAAATCATGCATAAATGGTTTAAGAGTCACACTTTCCAAAAGAAATCGCACCCTTTTTTGCTTTCAAGGGTTTTTGTTTTTTTTTTAAATAAGGTTCACACGGATTACACTGCACCTGGCCTGATCCACATTCACTTATAATTTAGACACAAATCACTTGACCCGTACTCTCATCTGTCAGTTGATATTATGATCTGAACCTGTAGATGTGCCTTAGACCACGGCCACATTCTTACAGTTTGTTTCTATAGTTAATTGGAGAGAAACTTGTACAGTTGATATTCCATGTATTTAATTGTTGATATAATGGTATTTTCTAAACACAAATGTTTTTTTTTTGATCATTCATGGAAGTAACACTCTGAGCTAAAGCTGTAACCATCTATCAATCACCATTACAGTCAGATCAGGTCGCTAGCTCGGGTATTTAATTATTGATTATTTAATTAGTCAAAGTCCACTATATGCCTCGCCACTCTAATCCATTAAAACATATCATTTAAAATGTAAAATATATGTACTGTACATACAGTACGTGGGCCCCTTTGCCACGTCAGTGCCTTGAGGGAAAGGCCAGAGCTGTCCTGCTTTCTACAAATAAATTAAATCTGGAACAAATGTACAGTATACTGTAAGATGAAGTCTTTCAGCTGGAAAAGTGGCGCAGAAACACTCGATGCTGTCTTGTGCATACACGTTCTCTGCTGAAAAGAGTCGTTTTAACAAAAGGAGCAATATTTCCCCACTTTTCCTGCTTATCTTAAAAAAAAAAATAATAATAATAATAATAATAAAAATAAATAATAAATAAGGTGCACGTTTTCCATGTCGCAGCCCGTCAGTCCTGTAAAGAACTTGGCATTTCATTTGTGGTTGTTATCACGGAAGTGACTGGGCAAATACGAAACCATAATGAAACACGCTGAAGAGTGAGTCTACTTCACGTAAACTGTATCTGCCCATACACACAAACACACACATGCATTTGCCCTGGCACAAGGGTTTAAAACTAAGCAACTATTACAGCATCTGGAAAAATGAACTTTTAAATTTGTACTCTTTTTTTTTTAGTGCTTGCCCAGATGCTCAACAGGCCTTTTTTCTTTTTTTTCTTTTTTTTTTTTTACAGCCAGCTTGTTAAACATCTTGTACCGGAATAGTGGCTCTTGAGGTAACCCAGTACTAGACCTGTGGCCTTGTGTCATGCACGTTATGGCTAATACCTGGTTCTCACATTCACATACTGTACTAAGACCAGTGCAACGTTTTACAACGAGTTAACATGCAGTACAGTACAGGATTTTATTGTAGAGAATCAGACTAGATGGACTGAATTAAACAGGAAACATTCATAATCAGCAACATAAAAGAAGCTAGAGCTCGGGCTTAACATGAGACATATGTATAATAATAATAATAATAATACACGGTGGTGTAGTGGTTAGCACTGTCGCCTTGCACCGCCAGGGTCTGGGTTCGATTCCCCGGCCAGGCTCGATTCCCGTCTCTGTGTGCATGGAGTTTGCATGTTCTCCCCCGTGGGTTTCCTCGGGGTACTCCGGTTTCCTCCCACATTCCAAAGACATGTAGGTTAGGTTAATAGACGTTCCAAATTGCCTGTAGTGTGTGAATGAGTGTGTGTATGTGTGTGTATGTGACCCTGTATATAAGGACAAAGCGGTACAGAAGAAGATAATAAAAATCACTTTGAAATGAGGAATAAGCCGGCAACCGAATTAAGGTTGGACACAGAAAAGGCGAACACAATAAGGTGACAAAGCAATCCTGAAGTGGAACAAAAAGTAAAACAAATACACATGTTTACATGACACTAGAGATGGGAACAACAGCAAGCATCACTTACCACTTTAGGAAATGCAAGGACAAATTCATGACAATCACTGCCACTGGTAATTCAGGTCAAGTAATGATTCCTGTTTCTTCATGAGTGAATTTCCAATTTAAAAAAAAAAAGATCTTTTAAACAAATAGTGATATGACGGAAACACATTATGAAAAAAACATTTTTAAGCCATATTATACCTAAGGACATGCTGTTGTGCTGGATATCAGCACTGCTATGATTTGGCTGTAGGCATGCGTGTGCAGCCCATTTATACAACGGTTCCATAAACACCATTTATTATAAACATTATGATTTTTTTGTGGCGGCACAGTGGTTTAGTGGTTAGCACTGTCACCTTGCACCTCCAGGGTCCGGGTTCGATTCCCGTCTCTGCGTGCATGGAGTTGGCATGTTCTCCCTGTGCTTGGTGGGTTTCCTCCCACAGTCCAAAGACCTGCAGATTAGGCTAATTGGCTTTCCCAAATCGCCCGTAGCAGAAATTCTGTATTCTCACTAAAACTTTTTCAAAAGTATTGGCACCTTTGGCTAATTTTGGGTGTAGGGGCAACCGATATGTGAAGGCTGTATTTTGACCAAAAAATTAAATATTGGCACCCTTGAGTTTGGGCATGCTGACATCACAATCATTTTATTATTTCACCCTCGAGAGAAGCGATACTCAACTAACATTTCTGTTGTGGTTTGGCTGTAGGAATTGCCAAGCTGTAGGAAGCCGCACATTTTATTGAAGAAAATAATATCACACAGTAAACATACACGACAGTATGGCTCTGCACACACGACATATAATACATTCACGCTTTAGAAGCAAGACGTGATAAAGATTCCACCTGACATTTCACAGCACTGGATTTGCACCTGTAATTGCTAACGCTTGTAATTTGACCGCAGTGTTTACAGTCTCGTAGGCTGGTAGATGTAAGGAAACATCCAAATCCATTCAGAGTAATGAAAATGAATCGTGCATTACACACACTACACGAACACACACACACGCACACACACACACACACACACAGAAGCACAAAAACAGCTGTCACAATAAACTTGTCCAAAGTACCACCTTCACTGTGATTATGTTGAGAGTTTTGGCACAGGGGCTCAACTAATAGCCATTTAGCTGATTCAAATAAGGAGATATTGGAAGAAAGTTGCTGCCCGAGTGCTTTCAAAGCGACTGCCAGCACTGGAGGGGAGGCGTGTTTCCACTTCAAGAATTAGTCTAAATTCATCAGAAATCATTCGGGAGTAGCGGCAGTGCAGCCCTCTCTTCTTTTTTGGACGCATTAACAATGTGTGCAGTCACTTTGCTGGCTGTGTGGAACAAAAAAAAAAGAAGAAAAAAAAGGAAAAAAGCATGCCAACGATTAGTCGTAAAATTGCTTAATTGATCCATTGACTTTTTAATTGATGTTTGATTAAATGAAAGAGCTCAGCACAAAGACGGACAAACGGGCAGGTAAAGCATGTATATATTGAAATTCAGTGCATTAAGCCTGAGGCTTGTTATACATCAAGTCATTCAGTGTGTTCACTTTAGTGTTATTAACAGGTCCATTAACAAGATAAGGGAGCTATCAACCTTGATTACAGATTCATTACGAATCGAGCGAGGCATTTGCGGAAAAGGAACAGTTTGTGATCTTTACGGATTAAAGCATTCAATTGGGAATAAACACCAGCAACACAAGAGGTCTTCAATTAGGTCTACTTGCACAGTAAAATAATAATAATAATAATAATAATAATAATAATAATAATAATAATAATAATATAAAAAACTTAATCAAAGCAAAACATGTTAATGCATAAATATTAGGGAAATAATAGATGACTGATATGTTTGTAGATGGACAAATTTAATTGCTACATGATGTTTAGTGTCAGTAGATTATACAATTGTTATCACTCATTACAATCATTAGGAATAACACAAATGGTAAAAGAGTGTGGTAATGCTTTAATATTCTGCTTAATAGAGCACATTTTAATTCATAATGTAATAAAGATAAGTGTGTTAAACTTAACCTGATTCAGCCACCCCTACCATTTGGTTGACGTATGTGTTAAAAGGGGGAAAAAATGTCTACCTTCATATACAGTACATACTGTAATATGCCTTTCCAATTGCCTTACGATAGTGTGTGGGCATGTTATTTCACAGTTTTGATGCGTATCTTTTCATCGTGTTTGGTTACTCACGACACGGAAGTCCATTGGTCTCTTTGTCGCTTGTTTTATTTTCAGCATCAAAGATTCAACACTTCGTACAGTCGTCTTGAGTAAGTCCACAACCTATTCGCTGTATCTCATTACTGTTTCTTTAAGTTTACAACAACTTATTTGCTGTAACTTTAGTTTAAGTTGGCTTACGTTAGCTTACATTAGCTTACGTTTTTCTTATGGTCAAAAGCTTGTGTTCTCCCCAACTTCCAAATCTAAACTGACATCACAGACATCTGGCTATACGGTTGTCATAAATGGATGCTTAACTAATTCATTCATTCATTTTCTATACCGCTTAATCCTGTGCTCAGGGTCGCGGGGGACCTGGAGCCTATACCAGGAGACTTCGGGCACTAGGCGGGGTACACCCTGGCCAGACAGGGTGCCAATCCATCGCAGGCACACACACATACACACACTCACACACCCAATCTCACACTACGGGCAATTTAGGAACGCCAGTTAGCCTAACCTGCATATCTTTGGACTGTGGGAGGAAACCGGAGTACCCGGAGGAAACCCACCAAGCACGGGGAGAACATGCAAACTCCATGCACACAGAGACGGGAATCGAACCCAGACCCCGGAGGTGCAAGGCGACAGTGCTAACCACTACACCACCGCGCCGCCTTGCTTAACTAATAAACTTACTAATAGCTTGGTGCTTAGTGCACAACCAACAAAATACAATAAAATTAAATAAATTAAATAGAATAAAATAAACACAACAACAAATTCATAAAGTACAATATGGCCCTTACAGATAGCATGGAATAGCATAGAAATAAATTGGATTTAATCCACAAAAAAATTTTGTGCTGTAATCACCATCACACAATAAACTTTTTAAGCTTTTTTTCTCTTTTGGTACTTGTAAACATACTGTATTAATACTTTAAACATGAACTGACATCATAACCATTTGTGTGTGTATACTGTCTGAGAAAGCAAAACATAAACATTAATTATTGTTATTGTTATTGCCCAAATAATAATAAAAAAAACAAGAAAGACAAAATCTTTCCATTCCTTTATTTCTTGGAAAACATGTTAAAGGGATAAGATTTTAAATTATTACACAATATTCACTGCTAATGACTCCATCCTGATTGGTCAGAAAGTGTTTGTCTCATTTGTCGTCATCACAAATTACTACTGTATACTAATCATACTGTAGACAAGAACCAACAAAATTGAAGGCTTACTGCAAATCAATCCAAAGCTCTTCCATCTGATGGAACGTTCACATTCCAGTGGGTGTGGCCTTTTCCAGGGTGACCCCACCCCCATTCCTAGGGCAGAAGGCCTTACCGAATCGTTTCTGATTAAATAGAACATCTATGAGAGATAGACACCACGAAAAGCGGTTCCTTCTTTCTGTGCAGATCCAAAGATAGTGTAGAATTAGCGCCAAGGTGCATTGAAGCTATTCTAATGGTCAGACACTGCCAGGCGATTTGAAATACCTGTAGAGATTGTCTTGTGGAGAGCTTTAAAAAGAATTGAATAACTCAGGCCAAACTCAAACCCACTACTATCACTACCACCATCATCATCATCTGTGCAGCCAGAAACTGCAGCTCTTTCTTCGGTCTGGAGCTCATTACCTCTGCGGCCTGCCAAGTTCGTCACTCCAGGAAGCCGGGGACCAGAGTCTCTGAGCTGCCTCGGCTGGACAGCCAGCAAGTGCGGAGTCAGCAGAACTCCCTGCCCTGTTCTCCGCAAGATCAGCAGGAGAACTGGAATAAGTTAATGGTAGCCAGGCTCCGTTTTTTGGATTTCAAAGCTGCTTTAAGGGAGTGAATATCTGTCAGTGGTATAGAGTCAGAACCTTGGAAGAAGAAAAAAATAACAGCACCAATGCTTTTTCTGTTTTATATACAGTACATCTGGATTTAAAAAAAAAAGAACAGAAGTATTAGCCATTTGTAACCCATGAGCCATGTACTGCAATATATCAAATGAAGCTTTTTCATGCTTCTTCAGAGATACACATCTGATGATTTGTCGGAAAGGGAAGGTCAATGTCCGGTATTCTCTGAGCTCTGTGCCTCAGAGCCCTTATCTTAACTTATCCACATCTATCAATGTCCACTGACAAAGTCTTTCCTCCAGAGCGCTGTCCTGAAGCCACGCTCGACTTCCACCATCTGAGACACACAAAAGCCCCTCTTCTCAGTTTCTTTCCATTTTAAAAAACTTCTGCCCATGAAGGATTGACTTTGGTCTGGTCACTCTTCACCACCAGCCATTTTGACTTCTTTTCCCCCCTTGCTCAGCCAGCAGCTGAATTCATTCCAAGTGTAAATTTAGATAGGACTCAAGGCCTGACAAGACGCTCAGGGTAAATTTATTGTAGCTCATAGAAAGACATGCACACGGATTGACTTTGGTTCATTTTGAAGCAAATATTTTCTGGCTTGTCTTTCAAACCCTTATGAATTGGAGAAAGCAGGATGAAAAATCATGTCGAATTCATCAGCGCTTAAAAGTGAAAGGGGATCTTTATCCAGTTGAACATTTTTTTGACCAACATTAATGCTCCAAAAACACTTCCAAGCTGAAACAGAATGCTCCTGTCATGTTCAACAAATCGTTAAGTTGTTTCATTCCGATAAATTACTGTCTAGAAATGCTCTAAAAACATCCAGCCATGTTTCCAGTACTAGCCTTGTTTTTTGCCTCATCATAACTACAACAAAAATATTTCATCAGTGTTCATTTGTGAATGTATTATTTACATTCCTATTTTTATTGGTCCAATTTAAGAGCAATGTCAAACCAATATGTTTACTATACCAAACTGCATGGAGTTTGCATGACCTCCCCATGCTTGGTGGGTTTCCTCCGAGTAATCCGGTTTCCTCCCACAGTCCAAAGACCCGCAGATTAGGCTAACTGGTGTTCCCAAATTGCCTGTAGTATGTGTGTGTGCCCTCGGATGGATTGGCACCCTGTCCACGGTGTACCCCGCCTCGTCCCCTAAGTCACCTGGGATAGGCTGCAGGTCCCCCATGACCATGATTGCTGGATAAAGCGGTATAGATGATGAGTGACTGAGTGAAGGGAATTGTTTACTTAGCAAGGCCAATATCTTCCAAGTCTTCCAAATTATGATGAGGATCTCAACAGTGGAAACTAACAATTTCAGAAGACGAAAAGTTTACTAAAAATGGGTACTAACGCAAAGTTCATTATTTTCGTCAATTCATTCATTCATTCATTCATTCATTTACCCATACTACCCACTTACTAGTGTTAGCATAACTTTGGTTGAAACTGCTAATTTGCTGGTATTTTGGTAAACAACCAACCAAGCGCAATAGAAAATATTGCAAGCATGTACAAATAAAAAGTAATAAACGCTAACAAAAATGATGAAATACTGAGCTAAACCTTTAACATTTTGGGAGAGCACATTATAATTCATACCATCACAATGATAAATGTGTTGAACCTGATTCAGACATCTCTACTGTTTCGTTGAGGTGCTAAAGGGGAAAAACAATAGATCAACACCCACCTTATGGTTGGTAAACAACCAACTGAGCGTACTCGAACATATTGCTAGCATGTACATGTACAATAATATTGGTCTGAATTCATTGTGTGTGGGTGGGAACAGGGCAAAGAAATGAAACATTGTAACATGCATACTTTAAGCTACTCATTTGGGATCCATCCTGAGATAAGTTAATAAACTAGAGTAGTTTGCTGGAGGTTAGCTAAAGGTTGGCGGCGCGGTGGTGTAGTGGTTAGCGCTGTCGCCTTGCACCTCCAGGGTCCGGGTTCGATTCCCGGCCAGGCTCGATTCCCGTCTCTGTGTGCATGGAGTTTGCATGTTCTCCCCGTGCTTGGTGGGTTTCCTCCGGGTACTCCGGTTTCCTTCCACAGTCCAAAGACATGCTGATTAGGCTAATTGGCATTCCCAAATTGACCATAATGTGTGTGTGTGTTCGTGCTCTGTGATGGATTGGCATGCTGTCCAGGGTGTACCCTGCCTTGTGCGTGAGTCTCCTGGGATAGGCTCCAGGTCCCCGCGACCCTAAATACAGGATAAAGCGGTATAGAAAATGAATGAATAGCTAAAGGTTATAATTAATGATTTTATTGAATGATTTCCCAGATAAGTTACTTCCACTTTGTATTCCCTTTTATCTGAGATGCTATTGTTGTTTTTTCTTTCATTTTCAGGAAATTGTAGTTGAACTAGTTGGCTATTTGAAGGACCAGTGGATGGTTACCTACTTTAGTTACATAATAGGATTCTGCAATAAAAAAAAAAAGCTGGAAAGCTTCAGTAGAACAGTTCAGGTAACTTTATGATGTTTAATTATGGTCTGGAGGAACAGGGAATGGTGCAAATAACTCCATATCCAGTGTCCAATCTGCTTATCTACTGTAGGGGCACAGGCAGGGCATGAGGTGGAATACCATGCCAATAAGGCCAACCCAATGTGAACACAAGTACACACTCACACACACTTGTGTTTGTTTGTTTGATTGTCTGTTGATCAAACTCAACAAACAATTTAGAAATGCACTGCATGGTTTAAGACTACAGGTTGAAACAGGAGGACCCGGAGGAAACCCATCAAGTTTGAGGCGACCATGCAAACTCCATAGACACTCACACAAACACAGACTGGATTTGACCCCCCACCCACCCACCCACCCTTGAGGTGTGAGGTGACACCACTAAGTCACTATGCCGCCATCATGGGGAACCTGGAGCCTATACTAGGGAACAACAAGTGGGAAATAACCAGGCTCGTTATGGTGCAGCACAGAACAGGTGAACACATTAGGCTAATCAACCAATGTAAGCACAAGAAAAGTGACAGGATGTTTTCAAGATTCCATACAGGGGAAAATGTTGATGTTTAAGAGTGCACACTTCATGTGGCAGCGGCACAGTGACTTATTAGTTAGCACTGTGACCTCGCACCTCTGGGTCCCGGGTTCGATTCCCATCTTGGGCTCTGTGAGCATGGAGTTTGCATGTTGTCCCTGTTCTCGGTGGGTTTCCTCCTGGTACTCGGGTTTCCTCCCACAGTCCAAAGACATGTAGATTAGGATAATTGGTGTTCCCAAATTGGCCGTAGTGTGGGATTGAGTGTGTGTACAGTATGTGTCTGCCCTGTGATGGATTGGCACCCCGTCAAGGGTGTACCCCGCCTTGTGCCCTAAGTCTCCTGGGATAGGCTCCAGGCTCTCCACGACCCAGGATAAAGTGGTATAGACGATGATGATGAGACATGTGGCAGACGTAATTAAGAAAAATAAAAAAAAACAATTATAACAATAAATTCATCTTTCATCACTGTATCAAAGTGTGTTTTGAAAAATGTATGGATTTCACATTGTAAATTCATATTTGGTAAATATGTCAGTGAAGCTCTCAAACCTTTGGCCCTGTATCTTGTACAGATCTGTCTGAACCACACACACACACACACACACCACACACAGCCGAGCTGGCACTATGGCTGATTAGCTCCGTCTGCATATTCAAACTCCATCTCTCTTGGATTTTTGGCAAGTGGCGACGTGAGGAGGAGAGTGTCTGCTAATGAGAGGCTAGTCAGCGAGAGGCTCTAAATATTTTCACAGCTTATTTGGACATTTCTGCCCAATGGATATGCGGGCTGCGCTTTGATGAGGTGAAGCGTCATTTGGCACGCCGTTCTTGCCGGTCTAGGGAGCTCCAATTCCACAGTTCGCACCTGTAGTGTGAATATTATGATTCACCTTAAAGAGGAACGGTTAACATACTCAAATTGACCCCAATTTAGGCTTAAACTCGCCTGACAACTGCAAAGCTACTCTTTTAGTCCGGGCTAATGGGCCATTTAGGCTAATAGCTTTTTCGCGTGGCGGTGAATATGGATGGGGAGGTGGAGGGGGGGGGGGTATAAAACCATTTTATTTGTGTTACTGATGCTGTTTATTCTTTCCTTCTGTTTTTTTTTTCCATGCGCTACATCCAAACAGATGATTACCGTTTGCTTAAGTCTAATTTTAATCATCGAGGCAAGGCCTTTTCCTGTTAAGGGGGAATTGTGATCGACTTGGAACATGACCAAAAAAATTAGCGCATACACACACATACACACACACAGACACACACTTGCTCCCCCACATGGTAAAGAAGCACAAGCACCCATTAATACGCGGCTCATTGAAATGCGGCGACAGCTTCTTGGCTGCGGCTGTGTTTTTTTTTTTTTTTTTTCCCTCGCTGCCTGACAGTCGTGGTCACCGCATAGCAGACCTCACCTACACTCGGGGCGAAGATAAATCCTGCTTGATTGATTGGAGGGGCTTTATATTCATTCATTAGCCGAGGCCCTGTCAGACAAGCCCTGGCAGGTACCTTCATGTTCACAGACTTTTCATCCCAGTGTGGTCTTGAGCTCGGAAGCTACAGCTTATTAATGACATTTTAGACATTAATATTGCACGGATTAGGGATATCCTATCTCCTTTGTTCCCCTGACAAACCTTATACTGTTTTTTCTTCTTCTTCTTACATCTCTCTATCATACTCTTTCTCTATTACTCTATATCCTTCTCCCCTCCATGTGCCCTCTCTCTCTCTCTTCTTCTTCTTCTCCTCCTCTATTTTTGTCACTGTCACTTGCTCTTTTTCCAAATGTCCTTTTTCCACCCTGCCTTCGAGGACAGGTCTAGTAATACAGTTTGAGCGGTGTGAAAAGGACCTATCATCATGCACATTATTACATTTTTATCCTTGTCTCCGCCGTAGCATTTCCCAGGCTCCCTCTCTCCCCCTCTTTCTCGTGCACTCTAGACGCAGTCCAGATACCCTGGAGCGCACGAGCCCTTTTGCCGTGACCAATCCAGTAACAGCGGAGCGAAGAGGAGGGTCTGAGCCACGGTAGCGCTGATATATCCCAGATCAGCGCCTCTCTGGTTTTAACCCCCCGCTGTCAGATAACGTCGCCTTGCTGTGGCATTTGGAGGCTCGGTCGCGATGAGACGGAAGGCCACCGAATCGGGAGGAGGAAACAACCCGCGGGTCTGATGTTGACATTTCTCAAAGTCGCAAGACTGGTGGCGTGGCCCGTTCGAACACTCTGTTTATGCAAGACCGGGCGTGAGACGCAACACAGCCTGTCCCTCACAGCCGTCCACCACTGACACAACCAGCCAGTCATTTTAGCTGACAATATTTGAGCTATGCTTTTTTTTGTTTTTTCCATTTCATATGATGAGTCTTATCAAGTCACATAATTTCCGTACTCTAACGCACAAGCCGTTGAGTTTGGAAGTGACTGAACTCATTATAGATGGCATAACATGGTTTGTTTAGGGTCCATGGAAGCAGTCTCCAGTTCACTTTGCAACAGTCAAAACTAAAGCTGTAACTTTTACATTCTCAGAGTGGAGGAGTTTGTTGTTTCTTGGTAACATGACAAATCCAGAGCAAAATAGAGAGAACATGAAAAAAACATGAATCGTACCCGGATCTGGCTTGCTTTGTGGACATTACACATTAAATATAATGCTGGATATGAATGTTTGGGACGTGTGATTCCTCCACAGCAGCAGATGGCGCCGTACAGCTGGTATGGCAAGTAATGTTGACATCTGACAAATGATGAGAAACTACTGTATGATAACAAAAGAATGACATGCAACTACGTTTACACCAGGACTACCAAGATCTGATGAAACCTGCTAGAGTTTGAGCGGTGTCGATATGTCAGGAGCGCTACAGGCAAATGTTATCGCTAATTTAAAATTAAAAGCTGCCCAGACACGAGGGAACCTTCATTACATTTAACTCGTGATACTTTACGCAAAATAAATAAATAAATAAATAAATTGAGGTCAGTGTTGATATTCTGAATGATTGTGTGCTAGAGGCTAAGGGCTACGTGATGACTAGCAAAATCTTTAGTCTTCAGCTGGTTATGGGGTAAATCTATTTCTAAGCGATCCCACAACGATGATCTTACAAAGCAAACAGTTTGACCAGTGAACGAATGCTACCTGACACTCTGGAAAAAAAAAACCCTTCCACATGTGTGTCAAACAAATTAGCATAATGCAAATTCTTTCTATCCTTATTAGCCTTCAGAAGCCTCTCAAACTCTTAAAATGTCCCTTTCTAACGATGTCCTTAACTCCCTCCCCTCGTCCACCGCTTCTCGAAAGACGAAGAGTCTCTTAATGGTGCAACTTTGACTTTTTTCCAAAGAGCTTAGCCCGCACTTGACAACACCACCTCCCTCTTGAGGGACGACGCGCCTGATATAGCTGTCCGTCCTTATAGAGAGCACTTGCCAAAGCCACGTTTATTAGCATTAAAAATCCTCCTCAACTTCTCAGCCAAAGATTAGTGGCTTTTTTCCACATATTCTCCCTCCTGGTCCATATGGAAACAGTTCTCCTCGTCCCAGAATTACCCCTCCTCCAGTCCCCTGTTCTTGCGCCTCCCGCTCTTTTAAGATTACTGGCATGGCAACTTCAAAATGGCTTCAGATCCCCGCGCCATGCCGCTCGCACACCGGAGCTGGAATGTCTGGCTGTCTGCGGTACATGGTGGCCAGGCAAGCGCCCTGGAGTCAGCAGGTGGGCAGATGAGAGAAAGACGAAGCGGGTGGTGGGTGCAGCGAGTGATGTTATCCTTGTTTTTTTTTTTTTTTTGGCAAAGCTGGATCTGGTTTATATTTGGTTAGCGGGGTCCCATGTGTCACTTTGGCTAAGGTCGTAAATACACACTTCATCGCTTGGTGCACATCTGTCCCTTTCTTTATCATCAGGGCTGTTATACTGTAACAGCTAGGCTATATTATATAAAAAAATATATATAATAATAATAATAATCAACACTCACCTTTGGTGCCACATATAGGCTGAAGGTTAGAGTAGATTTCTTTTTTTAAATCCTGGGAAGAAGGTTTTGCCATCATGACGGTTGCCCTCTACTGGCACTTACAGTCAGATGCACCTCAGGTGTGTCGACTAAATACTCGACACAGCAGGAAAGCCATGAAATATTTATATGATCTTTAAGCATTTTAAATGTGACAGAAATAAATAATAATAACTCGTCCCCTCGTCCTCATAGCTCAGGCCTATTAATTACCTGCAATGTGCTCTGCATGGGTTACCTGCGTTACCCGGTGATGTTAATGCTTCCCCTTTGACCGGGCCCAGCTCCTCGAACGCCTCTACGGGGACGAGCTCTAATTAATCCTCTGTTACTGTTGTAATGCTGCCTTCCTGAGGGAGAGCCGGGCTAAGCGCAGAAATATTCTTTCATTCTTCCATTGTAAACAACAGTTCATTTACCGGAGGGAGGAGGAGGAGCTGGAGGACATGGAGGGGAATTCTGGATTACATAGAGCAAAGTAAATCATCATCATCATCATCATCATCAGATATGAAGACTTCAGCTGTAACTTCAAAAGGGATCTGATCAGATCACTTTTTCGCATGTTTTTCGTTGTAAAACATTAAACAAATAGTAAAACAGCATTGTAATGGTACTTTAAAAAAAACTCCTCTGGCCTAAAGAAGATGGAAACTTCACACAGCTTCATTTTTAAATGCAGAATACAAAGCATTAACACTGGAGACTCCTTCCATAAATCTTACATAAACGTCTCCTCACAATAAACTTCACTGAATCAGCGATTACAGACACTACTTTTAAACGAAATGGTGTTTTTGTATGGATTAGTTGTATAAAATATAAATAGAAACATTAGAAGTGCAACATAAATTGATTGTTATTATTATTATTATTATTATTATTATTATTATTATTATTATTATTATTATTATTTCTTTTATCCTAAAATCATCTGGTTTAATACAGAACAGGATTAAGGTCACCATAAAAATATATTTGAGTTTTGACTTTAATCTCTTTTCTGACTTTATTCTCATAATTCAGATTTTTTTCCCCCAGAATTATGACTTTTTCTCCCCAGATTTCTGACTTTAATCTCAGAATCCTGACTTTAATTTCATAATTCTCACTTTTTTTCCTTCAAATTTCAGACTTTCCTCCCAAGAATTGAGACTTTTTCCGCTCAGAATTTGGATTATTTTTTTCTCAGAAGGTTTTATATAAAAAGTCATCTAATTTGTGAAGTCAGAGTGTCTGGTATAACACAGTGGTTAAGGCGTTGGACTATAGTTTGGAAGGTCCCAGGTTGCCAGTTGTCCCTGTTGGACCCTTGAGGCCTTTAACTCTCAGTTCATCACATTTATAATGAAATACAAATGTAAGTCGCTCTCGATAAGGGCATCTGCAAAATGCTTCAATGTAAATGTAAAGACTTGATAGAAACACATTGTTTATGTTGGTTGTAATCCTCTTCCATATGATTAAGCACTGAAACCTTAGAGCATTATACAAAATACAGATCATGCAGAAAATAGATTGACTTTTTCACACTTATAATAATAATAATAATAATAATAATAATAATAATAACAATAATAATAATTTAAATGTTTGGTATTTTGTCTGTTATTGTCTTTATTCCCCTGTTAAACACTTTGCATTGTCATATACAGAAAAACTATATTATTATTATTATTATTATTATTATTATTATTATTAAATATTTGCTTTGTCAGCCACCGTTCCTCCAAGAATTCTTCAAATCTCTAACTGAATAAGGGAAATTCATTCTTTAACAAAGTTTCATGACAAAAAGAAAAGTCCTAACTATGAAATGCAACAAAATTAGTTTTATTGCTGTTTTACTTTCAAGGATGTCTGATAAAATAATAAAAAGAAAAAAAACAATAATAACTTGTGGTTATTATCTCCTGGAATCACAAAGCCTGAACTGTCCTCTCCCGTCTAACAAAGGCAGACGGTGGTGTCTCCTGCCTGCAATTTTCTCTCCATTAAGCCTAACAATAGTGAATAAGGTGAATATGCTCCTGCTTCTCTGAGACCTTGGTGTGAGCCAGCATCCAAAAACAATCAACAGCTGCACACGGAGGGGAAAAAAACAACGCTTCCTGGCCTCGCTTTCTCCCCTGCCTGACTGACCTTCAGCTTAAAGGCCTCTGAAAAGGAAGTCGAGATAACAACAATGCCACGATAACAATAATACACCCGTGAGGTCTGAACATCACACGTCTAAACGCTGCTTATGTGACACCGAGTCCTCGGGACTGACGAAATCTCGCCATCAAGGAATCCAGTACTCGCTGTACCACCTGAAAAACTTAATATAATCGATCATTTATTCCATTCTCACCTCGAAATAATGTCCGGCTCGTAAATTCTTATAATGAGCCTCCACTGGAGATTGAATGATTTTCCTTGTCGTATTTTTTCCTTTCCTTTTCTTTCCAATCAAAACTCAACAATGGAATAAGACTATTACTGTAATACTTGCAGAGATTAAAACCAACTGCTTGCTGTTCCATGGATTTAACCACAATACTTACAGAGATTAATTTTTGCAAATGCATTCTCCTCTCTAAACAGGATCTCTTTCCATCTCTTAACAAATACAAACTTTTTATATATTATAGTTTTTGTCGCTTCATTGGCCACATTGCAACACTGGAAAAGAAACCAAGGGAGTTTATTATTATTATTATTATTATTATTATTATTATTATTATTGTAACAAAAACAAAACATTCTGGGTTGATCCAACATTTATTATTATTATTATTATTATTATTATTATTATTATTATTATCCATGCAATACTACTTTCATGAAAAAAACACTTATTTAAAAAAAAACTTTATATTTTTATTTTTTATATTAGCAGAATACTTACTATATAGGAATAGTTATTATTATTATTATTATTATTATTATTATTATTATTCATGCAATACTACTTTCATGAAAAAAACACTTATTAAAAAAACAAAACTTTATATATATATTTATTTAGATATATATATATATATATTTTTTTTTTTTGTAGTAGAATACTTAGCCGAAAGACCAACAACAACTTACTTTATAGGAATAGTAGTATACTATACTATATGACTGACCAGATCATCAAAATCACTTTTTTTAATAACCTCAGTTCTGACAATAATTTCTGCTAAAAAGAACATCCAGTAATAGGTTTATATTAATGTTCTAATGTTATCATTTCCATTACAATGACACAGGAACCTCTACAAAAGATGCACCACATCAATGAATGAAAGACTTAATAATTTTTAAGTTTTTTTTTTATTCTTTTTTTTCAAAGAGGATGCTTACTTCCCTTTTATGGAAGGAGCCTCCAGTTTTGCAACAGTCAGAGGCAAAGCTGTACCCCAGGAAGGTCTTCAGAACTTCATGAATGAATGACAAATTCACAATCATGGCCAATTTACTGTGATATAAGAGATATAACACACTTCATGCCATACGGTGGAAAGAAATGAATCAACTGGATGATGTCTGTAACTTCATCACTTCATCACACCTCTATAGCTACATGTTTTATTCAAGTCTTTATCAACATTACAATAAACATTTTATTTTGTGTGTGTGTGTGTGTGTGTGTGTGTGTGTGTGTGTGTGTGTGTGTGTGTGTGTGTGTGTGTGTGTGTACGCATAGGTATAATCTTTAACTAACGCTGCACTAACATTGTGTTCACATTCATGTAACGTGATCCCATAAAACAGTATCATGTCCCGACTTCCTGATGAAGCTGAGAAAGGAGGGATTAAAAAATGAAACATAAAGAAAGATATGAACAAAACAACAAACAAGTAGGAGAACAATAACACACAAATGCAGGCCACGGAGAGGTGACGAGCAAACAGGCTGCAGCAGCTGTGCAGCATCATGAGACAAAACGGACACAAAACTGCATTTGGCAGTTTCACTGAGCGCAATATGGCCACATCAGTGACACACACACACACACACACACACACACACACACACAAACAAAAACCCACGAGTGTCATCCTCTCCACACGTGTGGGTGCAGGACAGTGGCCCGGATCACAGTAGGCCTCCACAGCTGGCAGACGCACACACACACACACACACACACACACACACACACACAGGGAGAGAGAGAGAGAGAGAGAGAGAGAGAGAGAGAGAGAGTAATCCCTTGAAGAGATGCTGTGTGTATTATTTTGTTCAGCTTGGCCAGACTGTCTCATGTATAGCCTCGAGCGGCTTGGGGATGTTGTCAAATGGGCCTCATGTTCTTTTGAGCATGAAAGATGAAAGAAAAAAAATTGCCACATCTGCGGCGGTGGTTTATCAATGAAAAAGAGAGAGACGAAAATGATAGAAAGGAATATCCAGATTATTGTTTTTGGCTTTGTTCAAGTAGCAGGGATTTTTCGCACTACCTGGACCTGAAGGAAAATAGAAATCCATTTGCTCAGAATGGTTTAGCCAGGGTTGCCAGGTGTGTGGATTATCCCAAAAGAATGGGGAAAAGAGTTGGACATTATGCATAAATTACTATAATTTAATTAATGTCAAATAGATAAGTAAGGACAGAAGCATGTTTGAGTGCTAATTGTTCTCCAGCCTAAAAGGTTATTATTAGAACTTGTATTTAATTATCATTAGGTAGATTTTCAATAAATTAGTATTAATAGATTGGGGGAGGGTTAAAATCTAAAGCAGAATTAAAAACAAACAAGAATATATAAAGATAACTTACTCAAAATAATTTAAGCTAACAAAATAAGACATCAAAATAATCGCATCCAAGATTATAATACAAGATATGCAGGGGGTGCAAATTTTTACACTTGTAAACAGGTCATATACATAATTGTTTCATATTAAAATGAGACGAAATGCAATTTAGAGGCCTATATTTAATTTATGACAATTTATTTTACTTTAGGCCACACCCACTTTGTAAATGATTAACTATTACATTACTGAATGAGATTCAGGGACTGGATTTCTGCTACAATCTTCATTGTATCATACTTTAATAAAGTGAGTGTACTTCTGATAGTCTACTACTGTACATAGCATCTAACACTTTAATTTATTCATTTTCTATTATTTTTGCAAAACTTAACATCGTTCCCTTGGAATTATAAGGTTCTACCTGCATTCTTAGCTATTGAGCTTCAAAGTTTTCGCAGCCCAGAGAGTAATACTGTGCTGTGCCTTTTTATTATCCAAATAAAGAGTATTAAAAAAAATCACTTAAAAATAAAAAACCCTTACGTTATGTTAATAATAATGCGAATAACTCGATTTTGACCAAAAACGTCAGACAGAACCTTATAACTCCATGGAAATGAAATGGTAACGAAAGCTGTTTTCAATATCAGGCTGATGAAGCTAATCAGTAAACAGCGGAGACAAGACCAGGCCGATGCAAGCTGGCCGCAGCCGTCTGCGCTACATAATGAGTACAACATGGGGAGTGTTATCCTGAACCAGCCCTCTCTGGTCTTCTGTCTGTCTGGCGACGAGGGCAGAGTCAGAGCTACAACATGAAAAGGTGGGAGTCTCGGCGCACGGCAGGGAGAATCAGCAGGGTGTGTGTGTCGGAGGGAGTGCGGCAGGAGCTGGAAGAGGTGCGATCGCTGGCAAGATGGCAGTCAAATCAGCAGATCTCACCTATTACCCCCGCAGACTGGGGGATCGAGGTGTAATTGATACGATTACATCCTAAGCTAATAACATGGAGACTCGACCTCCTCCATGAGACACTTCGACCTCAAGGCCAATTACACTTTATATTATTTCTCTTATATAAACTATATAAATATCGCTTTTCTCACGTCTTATTGTTCGTTACCAAAGCATCTTGTTAGATGGTCGAAACAGCATGATATAGCGGTTGTGAGAATGTAAGCATCTGTTGTGTTTATGCAGCATGAAATGTGCATCGCAAAAGTCGAGTTATTAGCCGGACAAAATATTAACATGGCATCTCAAAAGCAAATTGCTTGAAGCTAACTGTCATGTAAACCATCAGAGATGGCAACATTGCTAACAAACCAGTCAATCTGAGAGATTGAGGTAGAGAGAGAGATTATTCCTTGTGTTTGACCACTACTTAATGTTAGTATTGTTCGTTTGTTATAGTTGACAAAACACAGATCAGAAGTAATCCAGATAAAGTAAGCACAAAACAAAGCAAATGATAAGCAATATTTTTAAGTTCTGTTTTGTTTTGTTTTTTGTTAGACAGATCAGGGTTAGGGTTAGGGTTAGGGTTACGGTTAGAAGGTTGTCATGAAGGTTTACATTCCTAAATATAAGTGACTTTTATCTAACTTCAATATGGATACATCTGTCCTCTGAAACGGCACACATTCGCACATCAATACGTCTTCGCTCACGTTAGATTTGTGCAACTGCTCAACTGCAAAAGGTCCTGTAATTCCTGGACTGCTCTCATTCAAGTCACATGACCAAGTATTGGATATGTACAGCATCTGATCTAGGACCACTAGGATCAAAGTGACTCTGATTTGAAAAACATCAGATTTGTGCATTCAGATGGATTTGAGTCACTTCATCGATTATTATATATTAGCATATATTATTTCTGATCATATTGTCTGACAGCAAAACTGTTTGTAGTTGTCAAAGTAAGGAATGTAAGTATTGACAGGTCCTGGGATTTTAAGGGTTTACTAGACCAATTAGAACCAATACAAAAATAAGTTCTAATGCTTAGTCTCATCCCTAGGACGCTATTGACATCCCATCAAAAGTGTATTTCTGCCTTGAGCCCGGCAGTCCTGGAATAATCTCTGGATCCACCAGATCTAGATGTAAATCTAGATGTAGAGTCTTAAGGTAGTGAGGAAATGCTTTGTTGCCTCTGCTGTTTCAAAAGTTTGTGTCTTAAAAGGCAAAACCTTGATATCCACAAAGGTACCTATGAGGAAAAGGTCTGAAACTTGCTTTGAAGGCAGCCTACATCATGACATTACCAAGATACCATACACTAATGACCTGCTAACCCCAAAGTCTGTTAACTGTGAAGTGAATAAAATATCAATATTCTGTCCACCACACCACTAGAATCTAGATGTAGGGTCTTAAGGTAGCTGCTTTAATGCTTTGATGCCTCTGCTGCCTCATAACTTAGTGGCTTAAAAGGTAGAACTTTGATATCCACAAAGGTGTTTATAAGCAAACGGTTTGTGACAGGCTTTGAAGGCAGCATACCTCATGATGTTGCCAAGATACTGTATGCTAATGACCTGCTAACCCCAAAAGTCTTTTAAGCTAAACTGAGTAAAGTATGAATATTCCGTAAAAAAAAAAATCGAAGCTACACATGTAGTCACTTGTCAGACACTTTTGTCTGAAAAGACACACAATTGAAACAGGGTCCAGCTACGACATTGTGGAAGAAGTGCCTTGTTCAAAGACCCAACAGTTGGTGCTTGGTGGAACAGGGATTTAAACTCACCACCTTCAGATCAGTAGCCCAAATCCTTTACTGCTGCTTCAACACTTTTGCTCCGAGTCTCCTACACTACAAGGATTGCCCGACACTGTTTTTTACTGACTGCCTGCTGCCTCTCAGCTGATGCACAGGCTTATGGGATATGTAGGATAGTCAAGGATACATGCCGGCCAGATAAAGGGATCTCAGAAGGCAGCATTTGATGCGGACAAGACTTACTGTCTCTAATACAGCTCTATTTTGCAGAACTGTTTCTGACACCCTATAAATTACAACCAGGACTTTAACCCGGTTCTTAGTTTTGGTAGAATCTTAAAGCTCTAGGGAGGGTTCTGCGCAGAAACCGTTAACTATCCAAAGGATAGGATACTAAGACTTGTATATGATTTAGATATGAATGGATAACCGAGTATGCAGGTAATAGTGTGAGTGTACAGGAACTAGCGGCTGCAGTAAGGATCCGTTGGATAACCACTGCAATGATTAACATGGTTTAGCTGGCAATAAGTGATTTAACCCAAACTTTATGCAGTGAATCGCTTCACATTTTTTACGTCTGAAGATATATTGTGCGGTCGTAGCAAAGATATTAACAGTGTGGTTTAATTCAACAACAAGTTGAATTGGTAGTGTGTGACACCGACTCATTTACCGTGCACGCCTTAGTTTAGTTTGTCTAGATTTCTTTCACGGGAATGTCAAGGTTTAATATAAAAGTATTAATGCAACTAAAGCGTAATCAACTTCATAGTTACAATATTTACTCCTTACTGTAGCTAGACTGTCACATGATGGGATGGTGTAGGTTTTGGAGATCCTTGCATATTCCCATCCTAGAGTAAAGGCAGCTGTGAAGATGCCTACAATGATGGAAACCCTAGCTCCGGGGGCTCTTCTAATCTTCCCAGGCCATCCAATTAGCGTTTGTCCGATTAAAAAGCTACTCACCCCCCCGCCTGTGTTTTTTTCGGCCGATGGTGCAGTCACCTGGGCTCAGCGGACAGCTGCGGATGATGAATTGTTCATTTGTTCTCGTCTTGCTGGGGAAGGCCCCCAGGCCATTACACAGCATGGCATATGCACCGCAATTTTAAGCGAGCCCATCTCCGATTCAGATCAGAGCCGGAGCTGCTGATTTGATGTGCTTTGGAAAAGGAGGAGGAGGTCAGACAGGGTCAGATCTCAGGCCTTCGGCCCAGAGCTCCAGCCTGGGAACAGACACTGATTTCCCCTCCCTTGCTTCCTTCATCCTTTTCTCGAGAAACACCCATAATCCTGCTGTCACCGCTGACCAGAGAGGACAGAGATAAGGCGTGCAATTACTGTAGATTACAATCACACAGAGATAGAAATTGGTCTTTACCATATTATCCAAGTAAACACATATATTTCCTTTTAAATGAACCAAAGAATAGACAAAACCATATGATCGACTAGGTGATTTTATGGGTACTTGACCTAAGTGTCGACGACTACATGTCCAAGTGTAACACTGCCCACAAAATGCATGCATTTTTAACGCAATTTGTTAATTTTTAGTCAGATAAATGACTAATGCTCAAAAATCTGAACAACAAAAAAGCCTAATTTACATAATTTCCCACCCAATCTAATTAATCAGCCAAGACGTTAGTTCATTCCACAAACAAACTCGAGATAAATTTGGCTAGCAAGTAATGGATTTCAACACAGATGAAGTTAAAGCTACATAAACCTATTTTTTAAATAAATCGATCCATATTTACCCGACTGAAGCCGCGAGACTTCAAAATGGAGCTGTGGTATCATCTGTATCAACGCAGTGTAATCCAGTTCCCAGTCGTTAATGAAAATCAGAGAGAAAAGCTAATGTAGAAAGGGTGAAATTTTCATGCTTGATCTGCTGAAGCACTTGTCAAGAGGTTAAGGTGAAGGCCAATCTAACTAGAGAGCAGCTCGGATTAAAGTCTTTGAGATATGGATCTGAGGCCTCTCTGTCTCTGAGTACTGGGCTTAAGTATCATATCCGTGGACAGACAGATCGATATTCCTTTCTGCTTTTCTTTCTTTCTTTCTTTCTCTCGCTCTCGCCTCGAGTAGATTTCGGCAGGGCTTTCGTGAAGTCCCTCTCTCTGCCGTAACGACACAGTGGGAGCTTGAGCGTTTACATTTTTCTTCGATCACCTAGTAAATGAAGGACTGGTATTGAAAATGCTTGCTGGTTAAGAATAACGATAAACGCTTTATTTTCAGAGTGGGCTCCTCCAAACAGTACTCGAACGAAGTGAAAATTCAATACCGGGTAAAATTATGGTGCATTCATTATTGTAGTCCATTTATTGCAATGCAGACTTATTTTTCTTTGCTGTTAGTTTTTTAAGTAGGACGAATTTAAAAATGTCACGATTATCCAAACTTTAAAATCGTCTCAGATAATTCAAACGATATTAAGGTTATTGGATCATCCAACTGAAAAATGGTTGAAAACACATACAGTATAATGTTCCTTATTCCTTATAAGAACAAGAGCAGTGCTTTATTTTGAGCTGCTGTTCCTATTGTTACATGTGACAGCATGTAAAAGAATTATGATTTCATCATGTGAGGTTGGTGATATAGTCAGATTAAGTTTAAGGTTCAATGCCATGCAAGCTTTGTAAACATTAAGACGTCGCAATTCCTTAAATACTGAGTGAACAGGAAGTTTTTCAAAAGAGTTGAACACATCAATAGTGATGCGATGTTTTTAGAAATGTTATGTTTTTTGGTTTTATGTGGTTTGAGTTTGTTGATTTACAGTATGTATGAACATGTAAAAAGTCTTGGCACCCTTGCACTTCATTTCTTCAGATATGGCTTCCAAAGAGACATTTTTATTTTTTAATGTAGTCTTGAGGAATAGGTCTCTATTCTTCCCGAAGGACATTTTCAGTCCAGTCCCTGTACCTGAGCAATTCCAGAGGAAAGTGTTTTGTACTGTACGTTAAGTCACACACTGACCTAAGAATCATTCAAGAATTACAATAAAATAAAATAAAATCTAACTTAAGGGATGGATCAGTGAGAAACTGGTGCAGATGATGATCAGGCCACTGATTAGTATACAGTGGACACTGAAGCTGGTTGGGACAGACGAGTGGGGAAAAGAGGTTGCTGCTGAGGTTGTTCCATAAACGAGAAATTTTAACATAATATTTTAAGGTAGCGGCGGCGCGGTGGTGTAGTGGTTAGCACTGTCGCCTTGCACCTCCAGGGTCTGGGTTCGATTCCCCGGCCAGGCTCGATTCCCGTCTCTGTGTGCATGGAGTTTGCATGTTCTCCCCGTGCTTGGTGGGTTTCCTCCGGGTACTCCGGTTTCCTCCCACAGTCCAAAGACATGCAGGTTAGGCTAATTGGCGTTCCTAAATTGCCCGTAGTGTGTGATTGGGTGTGTGAGTGTGTGTATGTGTGTGTGCCCTGTGATGGATTGGCACCCTGTCCAGGGTGTACCCTGCCTAGTGCCCGAAGTCTCCTGGGATAGGCTCCAGGCCCCCCGCGACCCTGAACACAGGATTAAGCGGTATAGAAAATGAATGAATGAATGAATGAATTTTTTTATAATATGAAAAGAAAACAAGGGGAATGCGCTCAAAACATTTGCACAGTATGACTGTAAGTACCCAAAAGTGGCTACCAATTTCACACCAATGTTTAAATCAGTCAAATAAAAGTTAGCTTCCTTTACTAAATTCATTCATCTTCCGCTGTGGGGATTCACTTATCAGAACTGGCAATCAGAGCTCTCTCTCTCTCTCTCTCTCTGAACCACAACCAACCTGATTTAACATGCGATAAATTGGTCTAGTGAAAATTATTCAGCCATTGACCCTCAAACACATCCCAACAGCTGAAAGTCAGCCTGGCGTGTCAGGGCCCCAAATCCAACATAAGAACATATCATTAAAAAAACACTGGTGGTTTTTACTGTGACCACGTTTTTTTTTTTTTTTTGCTGAGTGTGTGTTTGCCACGTGACTCCGTTGAAGCAAACCTCGTCATGTTGTCACAATACAAAACTGCTTATTACTGCTGTCACGAGCCTGGTGTAGATTACAAGCGCGTGTTGTACATGTCATGTATAATGAGCTCCGTATCGGCGCTGCGCTTTCTGCAGCCTCGCTGCGACCACGGCAAGCTTTAACGGCCGTAACGAAGCTGTGAAGCCGAGTCAACGACACTCATGAAACCACAGCTAGAATAAACATGAGTGTAGATCCTGATGTGCAGCAGTGTAAAGATAAAACCAACTTGGGCAATATAGTACTTAGTTTGTTGTCACAAACCAGCAGCACAGATATGAATGCCATAGTGTAAATTTCCTGATCAGTGATGGAAGGAATCTCCAGTGGCAGGGTGGCATAGTGGGTAGAACTATCACCAGGGTCCAGGGTTTGATTCCCGCCTCGGTCTGTGTGAGTGGTGTTTAGGTGTTCTCCCTGTGCTTATGGAGTTTCATCTGGGTACTCTGGTTTCCTCCCACAGTCCAACGACATGCAGTTTAGACTAATCCTGAGATGGATTGGCACGCTATCCATCTCCTCATGCCCTAAGTCTCCTCGAATAGGCTCCAGGCCCCTGCAACCCTTTACACAGGATGATAGAGGATGATGAAGGTGAATGAAGGAGTCTCCAGTGTTAGCGCTTTATAAAAATCAGAGCATGACCTCTGTTTCAGACTAAACTGGTTGTGCAGAGAGAGAGAGAGAGATAAACTGGTGAATGAAGGTTTATAGATGTTCAAACATACATGATACAAACTTAGGGCAGTGGTGGCTCAGAGGGCTAAGGCACTGAGTTGCCGACAGAAAGATCGGCGGTTTGATCCCCAGCTCCACCAGGTTCCCACTGTTCGGCCCTTGAGGAAGACCCTTAACCCTATCTGCTCCAGGGGCGCTGTATCATGGCTGACCCTGCGCTCTGACCCCAGTTACGCTGGGATATGTGAAGAAGGAATTTCACTGTGTTGTAATGTATATGTGACAAATAAAGGCTTAACTTAACTTAAATGTAACTGTAAATGAATAAAACTTAGATGTGTTGCCAGTTATTAAATATGGCCAACTTGCTCTATGATAAAACATTTAAGAATGTGCTGTCATTCATTCATTCATCTTCTATACCGTTTTATCCTGTATTTAGGGTCGCGGGGACCTGGAGCCTATCCCAGGAGACTCTGGGCACGAGGCAGGGTACACCCTGGACAGCGTGCCAATCCATCGCAGAGCACACACACACACACACACACACATTCACACACTATGGTCAATTTGGGAACGCCAATTAGCCTAATCTGCATGTCTTTGGACTGTGGGAGGAAACCGGAGTACCCGGAGGAAACCCACCAAGCACAGGGAGAACATGCAAACTCCATGGAATGTGATGTCATATAGAAAATAACTTTTTTTTTTAGAATAATAACAATAAAAAAAATTAGGAATCATTTGGTGGCAGGTTAATACCTTTAGGTTAGGTTAGGAGAGAGAGAGAGAGAGAGAGAGAGAGAGAGAGAGAGAGAGAGAGAGAGAGAGAGAGAAATCACCTCCTGTGACAAACATGATGAGCAGAAAAACATCCCAGACCAGGAGATATTTTTCTAATCTTCAAAATAAATTGTTTACTTAGCATGGAAATTTCTTATCTTTAAGTACGTATACCTGGAAATGGCAGAATATTAAGATAACATAAAAGACTACTTGATGCCTAGTGTGCTTTTCTTCAAGTGTAGTTTATTATTCTTGTAATACATTTGAAAAAAAAATCAATATACAGTACGTGAATAAATTTTTTTTCATATGAGTGAGAAAGCCATAGAGAAAATATATGAATATATGGTGAGTGTATGAGAGAGAGAGAGAGAGAAACCTAAACCTCCTACAAAGTCTCTTTCATTGTGTGATCTTGTGGGTCACCATTCAAATGCAATTTCATGCTCAGAGGCAAAAATGCTGCTTGGCAGGGATGCGAGAAAAGGACATATAGGGATACAGAGAGAGACACACTGACAAAGAGTGAGAGAGAGAGAGAGAGAGAGAGAGAGAGACAGAGAGAGAGAGGGATCAGAGTGATAATGCATATACTCCAGCTCCCTCCTCTCTCCGCTCCCTGACCTAATTGGAACCAAACGTGCTCCTCGGGTAAAATTCTGAGGAACAATAACTGTCTTTCTTGGCCACTCGTGTTTACTCAGAGAGCGACGTAATGTTTCTGATTAATCGACACCGAGCCTATGATGTCACTCGAGCTCTGACCAAATCCGAGCAGCTGCTTTAAATAGACGTGATCAGGCCGTGCTTTGTCTTTCTCCCTGCCGCGCCGAATCACGACACTTCCATTAGTTCCTGTTGAAATTTCCAGCCACTGGCTGCCAGCAGATCTTCGGGACGCTCCTGTAGACTGTAACAGCGATGTATAAGAGGCTATTTTTACTGCTTTGTCTCTGTCGTGCAACAAAACTCTGAGCCACTTATACAGTACGGTATCAGAAAATAACTTTAGCTGCGTGGACCAGAGTTGGATTGGTTGTTCTCGATAAGTTGAGTGAAAAAGCATAAAAACTGTGCAATTCATAAAATTTAAGGAGTTAACTAACATCAGAATAGGTGTGGTCAGCAGTGGAGTTTGCATGTACTGTAGGTTGCATGTTCATGTGCATGTTCTTCTGGTGCTTGGTGGGTTTCCTCTGGGTTCTCCGGGTTCTTCACACAGACAAAAGACATATAGATTATGCTAATTGGCATCCCCAAATTCCCTGTAGTGTGTGTGTGTGTGTGTGCCCTGCAATAGATTAGCACCATGTCCAGGGTGTACCCGTGACTCAGGATAAGTGGTTTATAAGATGAATGAATGAATGAATGAGCATAAGACAAGAGCTAAGAAGCTGCGATCATGACGCACTCTATGACACAAATTGCAAAACTTGAAGCTGGTTACAAGTTTAAGGCTAGGCGGCGCGGTGGTGTAGTGGTTAGCACTGTCGCCTTGCACCTCCAGGGTCTGGGTTCGATTCCCGGCCAGGCTCGATTCCCGTCTCTGTGTGCATGGAGTTTGCATGTTCTCCCCGTGCTTGGTGGGTTTCCTCCGGGTACTCCGGTTTCCTCCCACAGTCCAAAGACATGCAGGTTAAGCTAATTGGCGTTCCTAAATTGCCCGTAGTGTGTGATTGGTTGAAACATCAATCGTCTAGAGAGCTTAAACCATCGCTGCATTTCATTACATGACGCTAGCCTCACAGCCTGTATCAGCGAGTCTATTACTAGATTCGGAATCTTCTTGAATTTTTGCTTTCTGTTCTTCAGTTGTTCTTTATATAGAATGAAACAAAACTTAGTCTTCCAGGACACTCAGGACACGATCCCCAAGTAATCCCCAGCCTTGTTATAACCCTACTTCCATTCAGAACATCTGTTGGCGTTGGTCTCTTGCGTTTCTCCAGACAAAGCAACCAACCAGACTCCAGATTGTCTGCTGAAACGAACATCAGATGTTTTAATTGCCGTTCTTAACTCATGATTTCGTCCTCTCGTGGTGCAGATGAACTCATGTCAGCTATGTTGATAAAACGGCAGATTATTAGTTCATCAAATTTGGGGCGGTAACAGTTACTTCTTCACAGCATTGCCGTCGCTGATCATTTTTCTGCAAAAGCACGCCCTTCTGTGTTTTATTCCTTACTCATATGCTAATCTCAAATGTAGAACATGCGTACACGGATATATTCTACACACTACAACAATAAGCTTCGTTCTCCAGGTTTCAACCTGCGGTGTCAGAAACAGCATCCAAAGTATCAGAATGGGAAAAAAAAAAAAACTCTGAATGTATTAAGAACATTCAAAATGATCCCTGCTCCCCCACTTAAACCAGCGAGGCTTATTAGCAGCTCAGGAGGTAAAGATGTTAAAGAAAGTGTGATGAAAGTTTGAAAAAGGCTCGCAGGAATAAAGCAGCTCTTAGAAGCGAGCGCACAGCGAGAATCCGCTTTAAGTGGAGGCACCGTCTAGTTACGCTCCCTTCAGAACCTATTGAACGCCGCGCCTAATAAAAAATGAAAGCATTACACTGGGCTGTAATTATGTTTTCACATATGGAGCTCGAGGCTTATGATGTGGCTTTTTAATATAAAAGTGCTGCCGCTTTAGTGCATTCCATGCATTGTTTATTCTATGTACAGGGTGCGTTATTTGTCTGCATTAAATCCAGAGAAAGTATTTATTTGGTGTGTTTTACATCCCTGTTTAACATGTTTTAATTATTTGATAAAATTGAATTTTAGGATAATGCTCATGATTCGACGCGATAGCTACAGTACATAAGCTCCCAAACGTTTAAAGAGGCTTGAATATTTCTTTTCAATTTTAAAAATATAAGTAAGCATTTAATATCACATCAAATGTTTTCTCACCTACAGTGGAGGCCAAAAGTATTAAGACAAAATACAGTATCATAGTGCTCTCTATCTGGCTCAAGTTCTCCAGGCTAATTAACTGAAAAACTGCTAAAAGCCTTCTTCTGGATCATCTCCAGACCGAAACCCAATAGAAAACTCTTGGACAGTGGTGAAGAAGGCAGTAGCAGTCAGGAAACCCAGGATCTTCCGCACATGATCTTCAGGAAGCGATCAAGTAGGCGTGGGATTGAGCGAGTGACAACAGAGGACTGCAGATGTTTTTTTTTTTTGTTTTTTTGTTGTTTTTTTACTCCATCTATGCCCATCTATGGATCCAGCAGGTTTTGAAGAACAAGAACAAATGACTTCATACAAAGTATTGATTGTTGTTAAATTTCTTTGCATAAAATAGCAAAATAATCATATTATTATTTTATTTTAAATTATTATTTTAATTTAAAAAATTGAGAATATCATTAAAACTTTCAATCAATCACCCATCAATTCCACTAACCTCCAGTAAAAAGGCAATCAATCAATCAACCAATCAATCAATCAATCAACCAATCAATCAATCAAAACAATAAAAGAAAAAATGAAACATAATTCTAAATGTATGCCTACAAACCATTGACTCCCGACTTAAAACAGAAAATAGATTTTAATAAATCAAAAATTATTACATTTAATTTAAATAATGAAAAAGCAGGATGAAGTAATAAAATAAAATAGAATAAAATTGTCAAAGGCCATGATTTTAGGGACAAATGACAATGTCAAAAAGGACAAAATGTTGCCAGCTCACGTACGTGTTGGCCCATTTTTTTTTCAAGAAAGTAAGATTAATAATTTTACTTATTTAAGATAAGGTCTTCTTAAAAGTATAAGATGATTTGCTAATAATCTAGTAATTTATCTCTAAATTTTTGAGTGGCCTTTGATATCTGTGTTGTCTATTAAAACAATAATGTAGATAATTATCAAGATAATTTTACTACTTAAAGATTTTCGTGCAGTTTTGTGCAGCTTGCTATAAAAAAAAACCCTCCACAACAGTGTATTCGGTTTTTGGTAAAAGCTGCCGGAGAAGCAGCAATTTGTTTACGTGTTTAATATCTCCAGCTAAGTTCAAGGACTAGCTATATGAGAAGTCAAAGCACACATGTGAAGCGTCTGAGGAGTAGCTGCTTGGCGAGGCTCTGATCTGTTTTCATGGCATGTTGATTAGGGGCTAGACAGTGAAAGTTATTTCACACAGTTTTTAAAGGCACATATTTTAGTGCCGGGTGAGAAAAAAAAAAAAAAAAAAAAAAAGAGGCTGCTTCTAAAAGAAGAACAGACAAGAGTGAATTTCCTGCATGACCAAACTTGTTAGATGTGCTGTGCCGCTTTTTTTTTTTTCAAAGCAAGCTGCATAAAAATGTACAGGTCAGAAGCTGGAAGTGATCAGTGAGTCTGTCTGTAATACATGGTCAGATCTGGAGCGTCCCCCCCCCCCACCTTTATACAGTACTTCTGGAACTGAAATAAATACGGTGCTCATATGCACGAGTCTCATTCAAATAGAAAGTTTTAGCATTTTACTGAAACTTTTTTTTTGTCCCGGTGATTTCGTATAAAGTCTGTGAAAGCTTGTGACAGCGAATGATCACCACGGCCATTTAAAAAAAATGTGATTACAAACAGATTGGATTAGAATCGCCCATTTTCTCGACAACTCGTTCGTAAGGAAATCGTGCGGTGGGCGTTTTTTTTTAATTATTATTATTTTTTATTTTTATTTTTTTAACGCAAATTCGCAAACTTTATCTCAGCAATTGTACCACATTGAAGCAAAAGAATACATTTGGTAATTTATTTAATTGTTTGAAAATGTAGCAGTTTTAAGAGCGGGAAAGTACACAAAAGTAGAGACACTCTAGGTAAAATAAGTAAAAGTAGAATCCTCCATGTAAATTTCTACTTGAGTAAAAGTACAAAAGTACTTTTAAAATATTTTAAATTTTAAAAGCTTAAAATTTTCTTGAGTATTAAAAAAATAAAAAAAAAAACTTGTGATAGTCTTTAAGTCACAGTAATATTCAGTAGTCTGTGTGTGTGTGTGTGTGTGTGTGTGTGTGTTTTGTCACTGTCTGCAACCACCTCCGCTTCATGTAAATGTGTGTAAACATGTAAAAAGGCCCATTTTTCCTTTAAATGTTCTCTTAAAAATAAGGATAATTTCTATGAAAATTGTTTGATTTACTCGATTACACAATCCATCAAGATTTTGGTTGTTCAATTTTCAGTACAGAATCGACTCACACTTTCTTTTTTTTTTTTTATAAACGTTAACATTTAAATGTTAGAGATCTTTAAAAAAATTCCTTTAAAATATACCATACATTTTGTATAAAATACAAACCACTTGATTTCTTCTGCAAATACTCACGTTATGCAAGAGTATTGCTTCTTTTTCCTCTGAATTTATAATAGCACTGCTGGACTGGAGTGTGGAGCAGAAGATTGGCAGAAAAAAATAGAAGATTATGAGACCTTCTCCAGGTTTTTAATGTTTATTAGATAATTTTAAGGAAATTTTTAGCTATAATCAGACAATAAACCTTAGTAGTAGAGAAAATATGTTTAAATCGAATAGACAGTCTATATACAGTACGATTGATACGGTAGTTGTGTATACTGTACTGTATAAAAAGTGAGGTGGCGGCGGCGCGGTGGTGTAGTGGTTAGCACTGTCGCCTTGCACCTCCAGGGCCCGGGTTCGATTCCCGGCCAGGCTCGATTCCCGTCTCTGTGTGCATGGAGTTTGCATGTTCTCCCTGTGCTTGGTGGGTTTCCTCCGGGTACTCTGGTTTCCTCCCACAGTCCAAAGATATGCAGGTTAGGCTAATTGGCGTTCCCAAACTGACCGTAGTGTGTGAATGAGTGTGTGTGTGCTCTGCGATGGATTGGCACGCTGTCCAGGGTGTACCCTGCCTCGTGCCCGAAGTCTCCTGGGATAGGCTCCAGGTCCCCGCGACCCTGAACACAGGATAAAGCGGTATAGAAGATGTTTGAATGAATAAAAAGTGAGGTATGTAACATGAAGTCACCCAACTCTGAACACTTCACTAAATTTTACTTCCAAACAAGATTCTTACTGAAACATTTTCTCAGCTACAACTTTCAGAGTGAGTTCAACATCAATGCTGATTCTTTACACACACGTCCTACACAGTGGTTTCTTTGTAATCAGTTAATGTACTACTTTTCATTTAAACTAAAAATGTTTGAGTGCGGTGTTATATCACATAACATAATTTACATGCGTATGAAATCTTGAAACCTGTTATTGCCAAATGCCTTGACATAATATATGAGACACACACACACACACACACACACACACACACACACAATTATCCCACACTCTCGTGCTAACATATAATTTCCTCATTATGCCACGACTGGGAAACTTTATCAGCATTTAATGGAGTCTATATTTAATAGTGGTCGCTATAATGGAATGATATTGATATGACGATCTAGAAGTGAGAAGATGGCAAGGATGCTGTCGATCTATTGCTACTTGAAAGAGTGTAATCTTAGCGCGGCGATATTATTCACTGGCTTCTAGATACATTATTCAGGAGGTTAAAGAATAACACTTGATCCGTCGCATCTGACAGAGCGCTGAATGAAGCTCCACCCACAAATTTACGGAGGCTTGAACACCGATTGGCTGGAACACTGGGGTGTGGCACGGTTTGTAGCACTTTAGTTAAAATTGTTTTGTTTTTACTTTCATTTTGTTTCTCTTTTTTAGGATTGTGCGCGAACATGATCTTTCTTCCATCCTACACCAGGAATATTCAGCTCGCAGGCCATAAGGAGATATTTGCTGAACTTGGAGAGAAACAAAATCATTTGTACTGTATTTGAAACAGAAATGTTGCTTCTTAAACCTACTGTAGATATGAAAACCAGACAACAACAAACGTAGATTTATCATGGGAGTGTAAGAAAAAAAAAATAGTTTTCTCAGATGTAGTGGATTAATTTGGACCACCCTTCAGAGGATTAGCGTGAGAGACACTTCTTGGAAGATCATAACATTACGTTACATACAGTCTGACGGCGGCGGTTACGCCCGTCTTCTTCCCTTCCATCGCTTCTGTATGTAGCCCTGACAAACATAACATTTTTGCAAGAGGCTCGTGTTTGGTTTTGGAAATGACTTAGACCTCGCTGGGTGGTTCTGTACGTACCCGTGCCGCGTGGAGCAGAAGAGGATGAATTACAGCCAGGCTTCAGATGCTTTAAAAAAAACGCAGTGTCGTAATGCTTACACGTACATTAGAAGTGTAAACTGTGAAGCAAGGAGTCTTTCTTCCACTGGAGCAGATGTAATCTAAACACACGCTACAGAAGCGGTAGGGAAGGAAAAAAAAGAGACTGTCAATGCACAGGAGGAGAGAGAGAGAGAGAGAGAGAGAGAGAGAGAAAAGAGGTCAGCGGTATGAGAGTGGCGGTGGCGTATGGCACTCATTATCTGTCCCTGATTAAAAGCAGGACTTTCTCCTCAGTTAGGACAGCTAGTACCCCTCTTGTCTCCACACAGAGAGAGAGAGAGAGAGAGAGAGAGAGAGAGAGAGCGACTGTAGAGTTCCTCCAAACCACAAACCACATTCATTTCTCAAGTCACAGTGTCTTATTTGGTCATATGTGTGCTCATGACTTCTGTGGTCAAAACAGTGCGCATGTGAAGGGAAAAATGTAGCGAGAGAGCAACGGCACAAGAGGCACGAGACGAGGAAAAGTGTATCCTGAAAAAGAGAAAGAGGAAAAAAGTTGCAGAAAAAGAGCCAAGGGTGTTACGATTCTTCCATTACTGGTGCTAGAAGCCTAATTATAAATAGAGCGAGCAGAAGGCTGTGGGTGTTCAATGTGTCTGTGTGAAAATGTGCTACAGACTCGGTCTCTCTCTCTCTCTCTCTCTCTCTCTCTCTCCTTCTCTCTCCATCCTTTTCCCTCCTGTCTGAAAACTTTTTTTTTTTTTTCACACATATCACTTCTGCTCACATTTTCGGCCTAATATGCCCATCCTGCTAATTCAGCAGTGTTGTAATCCCCCTATGACAGACCGAAAAGAATGAGGGGTGTTCACACGAGACAACCCAAGCTGGGGAAAAAAAAAAAAATCAGTTGCACAGTAATATTTTGTTTGTTTTTGTAATGCAAGGTTTTTTTTTTTTTCTTCTTCTTCTTCTTGCCAGTTATTTGTAATCTGGGAACCATATGCATGTTGGCCATCAGTGACAGAGTACAATTGTGTAGCGAAGACGGCGTGGCGCTCAGTGCTGAATTTATTAGCGATATTAAAGCAGGACCATCTGGTTAAAAAGCCAGTTCCTGTTTAAGCGCAATGCCGTGATCAGAGAGGCTAGACGGAGAAACCAAGCAGGTTAGAATTAAACCGAGATTCAGACCGGTGTTTTCATTTACATGGCTTACATGGCGCTGCGTATCATTATCAATAGGACGACACCCCGACGCCTCCACCCCGTCCCCAGGACACGGCGTTTTTGTAAAATAAAAATAGAAAAAAATCAATGATGTGACAGGTGCAAGAGTTAACTATTGTGTTAATGTTTTATTCCACTTATACCAAAACAATTTTACCATAAAGCATAAAATTTTTTAATCCATTCATAGTTTCATAGATTGAATCATTTTCATTCATTCATTTTCTATACCGCTTAATCCTGTGTTCAGGGTCGCGGGGGACCTGGAGCCTATCCCAGGAGACTTCGGGCACTAGGCGGGGTACACCCTGGACAGGGTGCCAATCCATCGCAGGGCACACACACATACACACACTCACACACTGCGGGCAATTTAGGAACGCCAATTAGCCTAACCTGCATATCTTTGGACTGTGGGAGGAAACCGGAGAACCCGGAGGAAACCCACCAAGCACGGGGAGAACATGCAAACTCCATGCACACAGAGACGGGAATCGAGCCTGGCTGGGGAATCGAACCCAGACCCTGGAGGTGCAAGGCGACAGTGCTAACCACTACACCACTGTACCGTCCTGTGTGTTTATTACATAATAATAATAATAATAATAATAATAATAATAATAATAATAATAATAATAGTCAATTAATGGTAAAGGTGAGGTGGGGAATTAAAATGAAATGGGTTAGAAATAAAATTGAAGAGAGTAGAATGTGCGGGTCAAGAGCAGTGTCCAGGTGGTGCTTTGTGTCACCAGCAGCCTGGAGCTGCGAGCAGAAGAATAGAGGTAGCAATCGCAGGTTCGTAGGCCATTAAGTCCAGAACTCGAGGCATAAAAGTCGAGGCAGAAGCAACATCTTAAAGGCGACTAAATCTCAAGAGCTGGGCATCACTGTGCAGGGAGCAGGGACGTGCCGAGGTAACTTTTATAGTTCATCAGCAGCTGACCTCAGGCAGGCCACCCAGTGGTGAAAACCCTCCTCAGGATTGAAGCCCAAAAGAGCACAGAACCACACTGTGGCATTCACAGCACGCCTTGTGCCATCTCGACCCCTGAACTGGCGATCTCACCACCTCTTATACTCTCGTGCAGTCAGAGCTTGTTAGTGTTGTTTTTCTCCTTATGACTGAGGAGTAAACAATTAAACACATAACACAAGGTTTGGACCAAATGGAAATGACAAAAGTTATCAAACAGATGTAAAGAAATGATAAAGCTTGGCTTTTTCTTCATGCTTTATCTCTTATACACTTTAATCTATTCCTTATGTCACTTGTTACGGCTCCGTGTTTTGTTTGATTTATTCGAGAAGCTGCTTGGAGACATTAAACAACTAACTTCCCCTTACCTGAGTAATTGATTTGACTCCGCCCCTGCTCTGCCTCTTCATTAACATAAACACCTGTTCTTAATTCAGACTCATTTCCATTTCCTTCAGTCCTCTGTTACAGCACTTCCTAAACACAACATATTGATTGTGAGTTTTCCTCTGATCACCGGTCTTGTGTGATCTCGACTTTTTCGCTCATTTGCTTTTTAGAAAAGCTTGAATGAAGCTCCTGCATGGGCATCCGACACGATTTCTGCACCTCTCATGTGGTGTGTATGATATTTTAAAGTGAACGGGGGAACACGGTATCACTACAGGATTTACAGATAGGATATTTTGACAGCTCTTGTCAGGCGTGCGTCACATAAATGAACTATGAGGTGCGTTTCGCCAAGACCCTTGAAGGAAATGTGTTCACACCTCTGTGAGTCACTTCCTAATTCAGGAAATCCTGTAACTGTCAAGTGTACTAATACACTAGTAGAGTTACTGCACATTTGCGCACATTTGCCCATGGTATGTTTATTTACACCTTCTTTAGAAAGTGTATACTTTACTATACTATACTATACTATACTATACTATACTACACTTTACTATACTATACTTTACTACACTATACTATACTATACTTTACTATACTATACTATACTATACTATACTATACAACACTTTACTATACTACACTATACTATACTATACTACACTATACTATACTATACTATACTACACTATACTATACTATACTATACTATACTACAGTATGTTATGCTAAGGCAGCTCAGGGCACAAACTGACCATCACACGACAGTGCATATAAAACTCAGAGTCTTTTGACTGATTGACTGACTAAAT
The DNA here is from genome assembly GCA_030522415.1 of Channallabes apus. Classification (NCBI taxonomy): domain Eukaryota; kingdom Metazoa; phylum Chordata; class Actinopteri; order Siluriformes; family Clariidae; genus Channallabes; species Channallabes apus. The sequence goes on along the minus strand of CM060116.1, from coordinate 4,555,181 downwards.
GGTCATTAATATATCTAATTCTGATATTCAAGTATAATTAAAATTAAAATATAATTGAATTCAGGTTTTATATAAGAGACCTAAATTCACAGATAATCCTGGCAAAGTAAAAATACTTATTAAGAATGACTATTTTGGAAATAATAAGTTGGTACGGGTTCATAAAAAAGATTACAATTATTATTTGAAAAAAGAAAGAGCTCTTGCAAATATAAAGTTGCAGAAAGATTCACCTGTGCATCAAACTAACACTGTGTCCAATATGTGTGTCCAAACTACAGTATAACACTGTGTCTAATACCTGTGCCCAAATTGAGCACTATGCCCAATATCTTTGTCCAAACTAACACTGTGCCCAATACCTCAAGTCAAACTAACACTGTGTCCAGAACGTGTGGTCATGCTAACACCGTGCTCAATACCTGTGGCAAAGCTAACACTGTGCTCAATACCTGTGGTAATGCTAACACCGTGCCCAATACTTGTGCCCAAACTAACCCTGTGCCCAATACCTGTGGTCAAGCTAACACTATGACCAGTGTCTGTGGTTAAACTAACACTGTCCCCAATATCTGTGCCCAAACTAACATCGTGCCCAATATTTTTGTCCAAACTAACAGTGTGCCCAATACCTCAAGTCAAGCTAACACTGTGCCCAATACCAGTGCCCAAACTAACACCGTCCCGAATATCTGTGTCCAAACTAACACTGTGCCCAATACCTCAAGTCAAACTAACACTGTGTCCAGCACGTGTGGTCATGCTAACACCGTGCTCAATACCTGTGGCAAAGCTAACACTGTGCTCAATACCTGTGGCAAAGCTAACACAGTGCTCAATACCTGTGGTAATGCTAACACCGTGCCCAATACTTGTGCCCAAACTAACACTGTGCCCAATACCTGTGGTCAAGCTAACACTATGACCAGTGTCTGTGGTTAAACTAACACTGTCCCCAATACCTGTGCCCAAACTAACATCGTGCCCAATATTTTTGTCCAAACTAACACTGTGCCCAATACCTCAAGTCAAACTCACAGTGTGCCCAACACCTGTGGTCAAGCTAACACTGTGCCCAATACCTGTGCCCAAACTAACACCATCCCGAATATCTGTGTCCAAACTAACACTCTGCCCAAACTAACACTGTGCCCATTTCTCTGATCAAACTAACAACGTGCCAATACCTGTGGTCAAACTAACACTGTGGCTAATATATTTGCCCAAACTAACACTAATGTACCACATCTATGAAGTAACAACTGTATAATACCTTCAATTCCGTTTTCAATCTTATTAATTCATATAACACTTTTAACAATTTTCATTGTTGAAAAGCAGACTTACACAATCAAAAGAAATTATGGACGTTTGTATGAATTAAAATGTTTAGATCTCCCCTCATGAGCAAACCAAGGGCAACAGTGCCAAGGAAAAACTCCCTGAGATGGCAATAGGAAGAAACTTTGAGAGCATCCAGTCTCAACAGGGAACCCAGCCTCATGTCCATTGGCTTCATGCCTTCGCTCACCAGAAATTCCATCTCATTTTCTCCTAGGTTGACTTGAACACCCCTTATACAAAACATAATTTGTATGAATGTTATAAAGTTGAGAAATTTGAGAAAGCTATAACAATTAACAAATTGCATCTAGCTTCACACGCTAGAATAAGTTAGAAGTTTAACAATTGGTAATATATATCGGTTTGAGGATCTAGTGCCGTTACTTTATGGAGTCACAAGCTTTTAATACGCAGTTTTGTCTATTAACTTGGCAACCCGTGATAAAGCAATAAGAAAGTTTGTTTAAAGGGTTTGTTAAACATTATTGCATGACAGAAACAAATGCACTTAAGGAAACAATTAAATAAGGTTATTGTTAAGTATATTAAATGGGGGGAAATTTTCCTAACCTGTAACATTTTGCTGTCTAAAATCAGGACTGTGGACAATTAGTGTTTGACAATCTTGGCTACGATATAATGACCGCGGCTTTGATTAAGAAACGCCACTGCGCAGGAGATCAGTGCCTCATATTCGCTGAAATAATAATCACACCCATGTTCTAGAAGCCCTTTGAGTCGCGGCCAAACATCTGACTTCACTTTAACACAAACGGGAGAATTGGTCCTCGAGTAGCGCTAACTCCGGAGCGCCGCTTGTTGAAAGGGTTCGGGGTAAAGTGTGTAGGAAATGTGCTGGATATGAAATGGAGACATTTTCTCATTTTGGAAAACGGAGAAGGAGTCTCCAGTGTCAGCACTTTGTAATGAAGTACGCTTTCCACATTTGTGTCCCAAAGTGAGACAAGTTATTTGTCTTATTATTATTATTATCATTAGGAATGAGTCTGAGAGAGGCTCGTTGGGGAACGGGTGTCCTGCGACATTAACTGCTACTGTAAAGGATAAAATAAAGTAGCATGTTCTTTATTAATTAATAAAATGCAAATGTTGGATGTACCCTCAGTCTTAGGTATACGCCTTTACGTAGGTATCTAGCACCTACAGTATAAAACTGGCATCTCGATGCAGTATTCATTTAATACCAGAGAACGCATGAAATCTGAGAGCTCTGAGCTCTTCTTGTAAACAAGTGGAGTAGATGCCAGAGCGTCGGAAAAAGACTGTTACACCAATATCACACTGGAAGGTTAAAAGACAAATATGGTTCCCTCTCTTTTTCTTCACAAGTGTAGGACGTGAGAAGAGAGAGAAGGAAAGAGAGAGAGAGAGAGAGAGAGAGAGAGAGAGAGAGAGAAAGTGATACCAGGGGACAGGAGCAGATGTGGTCCGGCTCGAACCTCAAGTCTCGCAAAGTCGACTCGGTCTGTATTCTGAGACGCGAGAGGAGGAGTGGGAGGAAGAGTGGAAGAGAGGGACAGGTGGAGCGAAAGAGAATGAAAGAGGGAGAGAAAGAGAGGTCGAAGGATGACTCCGAGCAGTAGTAAAAAGAAATAGCATGAAAAGATGTAATATACAAGAGGCGTTCAAGTCAAACCGGGACTGAATGCATAAAACGGATCAACTTTTACGACTTCAGGGACAGTACGGTGATGAGACTCTATATACTCTATATACTCTATATGTTTTAAGAAAGCCGTATGTTCGTTAATGACGATCCCGGTTAAGGTGGCTCATAGGTGAATAATCAGCCAGTGGAATGCCTGATTCTTGAAAATCGACGGATTACTTGTTGGCAACATGCAGAAGAGATGCTTCTATCTGTGGGAACTGTACACACAATCATTCACCCACACCACGTGCACGTTACAGTTATTGCCACAACCCTGTTTTCTCCATGTTAGAAGAATTAAAGGTTCCTGGGAGGCCAGAGTTTCAGGTGTGAAGCAGTACTGATGTACTGAGAAAGCATTATACTTCTATAGTATCCAAGCTCTAAGTACATTACTGTAGCAGGGGATTATATAGAGAAATAAAGTGAGTTTTCAGAAAAGTTTCAGATTGTGCGATTATGGGAAACGATGGAGTGATGTGATCAAGCAAAATCAGTGTTTTCCCTCCAGAAGTGCTTATTTGTTTTCTATAACACAACATTTTTTCTTGCTTATTCTTCTTATAAAAATTAAATTTTTCATGTAACATTAAAGAACACTAGATGATACTTTTTATGCATTTAACATCCAGAAAAAAAACTTCCTGTAATTACTTACAATATAGCAGCTATTAGGGAAATAGTGTTTTTTTTTCTCTTTTGATTTAATAAGAAATAAACATGATGCATATTATAAAGACAGCAGAAATGTTTTTATACATTTGCATTTTTTTATACATGCGAACCAAGTTTATGTGTTTTATCTGTTATTGATTAAGGGGTGTGTAATGGTTTGGAAAATAATAGCTAGGGTAAAAAAAAAAACATAAAATTCATAATATGTTGTTTTTGAGGAAATTTTATAACTGTTTGTATGTTATATTAAGAATTGTATTAAACTTAATTAAACTTCTTATTAAAGCATTTAATATTAATTTAATTAATCATAAAGTTTTTTTTTTTACATTTATTTCAATCTGAAATATTAGAACAAGCTTTATTATTATTATTGTTATTGTTGTTATTATTGTTGTTATTATTATTATTATTATTATTATTATTATTATTATTATTACTCCTACTACTAATTTTATTTGGTTATAATTTTTTTTTACTAACAATAAAGCAGCACAATAAAATCCACAACAAAGTAACCAGGTAAAAACAAAAACAAAAAAGCAGTAAAGTATAATTGAATAATTGAAGTTAATTTTGATTTTATTTCTTTTCGAGTTTGGTATTGGTATTTTAAATGAAGCAATTTATTCTTCTTAAATAAAAAGTGTCGAAATTTGAAGAGCGTGTTCACGGCACGGTTAAAAGACTCCTCTAATCTTCTGAGACGTGGGTCAGATTTTGACTTTAGAACAAAAGGTATCTTTACCCACTGGGATGGTCTTTAGTTCTCTGAGCGAAGAGTTAAAGTCAAGTAGCTGATATTAGAATAACAAAGGCATGGAGCTGTGATTTGAGATGGATGAGGTTCACTGGTTCATATGAGTGAAATCCTGCGGTACGGGGGCCAGGAGATTAGACAAGTCCAACGTGATCATGAGTAATTGGTTATCTCACCTCAGAACGCCTCGGAGAGAATTATCCACCCGTAAGCCTGCGGATGCTCTTAAGTGGACTGCCACTGAAGAGCAGGAAAAGTTTGCAGGCTTTGAAACGAATCGGTGATGAAAGAGAGACGGAGAGACGGAGACAGCTCGGGCGTTCAGGTGTGCTCATTTTTTAACGCTCAACTTTTCTCTCTGACACTCGGTGAGAGGAGAAAAAATCAGCTCTCACAGTGCTGTTATGGAAAACTTTTTTTTTTTTTTTTTTCTTCACTAAACTCCAGGATGTGGGAAAATGTGCGATTGTTAGCATACATATCTCTGTGGGGTGTTTATTTACTGCACCATTTTTTTTTTCCTTTCCTGGTTTTCCTGAACTGTGAATCCTGTTCCATTAACACACACAAGGGGGAAAAAAAGAAATATATAAAAAAAAGACTTACCGAATTACGTATCTGAGTAATTTAATGAACCGGCGCCTAATTTAATCAATATTAGAATATCTGCCAATTAGCAGCATTATTTCGGCAGCATGTGAAAATCAGGATGCCGCTAATTTATCACTTCTTACTGTTAGCATTACAAACGTGATAACAATGGGTAATTTTTTTGTATTTCCCGTTTCAAATTATAAAGTGGGGTAGGGGGAGGAGAGATCCTAATTAAGCTGCATTGGAAGTGTTGATGAGGTTTAACCGGCGAAATTAATTAAAAGTTTTGTAAAGATTGGAATCATGACATTTTGAGTATTTAATCAAAACGCATTTCACAATTAATTAAAGCCTCATTTGCATATATATGTTAATTCGCAGGGAATCGGGTTTCCATCCCATCAGCGGATTTAACATCGCATCATAAGGAAGACGTTAGCACTTTGTGCGATAGCCGCGCGTCAGGATCAAGATCGTGTCAATACCACATCGTGGTGGATTCCGTATTTGAAGTTTGACCTGCAGGAAATCAGTTCCAACTCTGTCTTTCAATTTACAATCAAAATCTGTAAAAAAAAAAAAAAAAAAAAAAAGAAATCGTACCTGATTGATAATAGCTATAACTCGTGATCCGAATTGTTTAAAAGTATGCATTATGAATTCAAATGTAAATGTAAATATAAAATTTTAATTTTTTACATTTTAAACTTCTTCTTATTTTTGTATATATATCTTTAAACTAGGTGATTAACACTGGCACCATGCACCGCCAGGGTCCAGGTTCGATTCCCACCATGGGTCTGTGTGCTTGGTTGGTTTCCTCCGGTTCCTCTGGTTTCCTCCCACAGTCCAAAGACATGTAAATTAGGCTAATTGGTGTTCCCAAATTACCCATAATGTGTGAGTGAGTGTGTGTGTGTGCCCTGTGATGGATTGGCACCCTTTCCAGGGTGTGTCTCACCTCGTACCCTAAGTCTCCTGGGATAGGATCCAGGCCCCGCTCTATTAGGTATTAGGATATTAGGTAAATGATGAGTGGGTGAGTGAGTGAGTAAATTAGTGAGCGAGTGAGTGCGCGAGTGAGTGAGTGAGTAAATTAGTGAGCGAGTGAGTGAGTGAGTGAGTGAGTAAATTAGTGAGCGAGAGAGTGAGCGAGAGAGTGAGCGAGTGAGTAAATTAGTGAGTGAGCGAGTGAGTGAGTGAGTAAATTAGTGAGCGAGTGAGTGAGTGAGCGAGTGAGTGAGTGAATAAATTAGTGAGCGAGTGAGTGAGTAAATTAGTGAGCGAGTGAGTGAGCGAGTGAGTGAGTAAATTAGTGAGCGAGTGAGTGAGTGAGTGTAAATTAGTGAGTGAGTGAGCGAGCGAGTGAGTGAGTGTAAATTAGTGAGTGAGTGAGCGAGCGAGTGAGTGAGCGAGTGAGCGAGCGAGTGAGTGAGTAAATTAGTGAGTGAGTGAGTGAGTGAGTGAGTAAATTAGTGAGCGAGTGAGTGAGTGTAAATTAGTGAGTGAGTGAGTGAGCGAGCAAGTGAGTGAGTGAGCGAGTAAAGTGAGCGAGCGAGTGAGTGAGTCAAAGAGTGTAAATTAGTGAGCGAGTGAGTGAGTGAGTGAGTAAATTAGTGAGTGAGTGAGTGAGTGAGTGAGCGAGTGAGTGTAAATTAGTGAGTGAGTGAGTGAGCGAGTGAGTGAGTGAGTGTAAATTAGTGAGTGAGTGAGCGAGCAAGTGAGTGAGTGAGTGAGTAAATTAGTGAGCGAGCGAGTGAGTGAGTGAGTAAATTAGTGAGCGAGTGAGTGAGTGAGTAAATTAGTGAGCGAGTGAGTGAGTGAGTAAATTAGTGAGCGAGTGAGTGAGTGAATTAGTGAGGGAGTGAGTGAGTGAGTGTAAATTAGTTAGTGAGTGAGCGAGTGAGTGAGTGAGTGAGTGTAAATTAGTGAGTGAGTGAGCGATCGAGTGAGTGAGCGAGCGAGTGAGCGAGCGAGCGAGCAAGTGAGTGAGTGAGCGAGTGAGTGAGTAAAGTGAGCGAGTGAGTGAGTGAAAGAGTGTAAATTAGTAAGTGAGTGAGCGAGTGAGTAAATTAGTGAGCGAGTGAGTGAGTGAGTGAGTAAATTAGTGAGCGAGTGAGTGAGTGAGTGAGTGAGTGAGTAAATTAGTGAGCGAGTGAGTGAGTGAGCGAGTGAGTGAGTGAGTGTAAATTAGTGAGTGAGTGAGCGAGCAAGTGAGTGAGCGAGTGAGTGAGTAAAGTGAGCGAGCGAGTGAGTGAGTGTAAATTAGTCAGTGAGTGAGTGAGCGAGTGAGTGAGTAAATTAGTGAGTGAGTGAGTAAATTAGTGAGCGAGTAAGTGAGCGAGTGAGTGAGTGAGTAAATTAGTGAGCGAGTGAGTGAGTAAATTAGTGAGCGAGTGAGTGAGTGAGTGTAAATTAGTGAGTGAGTGAGTGAGCGAGCGAGTGAGTGAGTGAGTGTAAATTAGTGAGTGAGTGAGCGATCGAGTGAGTGAGCGAGTGAGTGAGCGAGCGAGCGAGTGAGTGAGTGTAAATTAGTGAGTGAGTGAGCGAGCGAGTGAGTGAGCGAGCGAGTGAGTAAATTAGTGAGCGAGTGAGTGAGTGTAAATTAGTGAGTGAGTGAGCGAGCAAGTGAGTGAGTGAGCGAGTGAGTGAGTGAGTGTAAATTAGTGAGTGAGTGAGCGAGTGAGTAAATTAGTGAGCGAGTGAGTGAGTGAGTGAGTGAGTGAGCGAGTGAGTGAGTGAGTAAATTAGTGAGCGAGTGAGTGAGTGTAAATTAATGAGTGAGTGAGCGAGCAAGTGAGTGAGTGAGCGAGTGAGTAAAGTGAGCGAGTGAGCGAGTGAGTGAGTAAATTAGTGAGCGAGTGAGTGAGTGTAAATTAGTGAGTGAGTGAGTGAGCGAGCGAGTGAGTGAGTGTAAATTAGTGAGTGAGTGAGCGATCGAGTGAGTGAGCGAGTGAGTGAGCGAGCGAGCGAGTGAGTGAGTGTAAATTAGTGAGTGAGTGAGTGAGTGAGCGAGCGAGTGAGTGAGCGAGCGAGTGAGTAAATTAGTGAGCGAGTGAGTGAGTGTAAATTAGTGAGTGAGTGAGCGAGCAAGTGAGTGAGTGAGCGAGTGAGTGAGTGAGTGTAAATTAGTGAGTGAGTGAGCGAGTGAGTAAATTAGTGAGCGAGTGAGTGAGTGAGTGAGTGAGCAAGTGAGTGAGTGAGTAAATTAGTGAGCGAGTGAGTGAGTGTAAATTAGTGAGTGAGTGAGCGAGCAAGTGAGTGAGTGAGCGAGTGAGTAAAGTGAGCGAGTGAGTGAGTGAGTGAGTGTAAATTAGTGAGTGAGTGAGTGAGCGAGTGAGTGAGTGAGTAAATTAGTGAGCGAGTGAGTGAGTGAGTAAATTAGTGAGCGAGTGAGTGAGTGAGTGAATGAGTGAGTGAGTGAGTAAATTAGTGAGTGAGCGAGTGAGTGAGTGAGCGAGTGAGTGAGTGAGTAAATTAGTGAGCGAGTGAGTGAGCGAGTGAGTGAGTAAATTAGTGAGTGAGTGAGTAAATTAGTGAGTGAGCGAGTGAGTGAGTGAGTAAATTAGTGAGCGAGTGAGTGAGCGAGTGAGTGAGTAAATTAGTGAGCGAGTGAGTGAGTGTAAATTAGTGAGTGAGTGAGCGAGCAAGTGAGTGAGTAAATTAGTGAGTGAGTGAGCGAGCGAGTGAGTGAGTGTACATTTACATTTAGGCATTTGGCAGACGCTCTTATCCAGAGCGACTTACATTTTCATGTCATTACACATCTGAGCAGTTGAGGGTTAAGGGCCTTGCTCAAGGGCCCAACAGTGGCAACTTGGTCGTTGTGGGGTTTGAACCTGGGATCTTCCGAACCGTAGTCCAATACCTTAACCACTGAGCTACTCCTGGCCCACAGCGAGCGAGCGAGTGAGTGAGTGTAAATTAGTGAGTGAGTGAGCGAGTGAGTGAGTAAATTAGTGAGCGAGTGAGTGAGCGAGTGAGTGAGTGAGTGAGTGAGTGAGTGAGTGAGTAAATTAGTGAGCGAGTGAGTGAGTGTAAATTAGTGAGTGAGTGAGCGAGCAAGTGAGTGAGTGAGCGAGTGAGTGAGTAAAGTGAGCGAGCGAGCGAGTGAGTGAGTGAGTGAGTGTAAATTAGTGAGTGAGTGAGTGAGTGAGTGAGTAAATTAGTGAGTGAGCGAGTGAGTGAGTGAGTAAATTAGTGAGCGAGTGAGTGAGCGAGTGAGTGAGTAAATTAGTGAGCGAGTGAGTGAGTGTAAATTAGTGAGTGAGTGAGCGAGCAAGTGAGTGAGTGAGCGAGTGAGTAAAGTGAGCGAGTGAGTGAGTGAGTGAGTGTAAATTAGTGAGTGAGTGAGTGAGCGAGTGAGTGAGTGAGTAAATTAGTGAGCGAGTGAGTGAGTGAGTAAATTAGTGAGCGAGTGAGTGAGTGAGTGAATGAGTGAGTGAGTGAGTAAATTAGTGAGTGAGCGAGTGAGTGAGTGAGCGAGTGAGTGAGTGAGTAAATTAGTGAGCGAGTGAGTGAGCGAGTGAGTGAGTAAATTAGTGAGTGAGCGAGTGAGTGAGTGAGTAAATTAGTGAGCGAGTGAGTGAGTAAATTAGTGAGTGAGTGAGTGTAAATTAGTGAGTGAGTGAGCGAGCAAGTGAGTGAGTAAATTAGTGAGTGAGTGAGCGAGCGAGTGAGTGAGTGTACATTTACATTTAGGCATTTGGCAGACGCTCTTATCCAGAGCGACTTACATTTTCATGTCATTACACATCTGAGCAGTTGAGGGTTAAGGGCCTTGCTCAAGGGCCCAACAGTGGCAACTTGGTCGTTGTGGGGTTTGAACCTGGGATCTTCCGAACCGTAGTCCAATACCTTAACCACTGAGCTACTCCTGGCCCACAGCGAGCGAGCGAGTGAGTGAGTGTAAATTAGTGAGTGAGTGAGCGAGTGAGTGAGTAAATTAGTGAGCGAGTGAGTGAGTGAGTGAGTGAGTGAGTGAGTAAATTAGTGAGCGAGTGAGTGAGTGTAAATTAGTGAGTGAGTGAGCGAGCAAGTGAGTGAGTGAGCGAGTGAGTGAGTAAAGTGAGCGAGCGAGTGAGTGAGTGAGTGAGTGTAAATTAGTGAGTGAGTGAGTGAGTGAGTGAGTAAATTAGTGAGTGAGCGAGTGAGTGAGTGAGTAAATTAGTGAGCGAGTGAGTGAGCGAGTGAGTGAGTAAATTAGTGAGCGAGTGAGTGAGTGTAAATTAGTGAGTGAGTGAGCGAGTGAGTGAGTGTAAATTAGTGAGTGAGTGAGCGAGTGACTGATCGAGTGAGTGAGTGAGTAAATTAGTGAGTGAGTGAGTGAGCGAGTAAGCGAGCGAGTGAGTGAGTGAGTGAGTGAGCGAGCGAGTGAGTGTAAATTAGTGAGTGAGTGAGCGAGTGAGTGAGTAAAGTGAGCGAGCGAGTGAGTGAGTGAGTGAGCGAGCGAGCGAGTGAGAAAGCGAGTGAGTGAGTGAGTAAATTAGTGAGTGAGTGAGTGAGCGAGTGAGTGAGTGAGTGAGTAAATTAGTGAGCGAGTGAGTGAGTAAAGTGAGTGAGTGAGTGAGTGAGCGAGCGAGCGAGTGATATCTTTTAATTATTAGGAAACAAAATTTCATCCACCCACTTTTTATTTGGGCCTCTTTAATATTTCTAATCAAAAATGTAAATTTTTCATGAATAAATATATTCTGTCATGTGTATTACTTCAGAAACTAGTTGCATTTTAAGGTTTATGGGCTCAATAAACAAACAAATAAACAAACAAACAAATACAAGAAATATAACAAAAACCTTCAATGTCACATGTTGCGGATGACAAAATGCATTTTTTTTTAAACTTTTTTTTCCCTTTTAAAGTAATTGGTATACTCATATTTATTTATGGAATTTTAAAGCTTTAAAGTCTCGGCCTAAAGCGCGGAGGTCAAGTTTTGTAATGCATGTTTTATTGTGTTTTATTTTTTAATTCATGTGATTATTAGCAGTTAGTTGTATTTTAAATATAAATTAATAGTGAATATATAAATACATCTAAATATAAATAGTCTTATAATGAAAAGACAGAATAATTAATAAATTCACCATAGTGACTATTGTTAATTTATCTCCTACAGTACCAGCATTCTCTTCAAATTATTATTTTTTTTAATTATAGTTAGTTCGTTTGGACTATAAACTTCTAAAAGTGACAGAGGGACAAAAATTAAGAACTAAACATTAACTTTTTTAATTTATGTTTTTTGGACTATTATTATTATTATTATTATTATTTAATTAATATATTTTTTAAACAAAATGCACTACACATAACTTCATGGAATTTAAATTTGAACATATTTTTTGATGTGGCACATTTATTAATAAGGGTGTAAATATAAGATAATGATCTATAACATACAATTTTGCATGTGTGTGTGTGTGTGTGTGCGTGTGTGTGTGTGTGTGTGTGTGTGTGAGAGACAGGGAGATGTGTGAGTTTGTGCTTACTGCGCTGATGACTGCCTCGAGTTCACAGTTTCACACTCGCACGTCCAGCATCCAGCACGTCAACACGACATCACGCTGAGTGTTTAGAAGGTAAATTGGCTGTAAGGAGTGAGTGTATAGATGAGACGTATATATGCTGAGGTCTTAAGAAATGAAGTGAGAAAAGTGATACAAGTGTGAAACATCCTCAGTGCGGCCATTTTAACACATGTAGAGTATATCGTACACTGTGGATGGAACCCCACTGTGGGGGGTGCCAATATTTTTTGCATAGTGGAAAACTTTCTACAGTTATTCAGTGTGTGTGTGTGTGTGTGTGCGTGCGTGCAAGACATAAATGATGTATGTGAAGAGTCGGTGTACTGTACAGTATGTGCGGGTTTCATGTGAACTATCTGTGTGTGTGTGTGTGTGTGTGTGTGTGTGTGATGTCTTGATGTATGATGGTGTGTGTGGGTCATGTACAGTATGTATGATGACCGTTTTTGGTTTAAAGTATGAGAGATGGTGGGACATACAGAAACGCGTGCACACACACTCACACACACACACACACACACACTCACACCCACAAATTTCAGTGACTGACAGCAAAGAAAAGCACTGAAGTTCTTCCACTTTGTCAGTGTCATCATACTGCCCTCTTTTGTCTGTGTGTGTGTGTGTGTGTGTGTGTGTGTGTGTGTGTGTGTGTGTGTGTGTTACTCACAACACCATTTATCGCCTGAACGCATGGATTCATGTTTTTATAGCGATGTGGGTTTTTCAGACATGATGTCACGTCACACACTTTATACTTTTGGAAAGGGGGGCGGGGGGGGGGGGGGGGGGTGAGGACGCTTTTAAAAATTTTATATATCTTTTCTTTACTTCAAAATTACAATTTATAAATACAGTTATATCATTACATTTCTTATATATTATTGATATCCATAAGTATTGATTGACAGTGATACAATAAGTTTTGTATTTTCACCTCTGGACACATCTGTACTGTACATGAGAACCACTGGATCTGAAATGCAGCATTAAGATGTGATTAAAGTGAAGACTTTAAGCTGTAGTTCCTGAGGTTTAAGAAAAGTACTTGCATTGAACAATTGGAAGTCACAGCCATGTTTTATCAAGTCTCTCCATTTTCTCAGGCTCAAAAGTAACTGGACAACTGACTGATGAGCAGTTTGACTTTAATTATTTTATGACAAATTAAAGTGTAGAATTTGCATTTATTAACTTAAAGGGAACTCTAATTATGCGATTAATTTCAATTAGATTTCATTTATATAGAAATTTTATTTATATACAGAATCAAAAGCAAATAAGGGGAAAACTCCCTGAGATGTCAATAGGAATGAACCTTAAGGAAGACGACACTGAAGATGGAACCCATGGGAGATAACGGATAGCAGGGATTGTTTTTCAGTCACACTGTGTGTTAGGTACCTGTGAAGTTTAATATAACTAAAGAGGTGTTGATACCAGTGAAGAAGACCATCATTAGACTGGGAATAATAAAATTAAAACAAACAAAGTAATCACACACACGTACCATACACTTATCAGAGATATTGAAGAAACTGTAGACTTGGCCAAATCAACAACGTTGTACTTTCCTAAAGAGAAGGAACACATGGTGAGCTCAGCAACACCAAAAAAGTGCATCTCAGATCTCTTCTCCTCTTCACCCTGGAGAAGGAAAAATATAAAAGAAAATTAAAGCTTTATGAGCTTCCACTGTGGTGGGCCGAAAAGTTGTCGGTGTTCAGATACTTATGGACTTGACTGTGTATAAAGTCACTTAACTCTTTTATTATTATTTAATATAAGTTTTTTTTCCCCCTAATATGCATTATGAACAGGCATAAACAGGTCAACATTAACCCGGTTAAGATACAGCGCCTGACTGTGCATTGCTGTGGAGACAGAGCTGTAAGGGCAGCAGTGGGTGTTATGAGAGGAGAAGAGCGCCTCTAGTGGAGAGCCGAGGAACTGATTTGGCAGCTTCTGTGTGTGTTTGGGCCAAATCCACACATCAGATCAGCAAAGCATGAATATCACATGTCAGAGTATTAATGCTTTACTTATCAAAGTGTGACATCACATCGCATCACATCACACACACACGGGCGCACACACACTCACACACACACACCAACACACACAGACGCGATAAAAAAATATGAACTCTTCCTATAAATCCGTTTAATATGTGTTATATCCTATAAATATATTAATTACTTGTTAAAGACATCATTGTTCATGTGGTTATACTGTAAGTATTTATGAAATGTTTACATTACAGCTTATAACAATGTTGATAATATATTTAGACGTATTTCTGTGCACTGTTTAAAACAGAATGCATTGAATCCTGTGTTAAATTCTTATCAAATTATGAATGAATTAATTGTTACAATATTTATGAAAATACTTTTGCAATAAGTATTGAATATATCTCTTAACAATTTATACATGAATTATTAATGAACACTGTCATCATTATATTATTGTAACAACATGTGTAATGCCTTATATGGATGCATTATAAGATGTAATGTACAGCACATTAAGACACCAAGCACTTAGAAATTGTTGCAGAATTTTCTTTATAAGATATATTGTGTTATAATGGTATTATTGCATTGTAAGAACACTTTATAAAGTTTACAATTTATTTTAATACATTATTGTAAAAATGTCTAAATGCAATATTACACCATATGAATATGTTCATGGTTGGTTGTGCATCAGTTGAAATGAACAACACTGATCAACAATCACAGGATCATGGGTACCCAAGGCTCCTCAACGCCAGCGTGGACCAAAGGCCACCTTGTATATCATCCCACAGAAAAGCCAATGCAGCACAACCCTGTGGTCATGATACTGTAGAAAGGCAACAGAACGCCCAGTGCACCACTGCATCCATGGGCTCAGTCAGCAAACACCCCAAGATCTCTGATCCAGCCTTCAAACTCCACAGATCCCAATCTGATTGAGCATCCATGGGACAAACAAGTCTGACCCAAACCCAGAGGCTGGACCCAGCAACCTGCAGCACCAAAGGGACACCACTTCACACCTCCAGCAGACCTGCATATCCAATCCATAAAAGCCCAGAGCCAACCTCGTAAATAACACAAGGGGAACCCAAAACTTAGGCGGTTTTAGTGTTAGGGTGGATGATTGTACGTATGTACAGTGGCTTGCAAAAGTATTCGGCCCCCTTGAACTTTTCCACATTTTGTCACATTACAGCCACAAACATGAATCAATTTTATTGGAATTCCACGTGAAAGACCAATACAAAGTGGTGTACACGTGAGAAGTGGAACGAAAATCATACGTGATTCCAAACTTTTTTTTTTTACAAATAAATAACTGCAAAGTGGGGTGTGCGTAATTATTCAGCCCCCTGAGTCAATACTTTGTAGAACCACCTTTTGCTGCAATTACTGTACAGCTGCCAGTCTTTACATAACCATCCACTTGCAGGTCACGTGCATTTCCATGACTTTTGGACATAAGTTTTTTTTTTTTGTTTCTTTTACCTGTAAAGAAAAACCGAACGGTTTGGCCTGAATCACTTCGAGCAGCGGAAGTAAAAGCCCCTCTGTAGTGTTTCTCGTTGCGCCCAACCCAACATACATTCGACAACAATACACTCGTCAGACAAAAGCAGCCGTTCTCCGCTGTCAAGATAACACTCGAGTCCCTATTGTAATGCCACGGGCTATTATACACGTGCACAGACTCTCTGCGGTTTACAGTCCCTCATCGACACAAAGGCAGAAAGGAGATGGGGCAGAACTGGATGGCACGCTCGCTTTAACGTTTGCGCTTTATTTGTATTTGAAAATGACTGATCTGTTAAACAAAAGGAAGCTCTTCACAACAGATTGTGATGGCTTTAATGAAAGCCACTTGCTCCAAAGTTTTTTTTTTTTTTTTTTTTAAAGATTGACAATTCTACGACAAGCTATCCGAGCCTATTATGGTTTTTAGGGAAATCTTATAAAGGTTTTTTTTTTTTTTTCCTTTTTTCCAAACTTCTTAGGACTTTCTACAGCAGGTGTCAGTCACGGAAATTACAGCAGACAGAACGTAAAAAAAAAAAAAAAAAATGCAGGTCTTTAGAAAAGTATAACCGCACCGACTTGCCTCCCTTAACCCCCCCCCCATACCCCTCCCCCACACTCCCACCACCACCACCACCATCATCATCAGCATCCGTCTTCAGCAGCACTGCGTCTGTGGTCGAACAAACCAAGCTTCCCCTTCGTGTTAGAAAGTGAGTAAGACATAACCCTCCATCTGTGTTTTTTTTTTCCCCCTCATGTTTTAAATTCATTTTTGCTAAAAGACACAAAAACAGACACACACGCACACAGTGATGACATTTGAGGTCGGAAAGACGAGTGGTTCACGAGCGGTTTAAATTCTCACGTGCGATCTATGAGAATGACCTTTCGAATGCTGCCATTAGGCCAGGAAGTGTTTTAATTTCTTGATAACAAAGTTGTCGATTTTGATTGGTCAGATGGTGTTCCACCATCATTTCATGTACTGTATGATCCACAATCATAACTGCAACTGTAAATGAATAAAAACGTTTGAGGAGTCTTTGTTGAACTGATAAAATGTCTTAATTGTTATCAAATCGTTGTAGTATAAGAAAAATCAAGACACACTAGGAGGATCAATCAGTGCATCACACCAAAAAAGGCCTTGAGTCTTTAAGCCTACACTAAGTGAAGATGATTTATGTATCATATTCAACATAACATATTAACATATTTAAATTAAGAGCAGAATTTTCCAGTTAAGTAAAATCTGTTTATATGTTTTAATTAAACCCACTGAATAAAAATTAAGTACATTTACAAAGTTATGAGTCCAACTGGGACTTTTAATTATGCAAAATAACAGAACACACATTTTATTTCTCTATATAAACCCCTGTTACACTAATGCACTTATCCCAGTGTCTCTCTAGTGCTTGGACACCATCAAGGTAGAAAGTTTTCTCAGTACGCCAGAGCTATGTCTGAATGCCGGGAACTTCTTTAATGGCAAAAAAAAAACACTGGTTTGATCAGCAAAGGTTTTGTGTTTTTGCAGCACGATCTCATACGGCCCAGTGCACCACTTGATCGTTATAGGAACTCGGCTTGGAGTTATCGTCACATCCCTTGTACAGTACAATCTTGCCCTTGCTCCAAGCCATTTCAACATATTTGGAAAAGCTATTAAAGGAGTTCCTGGGAGGCCGGTGTTTTAGACATCCTGGTTAGGATCCTGGTTTTGTTGTACTGAGAACATGTTCTACCTTGATGGTGTCCAAGCTCTAGTGAAACTCTAGGATAAGTCCATTAATGTAGCCGGGGATTATATAAAGAAATAAAGGGAGTTTTTACTCTCATTTTACTGTGTTCTGTTATTCTGCACAGTCAAATTATGACTTCTGTCATATTTTAAACTGGTGAAATAACTATATTGAATTTTTATTTTATGCACAAACAAAAGTCTCAGGTTGACTTGAGGACTACTTGTGATTTATTTTAGCAAAATAAACATAATGCTACACAATGCTGAAATATATGTTTTGAGTGTACAGTAGATGTCCCATTGTGTTTTATTCCTTACTTAGCATGTTTTTGTCATTTTATCAGACAACTTGACAACATGAATATCATCAATATGTACGTTACTCATTTATTATTTTAACAACAATTATGGGATTTTTTTTCCGTCTGAATTATTTTAATGCCACACTAATACAGTACTTGAATAAAACTATTTAGTAAGAAAATGGAAAGCATAATAATAATAATAATAATAATAATAATAATAATAGTAATAATAATAATAATAATAATAATAATAATAATAATAATTGGGTCATAAATATTTGCAGACACTTAAAATATGTGTTACTTAAAAGTTCTTCTTAATGGTCCACCTTATGGGAACACTTAAACATCTAACAGAGTGTTTCCCCTTTGGATTGGGTTCCAATTATCTCCAGGTTTTTTTTTTTTTAGAAGGACAAGAATCCTTAATGATATCCAATAGATCTTTAAAGAACTTTTTTTCTAAGAGTATACCAGACAGGTTGTAGCTATTAAGAAGGAAATAATTTAAGAAGGAAAATGAAGCTTGAACGTCCACTTTTAGCAAGAACTGCTTTTCATTGGTTCCTGGGATTATTCCGCTCTTAGCATTCTACTTGGAACCATTTATTTAATTAATTAATTAATTAATTTATATTTTATTTTGGGGAGGGGGGGACACACCATTGTATTGTAGGTTTTTGTTACGAAAGAACCGTTAAAAGTGTTTAGACCAACAAAAACAAAACATCCTTATAGATGCAAAAAAGTCTGATACCATGCAGTTCTGTTGCTAGCTCATTAATTTACGCAGCCAGAGACAATCAAGGTAACCATGACAACCAACTGTAACATAGGAACACCCACTAACAAACTGATTTTTTTTCCCCCATTTTTTTATTCTTAGCTTTGTCCTTTGGCTAAGTTTTGCGCCTAGTTTCAATGATCACTTTGTAAAGCCATGCACCATATTTGATTCACTTCCTGTGAGAGTCAATCCGGAACCGACTCGTTTTCACCTGGATTAGAAGCTTTCGGATCATAGCGTGACCGCTGTGTGTGCTCTTATCTACTGAAAGACCAGCACTGATGCGGAAAACGTGGCAAGATTCTGATCAAACGCTGCATTCTAGGACAGATGCGGACTCAAACCGGCGAGTGAATCATCCTTGAAAGAATCATCACCACTTGTTTCAAGTGTTTTTAAAAAAAAAAAAAAAAAAAAAAAAAAACACTTTCATATCTTATCAGCAAAACGAATTATGAAAAAAATTGACAGTTTCTTTCCTTTCATGGGTAGATTCTCACTCTGTTGATTCCCGTGTCATATAAATGAGCGAAGCCATTGTCCGGGTGAATGCTGGAACACACACTCCGCTCGGCGAGATGGAGACGGCGCAGACGGCGCGTTTAGGCAATAAGATAGCGTCAGAGGGACGGAACAGGAGAAAAGGAAGCAGACATTCGATAAGCATTCACACATTGTTCCAGTAAATGTACGTAACTACTTTAGGAGAGTGGGAGCCGGAGAGGATGAGTGAAGTCGGCTCTGTGGAGGGCTGCCATGGCACATTACGAAAGCCTATAATTAGTAGTATTCTCACATATCTCGAGAACGTATTAGAGACGAAAAAGTCACTTCTAAAGACCCACTTGAATAGCACTCAAAATTTGTCTCCGTATGAACAGTTTAATAGCTCATTTGAAGCTGTTAACTGAGGTTAATGCCACACGGGCGTCTCTTCTTCTACTGTGTTAGCAGCTTGGGCTGGTAGGAGAGAAATATACGGCAAACACAGAATTGTGTTTTTTTTTTTTTTTTTTTAATAATGACTGATAGATGAGTGATGGATGGTGCATTTGCATAGCAATGAAAGAAAACAAATGAATGACAAAAGCAATCTCGGCTTGGAACTAATGAAAATTAAATGAAGGAATTAAAGAAGTTTCTCTCACTTCTGAACCTTGAAGTTTTCTGCTTGTCACATGACCGATTTTTGCATCTCGGAATAGCCTTATTACATTGCGTTAAGCTTCCATGGAAAGGTAACGTTCATTACGGTGTGAAAAGAAGTCACTAGGAGTCATTGATTTTCGGCAGGAGGTGACCATGCGAGTGAACGTGCGAATGATGGTTTGAGAAAAAAAGATGCAGCAACAAAGCTACCATGTATTATGCAAAATGTATTTTATTTTATTGGCCGAGGGATTTAACACACCAATTTGATTTCCCCGCCTAATGTGACCTCATATAAGAAGAGCCCCTCCCCCTGGCTTGTTTCAGGAGGGGCGTGGCTCAATATTAGCTCATTTACAGCGGTGCATCGGGAGGAGGAGTTTCTGAGGGAATATTTCAGCTGTGGCATTATTATTATAGACATTATTATTAAAGATATTATTATTATTAAATTTCCTCCGGGTACTCCGGTTTCCTCCCACAGTCCAAAGATATGCAGGTTAGGCTAATTGGCGTTCCTAAATTGCCCGTAGTGTGTGATTGGGTGTGTGAGTGTGTGTATGTGTGTGTGCCCTGCGATGGATTGGCACCCTGTCCAGGTGCCCGCCTAGTGCCCGAAGTCTCCTGGGATAGGCTCCAGGTCCCCCGCGACCCTGAACACAGGATTAAGCGGTATAGAAAATGAATGAATGAATGAATGATTATTATTAAAGACATTATTATTAAAGATATTATTATTAAAGATATTATTATTAAAGACATTTTTATTATGGACATTATTATTAAAGACATTATTATTAAAGATATTATTATTATTAAAGATATTATTATTAAAAACATTATTCTTATAGACATTATTATTAAAGACATTAAAATTAAAGACATTATTATTAAAGATATTATTATTAAAGATATTATTATTAAAGTCATTATTATTATATACATTATTATTAAAGACATTATTATTATAGACATTATTATTATAGACATTAAAATTAAAGACATTATTATTATAGACATTATTATTATTATAGATATTATTATTATAGACATTATTATTAAAGACATTAAAATGAAAGACATTATTATTATAGACATTATTATTTAAGATATTATTATTAAAGACACGCTTTATTGAGCTGTGTTAACTTATTGAAGAATTAGTGAAAGATGGGTGCTTTAAAGCTAAGAACATAAATAAAGAACGAAATAAACAAGTCAGTGCAATAATTGTGCAAAAGAATTAAATCCATATATCATAATGCATTACTTTGTATTAAAAGGCGCTCAATGCCTAGGCGACGTGGCAGTCCAGCAACAGGAAGCGTATCTGGATCAGTCCGTCAGCAGACGCGCACAGCCTTACACTAGCTCGAAGCACTGTCTTTAATTAAGATGTTGATTTCACTGATGTCCTCCTTCTTTTCGTGGCTATTACAAGGACATTAACATTAATTTAGAAATTGTATTTAATACTGGCCTTAAATTGCATTAAATAGTTTTTTGTGTTACTACTTTCTTTGCATACTTACAGTACAGCGCTAGTATAAATTTAACCCTGACGTACAGTAGAGACCCATTTAAATTACGTCAAACTCCCAGACAGTGGTGCTGAACTTCATCAGGTTGAAGTTCAAGTGAAACAAAAAAAAAATTGTAAAAAAAAAAAAAAAAAACTAAACAAACAAACTTAATTTTCCATGCAGAAACAATTTTGCATAAACCTATTCGAAACAAGGACCTGGAAGTTGTCAGATGTTGAGTCGGATCATTTGCATATTATGCAACACACAGCTAGTGGAGGTGTACATGCTGCACATGTGGTTATATGTAATCTAGATATCAAGAAAAACTAAACAAAACGTCCAGGTGGGTGTTTCCTGGTTCAGGAGTTTCTAAGATACAGGAACGGATTTTTGTTAATGACAAACAGAACAGAAACAATTTGATGTAAAGGCGACAGAATGGCGATGGCGAGAAGAAAACTGGAGCCTTTAATACATTTTCACAGCTGGGTCTTAAAACAGGGAAGCACTCACCCTGCTTAAAGGTTCCATCTGTCTCTCTGTGCATACTTCCTCCCTCCCAATTCACACGACAGGTGTGTGTGTGTGTGTGTGTGTGTGTGTGTGTGTGTGTGTGTGTGTGTGTGTGTATACAGGACGTCACAGCCAGACTGGGCACCTCACAGGCCCACAGCCTCCAAACAAACCCCCTGTGTATCAGCCTCCATCTTCTCATCTTCCACTCTGCCTTCGTCTTACTGTAATCTTTTCCTGATTAGGGGGGAATTAATTTAAAAAGTGAAATTCAGGTATATTTGTGTTATTATTTACAGATTAATCTGAAGGGCTGATTTCAGGTCTGGTACAGAATAAAATGTATATTTAAATAAATTTATAATTAATTAATTATTATTTATTATTATAGTAATTGTATATAATTATAATTATATAAAATAATAATAATAATAATAATAATAATAATAATAATAATAATAAGTCTACAAATTGACAAGACCTTCTATCGCACTCTGTCTTTTCTTGGATAAGATTTGATGTGCATTTAAGCTTATACTGTATTTATGGGGGGAAAAGTTGCGTAATGCACATTCTACCCTTCGTAGTTCATAATGCTAATTTGATATTTAAGAATTGTTTAAATAAGATGTAAATAACCCTGAAGCAACACAGTATTCATAACACATTCGTAAGCAGTGTGTAAATATTATCCTGAAACACCAATCATGCACGTTCTCCATTTGGGGCAATTTATTGAGTAACCTGGACCCTGGAGTTGACCGGATGATGTAAAAGTGGATGTAAACCCAATTTTATATTCATAAGACAGCTATTGCACACTATGTAGATTAGATTATATAATCAGCTAAATATACAGGAACATATGTTTCATTAAATAGTTTTTAATCACTATGGATATGCAGGAAATACAAAACAAG